>CANJKZ010000991.1:0-30838 GCA_947471745.1 Closterium sp. Naga37s-1
ACACCCCCTGCCCCCTCATGCCATCCGCTCCCCCCCGCCCCCACCCTCCGCGTGGCCGCTCCCTTGCCGCCTCTTTTGACCCTCCCTGCCCCCCCTCGCCGTTTCCACACCGCCCGCCATTCGCTCCTCACCCGCCCGTGCGCTCCCCTCGTTTACCTTCTCCTCCCCCTCTCCCCTCCTCTGCTGCACGCCTCTGTCCTTCCCCTCGCCGACCCACTCCACTCCCTGCCCCTCCTCAATCCGCACCCTGCCCCTCGTATCTCGCCCCCCTATGCTTGGTTTCTCCCCTCCCTGCCCCTCGCCGCCTTTCTCCGCATCCCCCACCTCCCCCCTCTCCCTGCCCCCCCCACTCTCCCCCCCTGCCCTTGGCTTCCTACCTCCCTGCCCCACCTTTCCCCCTCCGTGTGCTCAGCTTCTCCCCCTCCCTGCCCCTCCCTCCTCCCCGCCCTGCCCCTCATTTTCCGCCCCCCCACGCCCGGTTTCTCCCCTCCCCGCGGCCTCCCTTTCTTCTCCGTGCCTCTCCTTTGCTCCCTCCCTGCCCCCGCCTGCCCATGCCCCTGTCTTTGGCTTCTCCCCTCCCTGCCCCACGTTTCTTCCCTCCCTGCCCCCCTCTGCCCCTCCCTTGTTTTCCCCTCACCCATTGCTTCTCCCCTCCCTGCCCTGATTTCCCGCACCCTGCCCTTGTTTCCTACCATCCATGCCCCTCGTTTCCCCCCTTTGTACGTTCAGCCTCTTCCCTCCCTGCCCCTCCCCTCCTCCCCCCCTGCCCTTTGCGTTCCCCTCGTTACGCTCCCTTCTCCCATCCCTGCTGCCCTCTGCCACCATCAGCCCATCCGCACCACCAGCCCCCCTCCCACCCTTCTCTCCCCCCCCTCCCTTTCCTCTCTCTCTCTCTCTCTCTCTCTCTCTCTCGTTCTCACACACACACGCACACTCCCCTCCCCCACCCCCCACCACGTCCTCCCATTCCGCCCCTCCCTGCCCCTTTCCCCCCCCCTCGCACGCCCCTCACCTCCCACCTCCGTGCAACTGGTTTCCCCCTATGGTGCCTCCTTGCATCGCTCGCCCCCGCTGCTCACCCTCTGCCCGCCCCTTTTCCGTGCCCTCAGCTGGCCCAGCCCCTGCCCGTTGCTGCCCCTCCCCTTGCCCCCTCAACTCCCCTGCCCCCCGTACACCCCAGTCCCATCCAACCGCCCCCACCCTCCCCCGGCTGCCCGTTTTCCCTCTCCACCCCCGCGACCGTGTGCGGCTTCCAACCGCCCAACGGTGGTGCGCACGGGGCGTTTCTTCGCACGGGCAAGCCTCCCCGGGGGGCCCCCACCCCGCTGAGTCGTTGTTTGGGCAAAAAAACGAAAAAAAAAAAAAAAAAATCGGACGCGCTAAAATCGTCCTTTCTTTTTCCCGCTTGCCCCTCCCCCGGCACGTGCCGAGCAAGGGGCATAAATGGGTACAACACGAGGACTTCCCAGGAGGTCACCCAGCCCAGTACTGCTCTCGCCCACCGGCGCTTAGCTTCGGAGTTCTGATGGGATCCGGCGTAGTAGCCGAGGTATGATCGTACCACGTCAATCCCGTGCCCCGACCGGTACACACCCCTTGCCCGGGTCCCCCCTTCATAGTCACACCCCCTGCCTCCTCATGCCATCCGCTCCCCCCCCGCCCCCACCCTCCGCGTGCCCGCTCCCTTGCCGCCTCTTTTGACCCTCCCTGCCCCCCTCGCCGTTTCCCACCGCCCGCCATTCGCTCCTCCCCGCCCGTGCGCTCCCCTCGTTTACCTTCTCCTCCCCCCTCCCCTCCTCTGCTGCACGCCTCTTCCTTCCCCTCGCCGACCCACTCCACTCCCTGCCCCTCCTCAATCCGCACCCTGCCCCTCGTATCTCGCCCCCCTATGCTTGGTTTTCTCCCCTCCCTGCCCCTCGCCGCCTTTCTCCGCTCCCCACCTCCCCCCCTCTCCCTGCTCCCCCACTCTCCCCCCCTTGCCCTTGGCTTCCTACCTCCCTGCCCCACCTTTCCCCCCTCCGTGTGCTCAGCTTCTCCCCTCCCTGCCCCTCCCTCCTCCCCGCCCTGCCCCTCATTTTCCGCCCCCCCACGCCCGGTTTCTCCCCTCCCCGCGCCTCCCTTTCTTTCTCCGTGCCTCTCCTTTGCTCCCTCCCTGCCCCCGCCTGCCCATGCCCCTGTCTTTGGCTTCTCCCCCTCCCTGCCCCACGTTTCTTCCCTCCCTGCCCCCCCTCTGCCCCTCCCTTGTTTTCCCCTCACCCATTGCTTCTCCCCTCCCTGCCCTTGATTTCCCGCACCCCTGCCCTTGTTTCCTACCATCCATGCCCCTCGTTTCCCCCCTTTGTACGTTCAGCCTCTTCCCTCCCTGCCCCTCCCCTCCTCCCCCCCTGCCCTTTGCGTTCCCCTCGTTACGCTCCCTTCTCCCCATCCCTGCTGCCCTCTTGCCACCATCAGCCCATCCGCACCACCAGCCCCCCTCCCACCCTCTCTCCCCCCCTCCCTTGCCCGCCCTCTCTCTCTCTCTCTCTCTCTCTCTCTCTCTCTCTTTCTCACACACACACGCACACTCCCCTCCCCCACCCCCCACCCACGTCCTCCCATTCCGCCCCTCCCTGCCCCTTTCCCACCCCCCTCGCACGGCCCCTCACCTCCCACCTCCGTGCAACTGGTTTCCCCCCTATGGTGCCTCCCTTGCATCGCTCGCCCCGCTGCTCACCCTCTGCCCGCCCCTTTTCCGTGCCCTCAGCTGGCCCAGCCCCTGCCCGTTGCTGCCCCTCCCCTTGCCCCCTCAACTCCCCTGCCCCCCGTACACCCCAGTCCCATCCAACCGCCCCCACCCTCCCCCGGCTGCCCGTTTCTCCGCTCTCCACCCCCGCGACCGTGTGCGGCTTCCAACCGCCCAACGGTGGTGCGCACGGGGCGTTTCTTCGCACGGGCAAGCCTCCCCGGGGGGCCCCCACCCCGCTGAGTCGTTGTTTGGGCAAAAAAAACGAAAAAAAAAAAAAAAAATCGGACGCGCTAAAATCGTCCTTTCTTTTTCCCGCTTGCCCCTCCCCCGGCACGTGCCGAGCAAGGGGCATAAATGGGTACAACACGAGGACTTCCCGGGAGGTCACCCAGCCCAGTACTGCTCTCGCCCACCGGCGCTTAGCTTCGGAGCTCTGATGGGATCCGGCGTAGTAGCCGAGGGTATGATCGTACCACGTCAATCCCGTGCCCCGACCGGTACACACCCCTTGCCCGGGTCCCCCCTTCATAGTCACACCCCCTGCCTCCTCATGCCATCCGCTCCCCCCCGCCCCCACCCTCCGCGTGCCCGCTCCCTTGCCGCCTCTTTTGACCCTCCCTGCCCCCCTCGCCGTTTCCCACCGCCCGCCATTCGCTCCTCCCCGCCCGTGCGCTCCCCTCGTTTACCTTCTCCTCCCCCCTCCCCTCCTCTGCTGCACGCCTCTTCCTTCCCCTCGCCGACCCACTCCACTCCCTGCCCCTCCTCAATCCGCACCCTGCCCCTCGTATCTCGCCCCCCTATGCTTGGTTTCTCCCCTCCCTGCCCCTCGCCGCCTTTCTCCGCTCCCCACCTCCCCCCTCTCCCTGCTCCCCCACTCTCCCCCCCTTGCCCTTGGCTTCCTACCTCCCTGCCCCACCTTTCCCCCCTCCGTGTGCTCAGCTTCTCCCCTCCCTGCCCCTCCCTCCTCCCCGCCCTGCCCCTCATTTTCCGCCCCCCCACGCCCGGTTTCTCCCCTCCCCGCGCCTCCCTTTCTTTCTCCGTGCCTCTCCTTTGCTCCCTCCCTGCCCCCCGCCTGCCCATGCCCCTGTCTTTGGCTTCTCCCCTCCCTGCCCCACGTTTCTTCCCTCCCTGCCCCCCCTCTGCCCCTCCCTTGTTTTCCCCTCACCCATTGCTTCTCCCCTCCCTGCCCTTGATTTCCCGCACCCCTGCCCTTGTTTCCTACCATCCATGCCCCTCGTTTCCCCCCTTTGTACGTTCAGCCTCTTCCCTCCCTGCCCCTCCCCTCCTCCCCCCCTGCCCTTTGCGTTCCCCTCGCTTACGCTCCCTTCTCCCCATCCCTGCTGCCCTCTTGCCACCATCAGCCCATCCGCACCACCAGCCCCCCTCCCACCCTTCTCTCCCCCCCTCCCTTTCCCTCTCTCTCTCTCTCTCTCTCTCTCTCTCTTTCTCACACACACACGCACACTCCCCTCCCCCACCCCCCACCCACGTCCTCCCATTCCGCCCCTCCCTGCCCCTTTCCCACCCCCTCGCACGCCCCTCACCTCCCACCTCCGTGCAACTGGTTTCCCCCCTATGGTGCCTCCCTTGCATCGCTCGCCCCTCTGCTCACCCTCTGCCCGCCCCTTTTCCGTGCCCTCAGCTGGCCCAGCCCCTGCCCGTTGCTGCCCCTCCCCTTGCCCCCTCAACTCCCCTGCCCCCCGTACACCCCAGTCCCATCCAACCGCCCCCACCCTCCCCCGGCTGCCCGTTTCCGCTCTCCACCCCCGCGACCGTGTGCGGCTTCCAACCGCCCAACGGTGGTGCGCACGGGGCGTTTCTTCGCACGGGCAAGCCTCCCCGGGGGGCCCCCACCCCGCTGAGTCGTTGTTTGGGCAAAAAAACGAAAATAAAAAAAAATCGGACGCGCTAAAATCGTCCTTTCTTTTTCCCGCTTGCCCCTCCCCCGGCACGTGCCGAGCAAGGGGCATAAATGGGTACAACACGAGGACTTCCCGGGAGGTCACCCAGCCCAGTACTGCTCTCAGCCCACCGGCGCATAGCTTCGGAGCTCTGATGGGATCCGGCGTAGTAGCCGAGGTATGATCGTACCACGTCAATCCCGTGCCCCGACCGGTACACACCCCTTGCCCGGGTCCCCCCTTCATAGTCACACCCCCTGCCTCCTCATGCCATCCGCTCCCCCCGCCCCCACCCTCCGCGTGCCCGCTCCCTTGCCGCCTCTTTTGACCCTCCCTGCCCCCCTCGCCGTTTCCCACCGCCCGCCATTCGCTCCTCCCCGCCCGTGCGCTCCCCTCGTTTACCTTCTCCTCCCCCCTCCCCTCCTCTGCTGCACGCCTCTTCCTTCCCCTCGCCGACCCACTCCACTCCCTGCCCCTCCTCAATCCGCACCCTGCCCCTCGTATCTCGCCCCCCTATGCTTGGTTTCTCCCCTCCCTGCCCCTCGCCGCCTTTCTCCGCTCCCCACCTCCCCCCTCTCCCTGCTCCCCCACTCTCCCCCCCTTGCCCTTGGCTTCCTACCTCCCTGCCCCACCTTTCCCCCCTCCGTGTGCTCAGCTTCTCCCCTCCCTGCCCCTCCCTCCTCCCCGCCCTGCCCCTCATTTTCCGCCCCCCCACGCCCGGTTTCTCCCCTCCCCGCGCCTCCCTTTCTTTCTCCGTGCCTCTCCTTTGCTCCCTCCCTGCCCCCTGCCTGCCCATGCCCCTGTCTTTGGCTTCTCCCCTCCCTGCCCCACGTTTCTTCCCTCCCTGCCCCCCCCTCTGCCCCTCCCTTGTTTTCCCCTCACCCATTGCTTCTCCCCTCCCTGCCCTTGATTTCCCGCACCCCTGCCCTTGTTTCCTACCATCCATGCCCCTCGTTTCCCCCCTTTGTACGTTCAGCCTCTTCCCTCCCTGCCCCTCCCCTCCTCCCCCCCTGCCCTTTGCGTTCCCCTCGCTACGCTCCCTTCTCCCCATCCCTGCTGCCCTCTTGCCACCATCAGCCCATCCGCACCACCAGCCCCCCTCCCACCCTTCTCTCCCCCCCTCCCTTTCCCTCTCTCTCTCTCTCTCTCTCTCTCTCTTTCTCACACACACACGCACACTCCCCTCCCCCACCCCCCACCCACGTCCTCCCATTCTGCCCCTCCCTGCCCCTTTCCCACCCCCTCGCACGCCCCTCACCTCCCACCTCCGTGCAACTGGTTTCCCCCCTATGGTGCCTCCCTTGCATCGCTCGCCCCTCTGCTCACCCTCTGCCCGCCCCTTTTCCGTGCCCTCAGCTGGCCCAGCCCCTGCCCGTTGCTGCCCCTCCCCTTGCCCCCTCAACTCCCCTGCCCCCCGTACACCCCAGTCCCATCCAACCGCCCCCACCCTCCCCCGGCTGCCCGTTTCCGCTCTCCACCCCCGCGACCGTGTGCGGCTTCCAACCGCCCAACGGTGGTGCGCACGGGGCGTTTCTTCGCACGGGCAAGCCTCCCCGGGGGGCCCCCACCCCGCTGAGTCGTTGTTTGGGCAAAAAAAACGAAAAATAAAAAAAAATCGGACGCGCTAAAATCGTCCTTTCTTTTTCCCGCTTGCCCCTCCCCCGGCACGTGCCGAGCAAGGGGCATAAATGGGTACAACACGAGGACTTCCCGGGAGGTCACCCAGCCCAGTACTGCTCTCGCCCACCGGCGCTTAGCTTCGGAGCTCTGATGGGATCCGGCGTAGTAGCCGAGGTATGATCGTACCACGTCAATCCCGTGCCCCGACCGGTACACACCCCTTGCCCGGGTCCCCCCTTCATAGTCCACCCCCTGCCCCTCATGCCATCCGCTCCCCCCGCCCCCACCCTCCGCGTGCCGCTCCCTTGCCGCCTCTTTTGACCCTCCCTGCCCCCCTCGCCGTTTCCCACCGCCCGCCATTCGCTCCTCCCCGCCCGTGCGCTCCCCTCGTTTACCTTCTCCTCCCCCCTCCCCTCCTCTGCTGCACGCCTCTTCCTTCCCCTCGCCGACCCACTCCACTCCCTGCCCCTCCTCAATCCGCACCCTGCCCCTCGTATCTCGCCCCCCTATGCTTGGTTTCTCCCCTCCCTGCCCCTCGCCGCCTTTCTCCGCTCCCCACCTCCCCCCTCTCCCTGCCCCCCCACTCTCCCCCCCTTGCCCTTGGCTTCCTACCTCCTGCCCCACCTTTCCCCCCTCCGTGTGCTCAGCTTCTCCCCTCCCTGCCCCTCCCTCCTCCCCGCCCTGCCCCTCATTTTCCGCCCCCCCACGCCCGGTTTCTCCCCTCCCCGCGCCTCCTTTCTTTCTCCGTGCCTCTCCTTTGCTCCCTCCCTGCCCCCGCCTGCCCATGCCCCTGTCTTTGGCTTCTCCCTCCCTGCCCCACGTTTCTTCCCTCCCTGCCCCCCCTCTGCCCCTCCCTTGTTTTCCCCTCACCCATTGCTTCTCCCCTCCCTGCCCTTGATTTCCCGCACCCCTGCCCTTGTTTCCTACCATCCATGCCCCTCGTTTCCCCCCTTTGTACGTTCAGCCTCTTCCCTCCCTGCCCCTCCCCTCCTCCCCCCCTGCCCTTTGCGTTCCCCTCGTTACGCTCCCTTCTCCCCATCCCTGCTGCCCTCTTGCCACCATCAGCCCATCCGCACCACCAGCCCCCCTCCCACCCTTCTCTCCCCCCCTCCCTTTCCCTCTCTCTCTCTCTCTCTCTCTCTCTCTCTTTCTCACACACACACGCACACTCCCCTCCCCCAACCCCCACCCACGTCCTCCCATTCCGCCCCTCCCTGCCCCTTTCCCACCCCCTCGCACGCCCCTCACCTCCCACCTCCGTGCAACTGGTTTCCCCCCTATGGTGCCTCCCTTGCATCGCTCGCCCCTCTGCTCACCCTCTGCCCGCCCCTTTTCCGTGCCCTCAGCTGGCCCAGCCCCTGCCCGTTGCTGCCCCTCCCCTTGCCCCCTCAACTCCCCTGCCCCCCGTACACCCCAGTCCCATCCAACCGCCCCCACCCTCCCCCGGCTGCCCGTTTCCGCTCTCCACCCCCGCGACCGTGTGCGGCTTCCAACCGCCCAACGGTGGTGCGCACGGGGCGTTTCTTCGCACGGGCAAGCCTCCCCGGGGGGCCCCCACCCCGCTGAGTCGTTGTTTGGGCAAAAAAACGAAAATAAAAAAATCGGACGCGCTAAAATCGTCCTTTCTTTTTCCCGCTTGCCCCTCCCCCGGCACGTGCCGAGCAAGGGGCATA
This sequence comes from Closterium sp. Naga37s-1, assembly GCA_947471745.1. Taxonomy (NCBI): domain Eukaryota; kingdom Viridiplantae; phylum Streptophyta; class Zygnematophyceae; order Desmidiales; family Closteriaceae; genus Closterium; species Closterium sp. Naga37s-1. The sequence continues at coordinate 7,920 of CANJKZ010000991.1, forward strand.
AATGGGTACAACACGAGGACTTCCCGGGAGGTCACCCAGCCCAGTACTGCTCTCGCCCACCGGCGCTTAGCTTCGGAGCTTCTGATGGGATCCGGCGTAGTCGCCGAGGTATGATCGTACCACGTCAATCCCGTGCCCCGACCGGTACACACCCCTTGCCCGGGTCCCCCCTTCATAGTCACACCCCCTGCCCCCTCATGCCATCCAGCTCCCCCCGCCCCCACCCTCCGCGTGCCCGCTCCCTTGCCGCCTCTTTTGACCCTCCCTGCCCCCCTCGCCGTTTCCCACCGCCCGCCATTCGCTCCTCCCCGCCCGTGCGCTCCCCTCGTTTACCTTCTCCTCCCCCCTCCCCTCCTCTGCTGCACGCCTCTTCCTTCCCCTCGCCGACCCACTCCACTCCCTGCCCCTCCTCAATCCGCACCCTGCCCCTCGTATCTCGCCCCCCTATGCTTGGTTTCTCCCCCTCCCTGCCCCTCGCCGCCTTTCTCCGCTCCCCACCTCCCCCCTCTCCCTGCCCCCCCACTCTCCCCCCCTTGCCCTTGGCTTCCTACCTCCCTGCCCCACCTTTCCCCCCTCCGTGTGCTCAGCTTCTCCCCTCCCTGCCCCTCCCTCCTCCCCGCCCTGCCCCTCATTTTCCGCCCCCCCACGCCCGGTTTCTCCCCTCCCCGCGCCTCCCTTTCTTTCTCCGTGCCTCTCCTTTGCTCCCTCCCTGCCCCCGCCTGCCCATGCCCCTGTCTTTGGCTTCTCCCCTCCCTGCCCCACGTTTCTTCCCTCCCTGCCCCCCCTCTGCCCCTCCCTTGTTTTCCCCTCACCCATTGCTTCTCCCCTCCCTGCCCTTGATTTCCCGCACCCCTGCCCTTGTTTCCTACCATCCATGCCCCTCGTTTCCCCCCTTTGTACGTTCAGCCTCTTCCCTCCCTGCCCCTCCCCTCCTCCCCCCCTGCCCTTTGCGTTCCCCTCGTTACGCTCCCTTCTCCCCATCCCTGCTGCCCTCTTGCCACCATCAGCCCATCCGCACCACCAGCCCCCTCCCACCCTCTCTCTCCCCCCCTCCCTTTCCCTCTCTCTCTCTCTCTCTCTCTCTCTCTCTTTCTCACACACACACGCACACTCCCCTCCCCCACCCCCCACCCACGTCCTCCCATTCCGCCCCTCCCTGCCCCTTTCCCACCCCCTCGCACGCCCCTCACCTCCCACCTCCGTGCAACTGGTTTCCCCCCTATGGTGCCTCCCTTGCATCGCTCGCCCCTCTGCTCACCCTCTGCCCGCCCCTTTTCCGTGCCCTCAGCTGGCCCAGCCCCTGCCCGTTGCTGCCCCTCCCCTTGCCCCCTCAACTCCCCTGCCCCCCGTACACCCCAGTCCCATCCAACCGCCCCCACCCTCCCCCGGCTGCCCGTTTCCGCTCTCCACCCCCGCGACCGTGTGCGGCTTCCAACCGCCCAACGGTGGTGCGCACGGGGCGTTTCTTCGCACGGGCAAGCCTCCCCGGGGGGCCCCCACCCCGCTGAGTCGTTGTTTGGGCAAAAAAACGAAAATAAATAAAAAAATCGGACGCGCTAAAATCGTCCTTTCTTTTTCCCGCTTGCCCCTCCCCGGCATGTGCCGAGCAAGGGGCATAAATGGGTACAACACGAGGACTTCCCGGGAGGTCACCCAGCCCAGTACTGCTCTCGCCCACCGGCGCTTAGCTTCGGAGCTCTGATGGGATCCGGCGTAGTAGCCGAGGTATGATCGTACCACGTCAATCCCGTGCCCCGGACCGGTACACACCCCTTGCCCGGGTCCCCCTTCATAGTCACACCCCCTGCCCCCTCATGCCATCCGCTCCCCCGCCCCCACCCTCCGCGTGCCCTGCTCCCTTGCCGCCTCTTTTGACCCTCCCTGCCCCCTCGCCGTTTTCCCACCGCCCGCATTCGCTCCTCCCCGCCCGTGCGCGTCCCCCTCGTTACCTTCTCCTCCCCCCTCCCCTCCTCTGCTGCACGCCTCTTCCTTCCCCTCGCCGACCCAACTCCACTCCCTGCCCCCTCCTCAATCCGCACCCTGCCCCTCGTATCTCGCCCCCCCTATGCTTGGTTTCTCCCCTCCCTGCCCCTCGCCGCCTTTCTCCGCTCCCCACCTCCCCCCTCTCCCTGCGCCCCCCACTCTCCCCCCCTTGCCCTTGGCTTCCTACCTCCCTGCCCACCTTTCCCCCCTCCGTGTGCTCAGCTTCTCCCCTCCCTGCCCCTCCCTCCTCCCGCCCTGCCCCTCATTTTCCGCCCCCCACGCCCGGTTTCTCCCCTCTCCCCGCGCCTCCCTTTCTTCTCGTCCGTGCCTCTCCTTTGCTCCCTCCCTGCCCCCCGCCTGCCCATGCCCCTGTCTTTGGCTTCTCCCCTCCCTGCCCCACGTTTTCTTCCCTCCCTGCCCCCCCTCTGCCCCTCCCTTGTTTTCCCCTCACCCATTGCTTCTCCCTCCCTGCCCTTGATTTCCCGCACCCCTGCCCTTGTTTCCTACCATCCATGCCCCTCGTTTCCCCCCTTTGTACGTTCAGCCTCTTCCCTCCCTGCCCCTCCCCTCCTCCCCCCTGCCCTTTGCGTTCCCCTCGTTACGCTCCCTTCTCCCCATCCCTGCTGCCCTCTTGCCACCATCAGCCCATCCGCACCACCAGCCCCCCTCCCACCCTTCTCTCCCCCCCCTCCCTTTCCCTCTCTCTCTCTCTCTCTCTCTCTCGTCTCTCTCTCTCTCTTTCTCACACACACACGCACACTCCCCTCCCCCACCCCCCACCCACGTCCTCCCATTCCGCCCCTCCCTGCCCCTTTCCCACCCCCTCGCACGCCCCTCACCTCCCACCTCCGTGCAACTGGTTTCCCCCCTATGGTGCCTCCCTTGCATCGCTCGCCCCTCTGCTCACCCTCTGCCCGCCCCTTTTCCGTGCCCTCAGCTGGCCCAGCCCCTGCCGTTGCTGCCCCTCCCCTTGCCCCCTCAACTCCCCTGCCCCCCGTACACCCCAGTCCCATCCAACGCCCCCACCCTCCCCCGGCTGCCCGTTTCCGCTCTCCACCCCCGCGACCGTGTGCGGCTTCCAACCGCCCAACGGTGGTGCGCACGGGGCGTTTCTTCGCACGGGCAAGCCTCCCCGGGGGGCCCCCACCCCGCTGAGGTCGTTGTTTGGGCAAAAAAACGAAAATAAAAAAATCGGACGCGCTAAAATCGTCCTTTCTTTTTCCCGCTTGCCCCTCCCCCGGCACGTGCCGAGCAAGGGGCATAAATGGGTACAACACGAGGACTTCCCGGGAGGTCACCCAGCCCAGTACTGCTCTCGCCCACCGGCGCTTAGCTTCGGAGCTCTGATGGGATCCGGCGTAGTAGCCGAGGTATGATCGTACCACGTCAATCCCGTGCCCCGACCGGTACACACCCCTTGCCCGGGTCCCCCCTTCATAGTCACACCCCCTGCCCCTCATGCCATCCGCTCCCCCCCGCCCCCACCCTCCGCGTGCCTGCTCCCTTGCCGCCTCTTTGACCCTCCCTGCCCCCCTCGCCGTTTCCCACCGCCCGCCATTCGCTCCTCCCCGCCCGTGCGCATCCCCTCGTTTACCTTCTCCTCCCCCCTCCCCTCCTCTGCTGCACGCCTCTTCCTTCCCCTCGCCGACCCACTCCACTCCCTGCCCCTCCTCAATCCGCACCCTGCCCCTCGTATCTCGCCCCCCTATGCTTGGTTTCTCCCCTCCCTGCCCCTCGCCGCCTTTCTCCGCTCCCCACCTCCCCCCTCTCCCTGCCCCCCCACTCTCCCCCCCTTGCCCTTGGCTTCCTACCTCCCTGCCCCACCTTTCCCCCTCCGTGTGCTCAGCTTCTCCCCTCCCTGCCCCTCCCTCCTCCCCGCCCTGCCCCTCATTTTCCGCCCCCCCACGCCCGGTTTCTCCCCTCCCCGCCTCCCTTTCTTCTCTCCGTGCCTCTCCTTTGCTCCCTCCCTGCCCCCGCCTGCCCATGCCCCTGTCTTTGGCTTCTCCCCTCCCTGCCCCACGTTTCTTCCCTCCCTGCCCCCCGCTCTGGCCCTCCCTTGTTTTTCCCCTCACCCATTGCTTCTCCCCTCCCTGCCCTTGATTTCCCGCACCCCTGCCCTTGTTTCCTACCATCCATGCCCCTCGTTTCCCCCCTTTGTACGTTCAGCCTCTTCCCTCCCTGCCCCTCCCCTCCTCCCCCCCCTGCCCTTTGCGTTCCCCTCGTTACGCTCCCTTCTCCCCATCCCTGCTGCCCTCTTGCCACCATCAGCCCATCCGCACCACCAGCCCCCTCCCACCCTTCTCTCCCCCCCCCTCCCTTTCCTATCTCTCTCTCTCTCTCTCTCTCTCTTTCTCACACACACACGCACACTCCCCTCCCCCACCCCCCACCCACGTCCTCCCATTCCGCCCCTCCCTGCCCCTTTCCCACCCCCTCGCACGCCCCTCACCTCCCACCTCCGTGCAACTGGTTTCCCCCCCTATGGTGCCTCCCTTGCATCGCTCGCCCCTCTGCTCACCCTCTGCCCGCCCCTTTTTCCGTGCCCTCAGCTGGCCCAGCCCCTGCCCGTTGCTGCCCCTCCCCTTGCCCCCTCAACTCCCCATGCCCCCCGTACACCCCAGTCCCATCCAACCGCCCCCACCCTCCCCCGGCTGCCCGTTTCCGCTCTCCACCCCCGCGACCGGGTGCGGCTTCCAACCGCCCACGGTGGTGCGCACGGGGCGTTTCTTTCGCACGGGCAAGCCTCCCCGGGGGGCCCCCACCCCGCTGAGTCGTTGTTTGGCAAAAAAAAACGAAAATAAAAAAATCGGACGCGCTAAAATCGTCCTTTCTTTTTCCCGCTTGCCCTTCCCCCGGCACGTGCCGAGCAAGGGGCATAAATGGGTACAACACGAGGACTTCCCGGGAGGTCACCCACCCAGTACTGCTCTCGCCCACCGGCGCTTAGCTTCGGAGCTCTGAAAATGGGATCCGGCGTAGTAGCCGAGGTATGATCGTACCACGTCAATCCCGTGCCCCGACCGGTACACACCCCTTGCCGGGTCCCCCCCTTCATAGTCACACCCCCTGCCCCCTCATGCCATCCGCTCCCCCCCGCCCCCACCCTCCGCGTGCCCGCTCCCTTGCCGCCTCTTTTGACCCTCCCTGCCCCCCTCGACCGTTTCCCACCGCCCGCCATTTCGCTCCTCCCCGCCCGTGCGCTCCCCTCGTTTACCTTCTCCTCCCCCCTCCCCTCCTCTGCTGCACGCCTCTTCCTTCCCTCGCCGACCCACTCCACTCCCTGCCCCTCCTCAATCCGCACCCTGCCCCTCGTATCTCGCCCCCCTATGCTTGGTTTCTCCCTCCCTGCCCCTCGCCGCCTTTCTCCGCTCCCCACCTCCCCCCTCTCCCTGCCCCCCCACTCTCCCCCCCTTGCCCTTGGCTTCCTACCTCCCTGCCCACCTTTCCCCCCTCCGTGTGCTCAGCTTCTCCCCTCCCTGCCCCTCCCTCCTCCCCGCCCTGCCCCTCATTTTCCGCCCCCCCACGCCCGGTTTCTCCCCTCCCCGCGCCTCCCTTTCTTTCTCCGTGCCTCTCCTTTGCTCCCTCCCTGCCCCGCCTGCCCATGCCCCTGTCTTTGGCTTCTCCCCTCCCTGCCCCACGTTTCTTCCCTCCCTGCCCCCCCTCTGCCCCTCCCTTGTTTTCCCCTCACCCATTGCTTCTCCCCTCCCTGCCCTTGATTTCCTGCACCCCTGCCCTTGTTTCCTACCATCCATGCCCCTCGTTCCCCCCTTTGTACGTTCAGCCTCTTCCCTCCCTGCCCCTCCCCTCCTCCCCCCCTGCCCTTTGCTTTCCCTCGTTACGCTCCCTTCTCCCCATCCCTGCTGCCCTCTTGCCACCATCAGCCCATCCGCAACCACCAGCCCCCCTCCCACCCTTCTCTCCCCCCCTCCCTTCCTCTCTCTCTCTCTCTCTCTCTCTCTCTCTCTCTCTCTCTTTCCCCTAGAAAAGAAAAGAAAGAAAAAAACATAAAAAACCGGAATAAATAAAACAAAACCAGAGATCCAGCTTACAATTTCTCTCCCCTTTCCCCCAGGACCGCACCCAGTCCGTCCTCCTCTCTGTTCCAACACACTGCACCACACACTCCCCTTTCTGTCACCCACCGTTACCCCCCCTTTTTCCCCATTTCCCCATCAGGGCCCCCAGCAGACTTTTCTCCCCCCAGCCCCCGTCTCCCGGCCCTCAGTACCTCCGTGCACGGTCTCCTGCCACCCTTGGTCCCGCTCTGTCCCACCTCCCCCCTCCCCTCCCAGCCTTCTCCCTATCACCACCCTCATGTTCCCCCACTTCCCTGCCCACACCATACCTCCTCCACCCCCCCTCCCGCAGTCCCCACTTCCATTTTGCCTCCCCACACCTCTACGAGCCGTACTTCCCCCTCCAGCCCCCCTTTCCCCCCAGGTGCGCCCATATCCTGCGTGGGCTGCACCTCTGCATCCCGCCCTGCCAGGCCCTTCGGTGACCCACCTGCCGCCACCTGGCACCACACCCGCCCTTCCCACCCCCATCCAATCTCTACAACCCCCTGCCCCTGCCCCCTGTGCACTCCAGCCACCTACCCCAGCCTCCCTCTACCTTTCCTGGCACCACACCGCCCTTCCTACCCCTAGCCAAGGTCTACGCCCCTTGCCTCTGCTCCCTGCGCTGTGCCGTCCCCAACCTCCCTCCCGCCTCACCTCCGGCACCAGACCGCCTCTCCCTCCCCCAGCCAACCTCTGCACCCCCTGTTCCTGCCCCTTGTGCCTTCCAACACCCTACCCCAACCCCCCCCAGTCTCCCCCTTCTCCAGCAGCCATATTTCCTCCCCCCTGGGGCTCGCCCATCCGCTATTATCACCCTTCATCGATTCCCCAATTCCCTCTGTCCCCTGTTTCCCGGCCCCGCATTCTATTTTGCATTTACCACAGCGCCTCCTTTCGGTGCCCTCTCTGCTCTCCCACGTTCTCACCCCCCGGCCCCCAACCTTCTCTTTACCCGCTACCAGGCTCACGCCAACTCGACTACCCACTACCCTTTGCCCCTTCCTCTCTGTTCCCCACCCTTCCTCCCCCACTTTGCTCCACCTGCCCACCCCCACCTCCCGTTGAATTCTGTCCCGCCCCTCCCCACCTCTGGCCCACCACCTTTCCCCACACCCTGCTCACCCACCGCTACATCGCCCCCCGCTCCCCCACCTCCACTACAGCCCGCCAACACTTCCCCTCTCAACCGGCCCCCAGCCCGCCCCCCCCTTGGGCCCCCATCCCCTCCAACTGTCAGGCCCCCTCTACCCCTCTCTTCCACCCACTGCGCACCGCTTTCCCCACCCTTTTCCCTTTTTCCCAAGCTAACCCCCCGCACCCCGGCCTCTGCCAGGGAGTTTCTTCCCCCTTTGACGCCCTCTTGAGCCAACTCCAGCAACTCACACCGCCACCCGCCAGGCATGCTGCCTCTGTAACAATGCCCCAGCACCCCGCGAGTGGGGGAAAGGCAGACCCGGGAGCCCCTCGGCGATCTGGGAGGTCCCGCAGCCGAGCCACCCCCTACACATCCACCCCCCCCACTTCAACAGTCAGGAAGAAACAACACACACCCGACCAAGCGAAAACACTCACACAATCTGACCCTAGGGGCCAGAAGCGTACCCTTGAAGAGGATGGAACAGAGGAACGCCAAGCCCCACTGGAGGAAATACACGAGGAGGAGCCAGCACGCTCAAAACCGCGCCCTAACCCCGCTGCCCCCATCCCAGCCTACCCCCCCTCCAGGTGACAGCGGGGGCAGCACCCGTACATGCTCAGTGGAGAGATCCTCCAACTCACTCACTACCTCCCATTGTCAAACCAAAATACTTGTGAAACCACATAATCCTACCCGCACCCCCAAGCACATAGAAGTGGGAGAGGGCAGGGCCGGGGGGGAACCTGCAGCAGACACTACACGGGAAGGAGTAAGTGAGTCTGTAGTGGAAGGAGCAGCAGAGGCTGCAGAGGACGGGGCAGCAAAGGCTGCACGGGAAGGGGCAAGGGAGATTGTGGGGGAAGGGGCAGCAGAGGCTGCAGAGGAAAGGGCAGCAGAGGCTGCAGAGGAAAGGGCAGCAGAGGCTGCAATGGAAGGGGCAGCAGAGGCTGCACAGGAAGGGGCGGCAGGGGGGCGTGACTTTGGCCAGGCAAAGGGCAGAGGCCATGGAGACAGGTTTTGCAGAAGAAGGGCCCACAGGACCCGCTGCTGATTCGGCTGGGGGAACCGCAGCAGGGGAGGCTATAGGGACCGCATCAGGTGAGGCCGCACAGACCGCAGCAGGTGAGGCTGCAGGGACCACAGCGGGTGAGGCTGCAGGAGGGACCATGGCAGGTGAGGCCGCAAGGACCGCAGCAGGTGAGGCTGCAGGGGCCGCAGCAGGTGAGGCTGCAGGGGCCGCAGCAGGTGAGGCTGAGCAGATTCTAGCAGGTGAGGCTGCACAGACTACAGCAGGTGAGGCCGCAAGGTCTGCAGCAGGTGAGGCCACAGGGACTGCAGCAGGTGAGGCTGCAGGGACCGCGGCAGGTGAGGCTGCAGGGACTGCGGCAGGTGAGGCTGCAGGGACTGCAGCAGGTGAGGCTGCAGGGACTGCAGCAGGTGAGGCCGCAGGGACTGCAGGTGAGGCTGCAGGGACTGCAGCAGTGAGGCTGCAGGGACCACAGGGGGTGAGGCTGCAGGAGGGACCATGGCAGGTGAGGCCGCAGGGAGCGCAGCAGGTGAGATTGCAAGGGCCGCAGCAGGTGAGGCTGCAGGGGCCGCAGCATGTGAGGTTGAGCAGATTCTAGCAGGTGAGGCTGCACAGACTACAGCAGGTGAGGCCGCAGGGACTGCACCAGGTGAGGCTGCAGGGACTGCGGCAGGTGAGGCTGGCAGGGACCGCGGCAGGCGAGGTTGGGCAGATTCCGATAGGCGAGGCTTCACAGACTGCAGCAGGTGAGGCTTCACAGACTGCAGCAGGAGCGACAGGGGGCCACAGTGGGGGCTGGTACAGGGGGAGGTGCTACGGGGGCTGCAGCGGGGAAGGGGGTAACGGGGATTGGTGCGAGGGAGAGTGCCGCCCCGGCTGTAGCAGAGAAGGTGCGGCAAGGGCTGGAGTGGGAGAGGGGACTGCAGAGGCCTCAAAGGCAGAAGGTGAGGCTGCAGCTTGAAGCAGCAGGGAGGGCCATAGCACGGCCAGTAGGGGCGGCAGGCGCCGCAGCAAGCGCGGTGAAGCACACAGCAGGGCCGGCAGAGACTGCAGAAGGGGCTAGCAGTAAAGCGGCAGCAGGTGGGGTGGGCTCGGGGGACATAGGGGCAACAGGGGGAGGAGAGGCGAGCGAGGTCCCAACCGGAGGGACCACTGAAGGGGGGGATGTGATAGTGATAGAGGAGGATGAGGTAGAGGACGTGATGCACATCGACGGGCCACTGGCCCAATACCTCACGCTTGACGGTGAGGCTGACTCGGCCCCCTGCTGCCTCAGGCCGAGGTTCCCCCTCTCCCCCCAGGCCCGACCCCATGCTAGCAGATGGACCGATGGAGGGGCGGGAGGAGACTTTGCGGACAGAACCTCGCGAGGGAGACCCCATCCTTACCCCCCGTCCCCCAGCCACCACCCCCCGGGAGCACCACTTCCCCACCCCCACCCTCAGGTCCCTGTAGCATCCAGGGGGCAGCCAAGGCCCTGGCCTTCTTGGCGGAGCCGTGCTCCCCGACCCCCACGCTGTTCCATGGCCAGCCCCCCTCTCTGTCCCCAACGGCTGACCCCACGGTTACAGGCGGTCCACCGGGAGAGCGCGCGGGTGCGACAAGGGCAGAGCCACCCGAGGGCACCCCTTCTCTCACCTCTCACCCCTCCCTGCCCCTCCCTTCACTCCTTCCTTCCCCCCCAAGGGCAGCAAAACCTCTGCCCCCACCCTCAGGGGCTCCCCCGAGCACCACGTGGAGCAGCCAGGGCTCTGGCCTTCCTAGAGGAGCCATGCTCCCCGACTCCTACCAACACCCAGCCACCCCCTTCCGGCCCACTACCCCCCCCTCCACCAGGCCCTCCCCCACCCGGTAGTAGACACATCTCGGAGGTTGAAGCATCTGCGCGGTCAAATCTCTCTCCCACACGCTACATGCCACCCCAACCACCCGAGTTGCCGCACAGCCCCAACACGCTCACCCAACGGGCTGCCCTCCTCACACCACCCCCCCCAGGCAGCCGAGACCCACCCGCAAGGGCTTGTGCCCCAGGCTCATGGAAGCAACGGCACCCTGGTGGAGGGGCCCACAGAAGAGGCCACCACAGAGCCCACACAAACCTCTCTCCCCCCACCGCTTGTACCTCGCTCTAACCTCCACACTGGCCCAACGCCTCGACCACCCCCTCCAACCCCCTCTCCCGGCCGGGTTCCCCACGAGTGGCCACGTTGGGCAGCCATCATCCCCCACGCACAGCCCACCCGATCTGTTCCCACGGAGGGTGATATTTCGAGGAGAGAGGGGATGCACACAGAGCACCCCCCGCCTGGCGAACCACCCATCCTCCCCCCACCCACCCCTTTGGCCCCACAGCCCCCCCTTCCTCCACAAATAGGCACGGACAACCAGGTTGGCCGCCGGCGGAAGAACAAGGGCAGAGGAGGCAGAGGGTCAGCCCCCCGTACTCCCCCCTCCCTCCCTCCCCCCACCAGGAGCCCCTCCCACCCCACATCCCGCTGAACCCTTACAGGCCCCTACCCCTACAGGCCGACCACCAAACTTACACTCCCGTCCCGCACCTGCACCTCCACAGGGCCATGGGAGCGGACCAGCCCACTCACCCCCGGGCCGCCTCTCCCTTGCTCTACCCCCCCCCCAGGTGGTGGCGGCGGCCGCGAGCCCTGCCGGGATGGTGGCCGACGGGTTGAGGGATGCGCCCATGGCAGACGCCACCGACTCCCCCTCCCATCCCTCCCACCCCTTCCATGTCGACGACCCCCTACCGCAACCCATGGTGATTGGGGAGGGCCAAGGGGGCCTTCTAGGGCAGGGTCCACACCCGAGCTCTGCTCAGCCAGTACGCCCCACCCCCACCCTCTACCCTGCCAGCCCTCCTACTCTCACCTACAGACAGGCAGGTTATCAGGACCCAGAGGAGGTGAGGGCTGGCATCTCAGATCTGCTGGCGATACAGCACCCGAGCAGCTCCCCGGCTGCCCCCACCCTACCAGCCCCACAGGTCCGGATCCGGACGTATGCGGAGGTCACACGTTCTGTCCCTTCTTTTATCCCCTCCGCTACTGAGCCAGGCGCGTCACTCCCGTCCCCAATGGAGACGGACCTGGTTCTGAGGCCGGGTCACTCGCACCTAGACGGGGTGGCGCCTCCCCCCGTTCAGCCCGGGGCGCAGGAGGTCACCAGCATTAGGGATGAGGCGCCCGCCCCTGCCGAGACCCCTGCAGAGCCGCCACTTGGACCGCACCCCGCCGAGGGGCAGGGGCACACCACGGCACACACTTCAGGCTCACCCTCCACATCCCCCCTCCTTAGCTTCGAGACCGGTACCAGCAGGAGGCCCGGCCCCATCCTGTGTGGCACCTCCTCTATCTTCTCCGACACCCCCCCCTGCGCGGGGCAGGTGAGTCGTCTCCTCCCCCTCATCCCAGGCGATCCTCTTGGAGCTCAGGCCGCCCATGGGGCCCCCTCTACAGCCAGTTCCGACGCCACGGCCCCGATTGACCCCGCCGACACGGCGACATCACCCGACCAGGTCGTGAGTTGCCCCACCTGCAGGAGCTCTCTCGCGAACCGACGCGCGCTCCCAGCACCACACTCCCTTCTGCCATCCGGCGGACGCAGCTCGCAGGGCACAGGCCGTCCATGACGCCACCTCGATCCTCCCTTCCCTCTCACAGCCCCGTGCGACTGGGATACAGTTTCACTGACGCACCAGTGGCAGACGCTCGACTCGGTGGACTGGACAGAGTACTTCTCGTCCGAGCGTATCCATGGCACGCCCTCTCCGGCGTGTCCCGGAGAGGGTCCCCGGAGGATATCTCGACGTTCTCAGTGCGATCCTAGTCCGCATTGCCCAGAACCCGGAGGCTGCTGGCCCTACCTTCCTCCTCGCTGTGGCGCCGACCCTTTTCCTCGCTCCAGCGACGCCACCCGACCGCTCGCACACGGCTGCCATTGCAACGCGCATCTCCCGCTTTGGTCGAGGTGAGTGGGATGAGCTACTCTCAGATGCACTAGGCCGCCGCACACCCCTCCCTCGACGCAACAGGTCACCGGTCACGCACCGCCACCGATCCCTCCACAGCAGATGAGCGCCGCATTGCACGTTGCCTTCGTCTGGCGGCGTGCAATGAGACCTCTCGGGCCTGTGCGGCTCTTGAGTCCGCGGAGGCAGCCCCAGATACACAAGGGACGATACAGCGCCTGCGGTCGAAGCACCCCAACACGGAGAGGCCGACCCCAGCTTGGCTGTCTGGCTTCCAGGGGTCTGCTCTTGTGCTCTCGGTGGATCACTTACGACGCGCGATCTTCACAGCACCGCGTGGCTCTTCCGGAGGACCGTCCGGTTGGGTTGCTGAGCATCTTCGAGACACTTTCTTGGCTTTCCCTCAGAGTCTCCATTTCCTCCTGGCTGTGTACCAGCAGTGGCTCCGAGGCCGTTGCGCGCCATCTGCACGCTCCCTGCTAGCGTCCTCCACCCTCGTGGCTTTGGCGAAGTCGAACATGGATGTTCGGCCGATTGCCATCGGCGAGGTGTTGGTCCGCATTCTTTCACGAGCAGTCTGTCTCCAGCTCCGGGACCAGATGGCGAGAGTCTTCCTTGCGTCACAGTAGTTTGGGGTGGGGGTGACGTGCGGGACAGAGGTCGTAGTTAGAGGCGTCCGCCGTGCTCTGGCTGACCACCCAGACTGGGTGGTCCTGCAGCTAGACGTGGCGAATGCTTTTAACTCTTTTCACCGAGACAGGATGTTTCAGGCGCTGCAGGCCAGTCCGGAGTTTCAGTGTCTGATCCCCTTCATCGGCCTCTTCTACGGGACGCCCTCAGATCTCCACTACAGGTCAGGTACGGGAAGTGGTCACGATGCACTCGGAGCGTGGCACTCGCGAGGGAGACCCCTCAGCCCCTTCTTGTACGCTCTGACACAGCGCCTTGCCTTGGAGCCGGTTCTGTCGGAGGGGGATGTCCAGCTCTGGTCCGTACGCAGATGACACGTACGTGCTAGGGTCCTCCAGACAGGGTGCTACACCACTTCGCCGAGATCGTGAGGCGCTTTGGGCGAGATGGGCCTTGCGGTCCAATCGCACAAGTGCCTCGTCTACCAGACAGAGTCCTTCCTGTCCAGGGATTTGGGGGCTTTCACGGGCCTAGGGATCGAGGTCGCACGCCGAGGGCTCACCGTGACAGGCGTACCGGTGGGCACCGTTTCGTTCGTGGAGCAGAGTCTCCCAGATCGTCTCCGAGAGGATGGGGCGGGTGCTACCTTGGCTTCCGAGGTTGCGCCAGCCCCAGACAGCTGCTCGCCTTCTTTCGGCATGTGTCAGCACTCGCCCGCAGTACCTGTCGAGGACCGTCCCTCCCTCGCCCGCAGTGATCTCCAGTTTTACACGGTGGGACGCACGCCTGTGAGAGACTTTTCAGCAGCTTTTAGCGTCAGGGACCTGGGCTTGTCGTGAGGACGTCCGAGAGGCCGCCCTAGACCAGATCTTCCTCCCCATCCGTCTCGGGGGTTTCGGCATTCGGCGCATGGCGCGCATTGCCCCGGTGAGTTTCGTGTGCTCTTGGGTGCAGTGTGCACCCATTCTCTATTCTCTCCCTGCGTGTGGCGAGGTGTTTCGGCAGAGCTTCGCTTCTGGTGAGCCAGAGCAGATCGACCGGGCTCTGCAGACGGCGCTAGAGGGTCTCCCACCTGACGTTCTCCCTCTCCTTCCCTCCTGGCCCTCTTGCGCTTCTGCCTCCCCTGATTCCCTTTTTGCAGGAGCGAGCCGCCTTCTGGAGGCGCATGCCTTGGAGGCCGTGCGTGCCCGTCACACCTCTCCCTTGCACCTTGCCCGTTTGACTTCCCTTCAGGGCGGAGGTGCAGGAGCGTGGTTGACGTCGGTGCCGTACGCCGATCCACTGCGCATCCCGGAGGCGCTGTGGCAGGTGGCGTCATCATCTCGTCTTGGTCTCCCTATCCCCCAGCTAGCCCTTGCAGGTCAGTGCTCCTGTGGACAGGCGATCGACGACATGACGGTGCCTCATCACGCGGTTCGGTGCCCACGTTTCGGCGTCGCCACGACCATCCACGACACGGTGAAGTACATGCTTCGAGATTTCGCGGTCGAGGCGGGCTTCGCGGTGAAGGTGGAGGACACCACGCTGTTTACACAGTTGGAGGCGGCTCGGGCGAGACTGCAGGGACAGCCGGTGGTGGGGGAGGAGACACGGTTGAGGGACCGCTGGAGAAGAGGGGCGAGGCGGGACAGCCGGGCAGCGGGAGGCAGTCGGGACAGCATCAGCTGCGGGGGTCGGGTGGCGCGAGGGGCAGGCGGGCAGAGGGGAGGGCAGGGGGAGCAGACGGGCCAGGACGTGGAAGGGGGACAGCAGGGGCAGCAGCAGGAGAGCCAGCGGGGGCCGCGGGCCCAGGGCGTCGCACCTCCGGGTGTGGGCTCGGGGGTGGGGCAGGGGCGAGAGCAGCAGAGAGCGAACGGAGGTACAGTGGGGGGGAGCGGGATCGGGAGGGGAGGACCAGGGAGTGGGAGAGGCAGCAGGGGATCGAGCAGGGGGGTTGGGAGGGTTGGAGGAGGGTAGAGAGGGGGAGAGGAGAGGACAGGTGGGTGGAGGAGAGGAGAGGGGGAGAGAGACGACCGGAGAGGAGGCACCGAGGGACCAGACAGGGCAGCAGCCAGCGCAGCAGCAGGGACCAGTCGGACGCACAGGCCGGGTAGGCACCTCCTCCCGCATCCCAGACCTCACCTGCCGCGAAGTTGGGCAGAGTTTGATGGTTCTTGTGGATGTCTCCATAGCGGATCCACAGCGGGAGGGGAACGTCCAGCTGAGACGGGCGACCCCCACACAGATTGGAGTGGCAGCAGCTAGGCGGGTGCAGGAGAAGCTGCGTCACCTGGGGGCCGCACTTAGAGGGTTTGCAGCCGGCACCACACTTTTACGCGTGCGTGGCGGAGACTTTTGGCCTTCTGAGCGAGCCGCTGCGTTAGTTTTTGGGGCTCTGCGCAAAGAGGATAGCACAGCGGAGGAGGGATAGGGGTGGGGGGGATGACGGATCAGCACGGATATTGAGGCAGGACTCACTACACGCCTCTCCGTGGCACTGCAGCGCGCGCAGGCTCAATGCATCATCCAGCATGCGGTGCGGCAGTTGGGGGGATCCGACGACGGGTGGATGCCCGCACCAGTCCCACTGAGTGCGGGGCAGGGTACTTGGCACCACGTCACAGGGTGCTTCGAGAGTGTGGCTGACATGCAATATATATATGATGCATATGTGTAAAAAACAATAGTGGCTGTGCTTGAAACGCTGTGCCTGCGCTGTTGGGCAGGTTGCTGCTGTGTTTGGTCCCTTGGTGCTTCCTCCTCAGTCTCTCTCCCCTATCTCCTCTTCTCTTCCCACCTCCCTTTTCCTTTCCCCTTCTTCTATCCTTCTCTTCTCTTCCTTCCCCTCTCTTCTTTTCCCTACTACCTCTTCTTACTCCTTGATCTTTTCTTCTTCTTCTTTCTTTCCCCTCTTTCCTACAAAATATATATACCGTCCTCATAGCGAATGAGTCATGCCGAAATTGCCTATTCTTGGAAAACCCACCATATTCGGCTTGTATTTGCTCTTCCCCTATTAATAAATAACTGCTCTCGCCCACCGGCGCTTAGCTTCGGAGTTCTGATGGGATCCGGCGTAGTAGCCGAGGTATGATCGTACCACGTCAATCCTGTGCCCCGACCGGTACACACCCCTTGCCCGGGTCCCCCCCTTCATAGTCACACCCCCTGCCCCCTCATGCCATCCGCTCCCCCCGCCCCCACCCTCCGCGTGCCCGCTCCCTTGCCGCCTCTTTTGACCCTCCCTGCCCCCCTCGCCGTTTCCCACCGCCCGCCATTCGCTCCTCCCCGCCCGTGCGCTCCCCTCGTTTTACCTTCTCCTCCCCCCTCCCCTCCTCTGCTGCACGCCTCTTCCTTCCCCTCGCCGACCCACTCCACTCCCTGCCCCTCCTCAATCCGCACCCTGCCCCTCGTATCTCGCCCCCCTATGCTTGGTTTCTCCCCTCCCTGCCCCTCGCCGCCTTTCTCCGCTCCCCACCTCCCCCCTCTCCCTGCCCCCCCACTCTCCCCCCCTTGCCCTTGGCTTCCTACCTCCCTGCCCCACCTTTCCCCCCTCCGTGTGCTCAGCTTCTCCCCTCCCTGCCCCTCCCTCCTCCCCGCCCTGCCCCTCATTTTCCGCCCCCCCACGCCCGGTTTCTCCCCTCCCCGCGCCTCCCTTTCTTTCTCCGTGCCTCTCCTTTGCTCCCTCCCTGCCCCCGCCTGCCCATGCCCCTGTCTTTGGCTTCTCCCCTCCCTGCCCCACGTTTCTTCCCTCCCTGCCCCCCCTCTGCCCCTCCCTTGTTTTCCCCTCACCCATTGCTTCTCCCCTCCCTGCCCTTGATTTCCCGCACCCCTGCCCTTGTTTCCTACCATCCATGCCCCTCGTTTCCCCCCTTTGTACGTTCAGCCTCTTCCCTCCCTGCCCCTCCCCTCCTCCCCCCCTGCCCTTTGCTTTCCCCTCGTACGCTCCCTTCTTCCCATCCCTGTTGCCCTCTTGCCACCATCAGCCCATCCGCACCAGCAGCCCCCCTCCCACCCTTGTCTCCCCCCCCCCCCTTTCCCTCTCTCTCTCTCTCTCTCTCTCTCTCTCTCTCTTTCTCACACACACACGCACACTCCCCTCCCCCACCCCCCCACCCACATCCTCCCATTCTGTCCCTCCCTGCCCCTTTCCCACCCCCTTTTACGTCCCTCACCTCCCACCTCCGTGCAACTGGTTTCCCCCCTATGGTGCCTCCCTTGCATCGCTCGCCCCTCTGCTCACCCTCTGCCCGCCCCTTTTCCGTGCCCTCAGCTGGCCCCAGCCCCTGCCCGTTGCTGCCCCTCCCCTTGCCCCCTCAACTCCCCTGCCCCCCGTACACCCAGTCCCATCCAACCGCCCCCACCCTCCCCCGGCTGCCCGTTTCCGCTCTCCACCCCCGCGACCGTGTGCGGCTTCCAACCGCCCAACGGTGGTGCGCACGGGGCGTTTCTTCGCACGGGCAAGCCTCCCCGGGGGGCCCCCCCCCCGCTGAGTCGTTGTTTGGGCAAAAAAACGAAAATAAAAAAATCGGACGCGCTAAAATCGTTCCTTTCTTTTTCCTGCTTGCCCCTCCCCTGGCACGTGCCGAGCAAGGGGCATCAATGGGTACAACACGAGGACTTCCCTGGAGGTCACCCAGCCCAGTACTGCTCTCGCCCACCAGTGCTTAGCTTCGGAGTTCTGATGGGATCCGGCGTAGTAGCCGAGGTATGATCGTACAACGTCAATCCCGATCCCCGACCGGTACACACCCCTTGCCCGGGTCCCCCCTTCATAGTCACACCCCCTGCCCCCTCATGCCATCCGCTCCCCCCGCCCCTACCCTCCGCGTGCCCGCTCCCTTGCCGCCTCTTTTGACCCTCCCTCCCCCCTCAGCTCGCACCTCGCTCTTACCTCCAGGCCGCTCTAGCGCCTCGGCCCCCACCCACAACCCCCGCGCACGGCCCGGTTCCTCACGAATGGCCCCGATGGGCAGCCATCGGTCCCTTTCGTGCAGCCCGCCGAGCATGGCGGGGCCATGAGGAGGGGAGGGTTACACACGGAGCCTCCCCCCCCCTCACCAACCACCCATGCTCCCCCCACCCACCCCCTTGGCTCCTCAGTCCCCTCTTCCTTCACACCCGGGCAGGGACAACGAAAACCAAGCCGGCCGGCGGCGGGAAGAACAAAGGCAAGGAGGCAAAGGGCCAGCTCACCTACTCCCCCCTCTCTCCACTCCCCTACAGGCGCCCCCCCCCCCTTCCTCACATCCCCCTCAAACTACACCCAAGTCCCACACCGGCAGGCCAACAACCTAACTCACACTCCCCTCCCGTGTTTGCCCCTCCATAGGGCCACGGGAATGAATCCGCCCACTCACTCTTAGGCCACCTCTCCCTTCCTCTGAACCCGGCCCCAGGTGGCGGCAACGGCGTACGCTGCCGGTATGGGGTCCGAGGAGATGAGGGACGAGCCCATGAGTGACTCCACCGACTCTTCTTCGCATACCTCCCACCCCATTCGAGTCGACGGCCCCCTACCGCAACCCATGGTCACCGAGGAGGGCCGAGGGGGCTCTCTAGCGCAAGGACCACACCCGGGCTCCGCTCAGCCAGCACGCCCCACCCCACCCTCTGCCCTGCCACCCCTCTTACCTTCATTAGCAGGCAGGCATGTTGCTGGGGACCCCACAGGAGGTGAGGGCTGCCATTTCGGACCTGCTAGCGATACAGAGCCCTAGCAGCACCCCAGCTGCCCCCACCCTACCAGTCCCAGAGGTCCAGAGACGGACATATGCGGAGGTCACTCGCTCGGTCGCTTCTTTCACCCCCCCCACTTCTCAGCCAGGCTCGTCACTCCCATCCCCGATGGAGACGGACTGGTTCTGAGGTCGTGTCACTCGCACCCAGATGTAGTGGCGCCTTCCCCCATTCAGCATGTTGCTGACACACTTCCAGTGGCGCAGGAGGGCACCAGCACCAGGTATGAGTCACCCCGCCCCTACAGATGCCCCTCCTGTCACCCACCTCTACATCCCTCCTCCAGGGCCCCTGGGCTGGTACCCGCCACGAGGCCCGGCCCCGTCACTGAACCCTCCTCTTTTAACCAGTGCCACCAGCCCCACTTGTGAAGGCTCCCCACAGTCGTGGTGCACCCGTTTTCTACTCCCACCGTGGACGCCCCCCCCACAGGTCCCTCCGGTTGACGACCTCCCTTCCACGGCTAGCTCCGATGGCACCACCCCACCCGACCCCGCCGATACGGCCACGTCACCGGACCAGCCCATCACATGCACTACCTGCCAGAGCACCCTGGCAAGCACCCGAGCACCCAGGCACCACACACCCTTCTGCCACCACAGCGGATGCAGCTCGCCGGGCACAGGCCGTCCATGACACCACCCTCGATTCTCCCTTCTCTCTCACAGCCCCGAGCGACCGGGATACAGTTCACAGACGCACAGTGGCAGACGCTCGACTCGGTGGACTGGACAGAGTACTTCTCCTCGCCCGAGCGTATTCATGCACGCCCTCTCCGGCGTATCCCGGAGAGGGTCTGCGGAGGATATCTCGACGTTCTCAGTGCGATCTTAGCCTGCATTGCCCAGGACCCGGAGGCTGCTGGCCCTACCTTCCTTCTCGCGGCAGCGCCGACCCTTTTCCTCCTCGCTCCGGCGACGCCACCCGATACCGCTCGCACACGACCGCCATTGCCACACGCATCTCCCGCTTTGGTCGAGGTGAGTGGGCTGAGCTACTCTCAGATGCACTAGGTCGTCGCACACCCCTACCTCAGCGCACAGGTCTCCGATCACACACCGCCACCGATTCCTCTACAGCAGATGAGCGCCGCATTGCACGTTGCCTTTGCTTGGTGGCGTGCAATGAGACCTCACGGGCATGCGTGTGCTCTCGAGTCCACGGAGGCAGCCCCAGATACACAGGGGACGATACAGCGCCTGCAGTCGAAGCACCCCAACGCGGAGAGGCCGACCCCAGCTTGGCTGTCGGGCTTCCAGGGGTCTGCTCTCGTGCTCTCGATGGATCACTTACGTCGCGCGATTTTCACAGCTCCGCGGGGCTCTTCGGGAGGACCGTCGGTTGGTCGCCGAGCACCTTCGAGACACTTTCCTAGCTTTCCCTCAGAGTCTCCATTTTCTCTTGGCTGTGTACCAGCAGTGGCTTCGAGGTCGTTGCGCTCCAGCTGCGCGCTCCTTGCTAGCATCCTCAAACCCTCATGGCTCTGGCGAAGTCGAACATGGATGTTCGGCCGATTGCCATTGGCGAGGTTTTGGTCCGCATTCTTTCGCGTGCAGTCTGTCTCCAGCTACGTGACCAGATGGCAAGGGTCTTCTTGGCATCACAGCAGTTTTGGGGTGGGGGTTACGTGCGGGACAGAGGTCGTAGTTAGAGGCGTCCGCCGCGCTCTGGCTGACCACCCAGACTGGGTGGTCCTGGAGCTAGACGTGGCGAATGCCTTTAACTCTTTCCACCGAGGACAGGGTCTTTCCAGGCTCTGCAGGCCAGTCTGGAGTTCCAGTGTCTGATCCCCTTCATCGGCCTCTTCTACGGGACGCCCCTCGGACCTCCACTACAGGTCAGGTACGGGAGTGGTCACGATGCACTCGGAGCGTGACACTCGTCACGGAGACCCCCTCAGTCCCTTCTTGTACGCTCTGACACAAGCGCCTTGCCTTGGAGCCAGTTTCTGACGGAGGGGGGTGTCCAGCTCTGGTCGTACGCCGATGACACATACGTGCTAGGCCCCCCAAGACAGGGTGCTACACCACTTCACCCGAGATCGTGAGGCGCTTGGGCGAGATTGGCCTTGCGGTCCCAGTCGCACAAGATGGCCTCGTCTACCAGACGGATTTCCTTTTCTTTCCAGGGATTTGGAGGCTTTCACGAGCCCTAGGGATCGAGGTCGCACGCCGAGGGCTCACCGTGACAGGCGTACCGGTGGGCACCGTTTCGTTTGTGGAGCAAAGTCTCCCGGATCGTCTCGAGAGGGTGGGGAGGGTGCTACCTTGGCTCCCGAGGTTGCGCCAGCCCAGACAGCTGCTCGCCTTCTCTCGGCATGTGTCAGCACTCGTCCGCAGTACCTGTCGAGGACCGTCCATCCTCTCGCCCGCAAGTGATCTCCAGTTTACACGATGGGATGCACGCCTGGGAGAGACTTTTCAGCAGCTTTTAGCCTCAGGGACCTGGGCTTGTCGCGAGGACGTCCGAGAGGCCGTCCTAGACCAGATCGTCCTCCCCATTTTGTCTCGGGGGTTTCGGCATTCGTCGCATGGCGCGCATTGCCCCGGTGAGTTTTCGTGTGCTCCTGGGTGCAGTGTGCACCCATTCTCTGTTCTCTCCCTGCGTGTGGCGAGGTGTTTCGGCAGAGCTTTGCTTCAGGTGAGCCAGAGCAGATCAACTGGGCTCTACAGACGGCGCTAGAGGGTCTCCCACCTGACGTTCTCTCTCTCCTTCCCTCTTGGCCCTCTTGCGCTTCTGCCTCCCCTGATTCCCTTTTTGCAGAAGTGAGCCGCCTTCTGTAGGCGCATGCTTAGGAGGGCCGTGCGTGCCCGTCACACCTCTCCCTTGCACCTTGCCCGTTTGACTTCCCTTCAGGGCGGAGGTGCAGGAGCGTGGTTGAAGTCGGTGCCGTACGCCGATCCATTGCGCATCCCGGAGGCGCAGTGGCACGTGGCTTCCTCATCCCGTCTTGGTCTCCCGATCCCCCAGTTAGCCCTTGCAGGTCAGTGCTCCTGTGGACAGGCGATCGACGACATGACTGTTCCTCATCACGCGGTTCGGTGCCCACGTTTCGGCGTCGCCACTACCATCCACGACATGGTGAAGTTCATGCTTCGAGACTTCGCGGTCGAGGCGGGCTTCGCGGTGAAGGTGGAGGACACCACGCTGTTCACACAGTTGGAGGCGGCTCAAGCGAGACTGCAGGGACAGCCTGTGCTAGGAGAGGGGACACGGGCTGATGGTCCGTGGGAGCAGAGGGGCGAGGCGGGAGAGCCGGGTGGAGGGGGGCAGTGGGGACAGCATCAGCTGCGGGGTCGGGTGGCGTGAGGGGCAGGTGGGCAGAGGGGACGACAGGGGGAGCAGACGGGCCAGGACGTGGAGGGGGGACAGCAGGGGCAGGCAGCAGCAGGAGAGCCAGCGGAGGCCGCGGGCCAAGGGCGTCGCATCTCCGGGGGTGGGCTCGAGGGGTGGAGCAGGGGCGAGAGCAGCAGAGAGCGGACGGAGGTACAGGGGGGGGAGCGGGATCGGGAGGGGAGGACCAGGGAGTGAGAGAGGCAGCAGGGGGATCGAGCAGGGGTGGGTTGGGGAGGGTTGGGGGGAGGGTAGAGAGGGGGAGGGGAGAGGACAGGTGGGTAGAGGAGAGGAAGAGGGGAGAGAGACGATCGGGAGAGGGGGCACCGATGGGACCAGATCAGGGCAGCAGCCAGCGCAAGCAGCAGGGACCAGTCGGACTCACAGGCCATGTGGGCACCTCCTCCCGCATCCCAGACCTCACCTGCCGCGACTCGTTGGGCAGAGTTTGATGGTTCTTGTGGATGTCTCCATAGCGGATCCACAGCGGGAGGGGAACGTGCAGCTGAGACTGGCGACCCCCACACAGATTGGAGTGGCAGCAGCTAGGCGAGTGCAGGAGAAGCTGCGTCACTGGGGGCCGCACTTAGAGGGGTTGCAGCGGACACCACACTTTTACGCGGCGTGGCGGAGACCTTGGCCTTCTGAGCGAGCCGCTGCGTCAGTTTTTGGGGCTCTGCGCAAAGAGGATAACACAGCGGAGGAGGGATAGGGGAGGGGGGGACGACGGATCGGCACGGATATTTGAGGCAGGACTCACTACACGCCTCTCCGTGGCACTACAGCGCGCGCAGGCTCAATGCATCATCCAGCATGCGGTGCGGCAATTGGGGGGATCCGACGACGGGTGGATGCCCGCACCAGTCCCAGTGAGTGCGGGGCAGGGTACCTGGCACCACGTCACAGGGTGCTTCGAGAGTGTTGCCCGACATGCAGTATATATATGATGCATATGTGTAAAAAACAATGGTGGCTGTGCTTGAAACGCTGTGCCCGCGCTGTCCTGTGGGTTGCTGCCGTGTTTGGTCCCTTGGTGCTTCCTCCTCC
>CANJKZ010000992.1:0-49806 GCA_947471745.1 Closterium sp. Naga37s-1
CCCCCCCCCCCCCCCCCCCCCCCCCCCCCCCCCCCCCCCCCCCCCCCCCCCCCCCCCCCCCTCCTCCCTCTCGGCTGCCGCGGGTCCACCCGCCGTCGCCCTCCCACTTGACCGCCGCGGGTCCACCTGCCGCCGTCCACCTCGAGGCCGCCGCGGGTCCACCCGCCGTCGCCCCTCATGGCTACCACTCCTCCCCCTCTCCCCCCCTCCCATTGACGCCTCCTCCGTCGACAAGCTTCAGCTTGCCGCGGACCGCTCGGCGATCAACTGGCATTCCTTCGTCGGGAGCATCCGCCGTGTTCTCCAAGATGCATTCGTCGGACCCTACTGCGTCCTTGACGTCCTCCTCCGCCGCCCGCAAGCCCTCCAGCCCACGGCACCCAATCACCCCGGCGAACCCCCTCCACCCCCCATTCCTCCTGGTCCTCCTCCTCCTGAACCCACCTTGGAGATCGCCACTTCCCCAGCGCTCCAAGATGCCGCCGATGCCGCATTTCTCCACGATCGTCGCGAATACCTCATCCGCAAGGCGGAGCATGAGGTTGCGGTACATAACCACGACTTCGCGGTAGCGGAACGCGCCAATCGCCTGGCGCTCCTTGATGAGTACAATACGGCCATGGCGGACTACCTCCCTCGGAGCATCGCATGGGCCACTGCTGATAACCGCGCCTGCACCATCCTCCTCGGCGCACTCCCTGATACCCTCATGCGCCGTTTCCAAGCTCGCGAGATGCGCGCCTCCCTCATCTGGGCCGAGCTCCAGGCCATGTTCGAGCGTCGCGACATCAGCTCTGTCGGCGCCCTGTTCCAGGAGTACTTCTCCATCACCCTCGTCACTTGTGATGGCGCAGTTGACTACGTGGGGCGCATGCAGGAGGTCGCTGATCGCCTTGCGGCACGCCAAGCTGCCCTCCCCAAGCCCCTGCAAATCCACCGCCTCCTCTACAACCTCACCGCGGACTACGAGTCCCGCCTCCATGCCTTCACTGAGGCCAACCCCATGGCCGGCCTCGACGACGTGGTCCAGTGGATCATTGACACGGAGGTCAAGCTCCGCACCCCCGTTGTCAACCTTACCACCCCTCAGTCCTCCTCCTCCACCTCCCTCAACGCTACGCAGCCGCGCAACCAGGGTGGTCGCCAGCGGCGGCGGCGGAGGCCGTGGAGCGGGTGGCGGTGGTGGTGGTGGAGGCCGTGGTGGTGGCGGTGGTGGTAGTGGTGGCCGTGGTGGCCGTGGTGGTGGTGCTGGCAGCGCCCCTGCTGGAGGTGCTGTGACTCGAGGCGGACGCCCTGGCACTCTCCCCCCATGCACATATGTGCGTCGCCATGGTCCCCATGCAGGTACCCCTTGCGGCCAGACCAACCATCCCCCCACCACGTGCTTTAAGGCACTTGACGACGCCTGGTTTGATCGCGGCAACACTGGCACCCCTCCTCGCTGGAACTCGGTCACACCTCGCCCCTCCTTAGTGGACATTCAAACCCTCCCCTCTTTCCTTCCTGCTCACCTCCGCATGGTTACCCCCTCCCCACCCTCACAGCTGCAGCAGTTTCAGCAGCACCAGCAGCAGCAGCACCTGTACTTCCACCAGCAGCAGCAGCAGCCGCAGTTTTCTCCAGCCCCAGCAGCCGCCGCCGCCGCAGTTCTTCCAGCCACCGCCGCAGCAGCAGCAGCAGTTCCTTCCCCCACCCTGGCAACAGCAACCACTCACCTTTGGCACAGCGGCCATGGCCGCTCATACCTCCCTTCCTCCTCCTCCCCCCTGGGGTTCCCTCCCCTCTGCCCCCCCCAGTGTTCCCGACACTTCTGGTAGTTTCCTTGGTAATATCAGTGTTGCACCGTCCGTCGCTGCCATGTATCCCTCTGCTGTCAATGAGACTTCGTTTCAGTACCCCGTCCCACCCCCTCCTCCCTCTTCTCCCACCCTGGACTTTGTCCTTGACAGTGGAGCCACTGAAACCGCACTGAAAGACGCTGGCACTCTCACCCCACTACCACTTCCCACTCAGGTTCATGGGGCTGATTCCAGCTTTTCCATTCCATGCACTCACCTCTCCACCCTCCCTTGCACTGCCTTCCCCTCCGGTAAGGTCACAGGTCTCCACATCCCCACTCTCCGCAACAACCTCCTCTCCCACCGTGAGCTCCAAGGTGTTGGTATCACTGCCATATACCCCGGTTATGCCAATTACTGTGATCTCTACCAAACCTCCTCCGGTCGCTTCCTTCTCCGCATTCCGCTTTGCCCCCGCACTCGCCTCTACACACTCCGCACGCCTCGCCCATCCTTCTGCCACGTCACCACTCGTTCCGGTGCTTCCACCGGTCCACCTCCTCCTCCTTTACTTCCCCCTTCCCCTCCCCCTCACGTATCCTCTTCTCCCTCCCCACCATCCTCCTCCTCCCCTCCCGTTCCTTCCATCACCCCATCTCCCTCCTCCTCCACTACCCTCTCCCACCCTGCTGTCCTCTTACACCACAGACTCGGCCATCCCAACTTCACCGCCCTTCGCACCACAGTCACCTCTCGCCTCCTCCGCAGCCTTCCTCCTGTTTTACCTCCCCTCCCCTCCTCCCCCTCTCCCCCATGCCCTTCATGCATTCACGGCAAGCTCAAACAGTCCCCCCACCAGAGTCATCCCACCTTCGCCGCCGCCCCCATTGACCTTGTGCACATGGACCTCTGGGGCCCCTATCCCATCCGCTCCCGCCAGGGGTATCGGTACATGCTCGTCCTCGTTGACGACCACAGCCGGTACTCCACCACCTTCTTCCTTCACACGAAAGACCAGGTGCCGGCAGGTGGTCATCAACTGGGCCGAACAGTGCCGCAATCACTTCAAACGCCCCATCGGCCGCCTTCACTCTGACGGTGGGGGTGAGTTCATCAATAACACCCTTGCCACATACTGCAACACCTACGGCATCCAACAGACCTCCACCCTTCCCCACTCCCCTCAGCAGAACGGCATTGCTGAGAGCCGCATTCGTGAGATCACCAAGATAGCTCGCTGTCTCATTGCTCATGCCTCCACCCCTCCTTCCCTCTGGAGCTATGCCCTCCTCCACGCCGCTCTTCTCCTTAATCTCCGCTCCCACCCTCAGCATCCTTCCTCCTCCCCTACAGAGCTTTGGTCCAACGCCAAACCCGACGCTGCCGGCCTTCGCGTTTGGGGCTGCAAGGCCTTCGTTTCTCATCCCACCCGCCGACCGCTCCCGCGCCGCTGGCAAGCTTGCTCCTCGCGCCCTGGAATGTGTTTACCTTGGGCACAATCGCGACTCCCCAGGCTACCTCTTCCTCCACCCTCCCACCAATCGCCTCATCCGCAGCGGCGACGTCGTCTTCGGCGAATCCGTCCCCTATTACTCCACTCCTCCCCCTGATCCTCTCCCTCCTCCCACTCGTCCCCTTGCTTGGACCGACACCGTCCTCCCGCCCCTTCTCCCTCCAGCCCCTCTCCTCCCACCCGTCGCAGCTCCGCTCCCGCCCTCCTCCTCCGCCGATGTCTACGACCCTGCCGCACCCGCTTCCCCCGCTCACTCGGCCGCACCCCCTCCCCCCCCTCCCTCCTCCTCTCCCTCTCCCTCCTTCCAGCAGCCGGATAGGCAGCAGCAGCAGCAGCAGCCGGGCCAGCAGCAGCAGCAGCAGCGGCAGCCGGGACAGCAGCAGCAGCAGCAGCAGCAGCAGCAGCAGCAGCAGCAGCAGCGGCAGCCTAGCAGCAGCAGCAGCCTCAGCAGCCGCAGCACCAGCACGGTCAGCCGCAGCTGCAGCAACAAGGGCAGCAGCTTCCGCAGCACCAGCAGCAGCAGCGGCGTCGTGCCACTTCCCGTTCCTCCCCCTTCCTCCTCCCTTACATCCATACCCGCTCTGTGGACAAAATCCTTGGGGCTCCTCCTCCTGCCTCCATTCAGCTCCTTGAGGACTCCCATGAGGAGTTTCTTAACATTCGGGAGCACACTCCATTCCTTGCCGCCCTCTACCTTGACTTCCTGGGCTTTCCTGTCCTTGGCGCCACTACTACCCCCACCATCTTCACTCCCTCCACCTTCCAGGAAGCCATCACCTGCCCTGATGCGGATAAATGGATAGCAGCGATCTTCCTGGAGTGTGAGGCTTTCATTCGCAACGACTCCTTTGTCGATGTCCCCCTCCCTGCTGGCGCTAATCTCGTTGACGGCAAATGGGTCTTTCGGGTGAAGCAGCTGCCGGGCGAGGAACCAGTGTACAAGGCCCGCTACTGCGCCAAGGGGTTCACGCAGACTTGGGCTGAGGACTACTGGTTCACCTACGCCCCCACCGCCAAACCACCCACCCTTCGCGCCGCCATGGACATTGGTGCACGTGACGACATGGAAATCGACTCCATGGACGTCTCCAATGCGTTCCTGCAGGGCGACCTGCATGAGCGCATTTTCCTCCGGCGACCCCCCGGGTTCCACGCAGCCTTTCCTGAGAACACTGTCTGGCAGCTGCGTCGCCCCGTCTACGGCTTGAAGCAGGCACCGCGTGAGTGGCATGCGAAGCTGGCTGCCACCTTGGGGTCCCTCGGCTTCTCAACTTCCCACTCCGACGCCAGCCTCTTCATCCGCTCCTCCCCCCGCCGCTTCTTCATTCTGGTATATGTCGACGACATGATCCTGCTCTCTGACACCAAGGCCGACATGGGGCAGGTGAAGCTGTCCCTGCAGCAGCGGCACAAGTGCAAAGACCTTGGCGCCCTCACTCACTACCTCGGCATGACCATCACGCGCAACCGCCCTGCTCGCACAATCACCCTCTCCCAGTCCCATTACATCGGCCAGGTCTTGGAGAAGTTCGACATGGCGCAAGCCAAGCCTGTTTCCACCCCGCTCCCCTTCGGTCACCAACTCGCTCCACCCACCTCCCCCACCTCCTCCCCCCACCCCTATGCCGAGCTCGTTGGGTCCTTGATGTACGCAATGATGTGCACCCGCCCCGACCTCGCCTACCCCATCAGCGTGCTCGCTCGCTTTGTCGGCTCCGGTCGTCACTCTGAGGAGCACTGGAAAGCTGCCAAGCGGGTCCTCCGCTACCTTCGCGGGACCAGGGACCTTGCTCTCACCCTCGGCGGCCCTTCCCGTCCCCTTCTCTCGGGCTTCAGTGACTCCTCATGGGCTGACACGCAGCCGGACCGCCGCTCCTCCCAGGGCTACAGCTTCACCCTTGGCAGCGGCCTCATCAGCTGGCGCTCCACCCGCTCCTCCGCCATCTCTCTCTCCACCTGCGAAGCCGAGCTCTACGCTGGCACCATGGCCGCCCAGGAGTCACGCTGGCTCTGCTTCCTTCTTGCGGAGCTTGGCGCCCCCCCAGACGTGCCCCACTCTCTGGTGCGACAACGCCAGCACCATCCATCTCACTCAGGACCCCGTCTATCACGCCCGCTCCAAGCACATCGAACTCCGCTACTTCTTCGTTCGCAGAGCTCGTCCAGAAGGGCCTCATTGCCGTTCGCAAGATTGCAACCGAGGCCAACTTGGCCGACATCTTCACTAAGGCCCTCCTTCGCCCCGCGCACTCTGCCTTCCTCCGCCTCATTGGCCTTGCTCGCCCGGGCGCCCCTTGATTCAGGGGTTGTTCTCTTCTTGTGTTAGCATGCTAAGGGGTTGTGTTAAAATATATATTGTGTAGCATGCCAACACATGTGACTGTACACCAATTGTGGTGTACAGTTGGGTTGGGACTACACCCAACTTTGGGTGTAGTCTTGCACTTTGGGGTGCCAATCCACCCAATTGAGGTTACCCCAAGCCAAGTGGGCCTAGGGTTGCCTCACTTCTACAAAGTGTGGGCAACCCAACCCACTTGACCTATGGTTCCCTCACTTCCCCAAGTGAGGTCAACCCAACCTATGGTCACTTTCATCCTTCCCTTCCAACCTTCCCTTCCAACTATGTATGCTAGGTTGTTCCTCTAATCTAATTACTTGTTCAATTCACAATCTTCACACCTAGAGCCTCCCCCTCCCCTCCTCCCCCCTTCTGCCTCTGACTCACTGTCCATAGCTGCTGCAGCCCCACCCCCTGTGAAACACCCCACTATCGCCCCTCCCTGCATGGCCTTGCGCAGGCGCCTGGTTTCCAGCAGCGAGGGGGAGAGCAGAGAGGAGGAGAGGGAATGATCAAGTGACAGGCTCCCGTCAACCCTGGCAACAGCAGGACTTTCGGTATCCCAATCAGTGACACCAGCAGCAAGCATGAGATCGGAAGAGAAGCTGCTGGCGGGAGGGGTGGAGGGGCGAGGGGGCGTGGCAGGGGGAGCCGTGGTCACTCGCATGGATCTTGACTTGCTAAAGCCCCATCGCTGCGACCCCCAGCCTCGAGAGGACGAGGAGGAAGACGAGGCGGAGGAGGGAATTGAGGGGATGGAGGAGGGCAGGGAGGAGAGCGCGGAAGAGAGCGCGGAGGAAGAGGAGGAGTGGGGGTCGGTGGTGTCTGTGGAAATGAATGAGTCTGTGCTGACTTGACGGGCTACAGAGGAGGCAGCGGAGGAAGTCCCGGGATGGATGAGGAGGAGGAGGTAGAGGAAACGGCTGAGGAGGATGGTGGGACGGATTTAGAGGTTGCAGCCGCGCTGCTGCTGGTGTTACCCTGCCTGCTGCTGCCCCCAGTGGCACTTCTCTTGCTGCTGCTTCTGCTACCGCTGTTGGTGCTCCTCATGCTGCTGCTCCGCCCCTGATCGCTCCCCTCCGTCTCGCCTTGTCTCTGTCTGCCACTACTGCAACTCTTGCTGCTCCGTTTCCTCGCTTCCCCTGTGGCCCCCTCTAACCCTGCCTCCCCCTGTGCCTCCCTCTCCTGTTCTCCATCCCCCAGCCTATCCCTCATAGCCCTTGTTTCGTCTAATCCCTCCCCAGTCGCCTCTCTTGCTCCCCGTCCCCCCCCACTCGCCTCTTTTTCCCCCAATCCTCCCCCCACGTCCCCCCTTGCTTCCCCCCGCCCCAGCCTGGACGAGCGGGGGGAGTCAGCGGGGGAAGGGGTACCAGCGGGGGAGAGGAACGGGAGGCCCTGAGGGGAGAAGCACCCAGAGGCTTGCCTGGGGGAGCCGCGACCAGGGGAGGCTCGACTGGGGGAGGCGTCACTTGGGGAGAGCCGGCCAGGGGAGGGGCGACCAGGGGAGGAGGAAGCACAGCTAGCCACCACAAGCCTGTCTGCCTGCGGGCTGCAGCTCTGGCTCTTACAAACCCCACCGCCGCTGTTTCGCATGCTCTCTTTCCCTCTCCGCCCTCCGCCCCCCTGCTGCTGCAGGAAGGAGTTGTCAGATCGAGAGGAGGGGATGCGCGGTCGGGAGTAGGTGGCGGGAGGGGGAGGTGTGGGAAGACGAGAGGGGGAGGAGGAGGAGGAATCAGAAGGACCAACAGCAGCTCCAGCACCAGCAGCAGAGCCAGACGCATCTGACCCTTTGAACCGGCTACTACTGGGTCTGGATCTGGTGGGGCGACCAGAGGAGGGCCTGCTGGGGACTCTAAAGGGAGACTCAGTGCCGCTGGTGCTGTTGATGCCGCTGGTGTTGCTGCCACCGCAATCACCACCACTGTCTCTTCCATTGTGTACACTTGTCACTGCTGTCGTTTCAGCAGTAGGCGCGGTTTGGGCTCGTGGAAGCTCGTTCTCCTGCTGCAGCTTGCTCCTGCTTCTCACTCTACCACTACTGCTAGACGCCGCACCCTGACTGCTCTTCTTCGCCCTACCGCCTCCTGTCCTACTCTTACCACACTGCTCCGCTTCACCCAACTCCTCCTCCCTCCCCGCCTTCATTCCACCCCTCTCCTCCAGGCTCTGACTCTGCTCCTCCCCGTCCCTGCCATCCGTCCTCCCCCTCTCCCTCCTCCCAGCACCCCCCTTCCTCTCCACCCCCCCACCTTCAGACCGAGACACAGGGATGGCAGAGGGCAGGGAAACGGCGCTGGCAGGGGACTCGGGGGGAGTCACGAAGGCAGGGCTGCCTGTGCCGTCACTGCCGCCATTCACACCACCGCCGCCACCAGCACTACCTGTGCTGCTGCTCTTGTGTATACTCATGGTAGTGGCCGTGCTTGTGCCCCTGCTGCCCTCTCCTTCCCCACTGGAGCAAGCAGCAGCAGCAGAACCACTGGCACCAAGTTCGGCAGCAGCAGATGCAGCAGCAGCAGCGTTGGCAGTGGCAGTGGCAGCAAACGATGTAGCAGAGGCGGAGACAGTAGCAGCAGTGGGCGCGGGCGTGTGTGGTCGATTACACTGCAAGCCCTTCTCCCGCACAACACTGCTACCACTCCGGCCTCCCTCCACATCCGAAGCTGCTGAAACTACTGACACTGCTGAAGCTACTGGAGCCGCCTCACCACCCCTCGGCGTTTGCGCCCGTCTAGCCTGGCACGAGTCATCATGCACTTTAGTCACCTCCCCCCCAAACCAGTCCTCATCTCTCTCATCCATGCCGCACGCCTTGCGGAACTGGCGCTCCGCCTCAGCCACCTTCTCTGCTACGAGCTGGGTGTAGTCGAGGGACGCGGGCACCTGCGTGGACACACAGCCGATGGGCGACTCCACCCCGCATATGCGGCACAGGCCCAGGAGCACGTCCACTAGAGTGGCGTTCACTGCCTGCAGATTCGCAAAGTAGAACGTCTGGAGGGTAATGGGCGGGGGACGAGACAGAGGGTCACAGAGGGGATGAGACGTCTCACTCTCACACCTGTGTGGAGGCACAGCCGATGGGCGACTCCACTCCGCAGATGCGGCACAGGCCCAGGAGGCGCACGTCCACTAGTGTGGCGTTTACCGCTTGCACATTCGCAAAATAGAAGGTCTGGGTGGTGGGAAGGGAGGGAACGGGGGAACGGGTTGGAATAGGGCGGGATGGGAGGGATGTGAGTGGGGAGGGATGTGAGTGGGGAATGAGGCACTTCTAACTGCTCAGCGGCAGCAGCAGCAGCAGCAAAAGCAGCATCAGGGGTGCAAGCAGTGCATATCAGCAGCGACTGGCGGATCCACCCACCTGCACTTGGAAAACCGTCTCCAAGGAGTCAAGAGAGGCCCCCGGCTG
Source organism: Closterium sp. Naga37s-1 (assembly GCA_947471745.1). Lineage (NCBI taxonomy): Eukaryota > Viridiplantae > Streptophyta > Zygnematophyceae > Desmidiales > Closteriaceae > Closterium > Closterium sp. Naga37s-1. The sequence goes on from CANJKZ010000992.1 coordinate 9,045, forward strand.
TGCAGCGAGTGCCAGATGATGGTGTTGTGCGCCATGGTGGGCAGCAGCAGCAGTGCAAGGGAATTCGTGAGTCATAGCCATACACCTGGCACAACCAGCCTCGAACCACCCACCTGCACTTGAAACACTGCCTCAGAGGAGTCAAGAGCAGCACCAGGAGTGTGCAGCGAGTGCCAGGTGATGGTGTTGTGCGCCATGGTGGGCAGAAGCAGCAGCCCGCGCTTGAGGTTCGCCTCCACTCGCCCGTCCGCCTGGAAGTTGAGTGCGTCCTGCAGCTGCACGCGCAGCAGGTACTGGATGTTGCGCGGCAGCATCTCGTACAGCTCGTCCCTGCGTGTAGCAGAGGGAGGGGGTTAGGCGAGAGGGAGTTTGGAAGGAGAAATGGGGGAAACAAGGAGGTGAAGTTAAGTGCGCCCTGCAGCTGCACGCGTAGCATCTCGTACAGCTCGTCCCTGCATGCAACGTGGGGAAGAGCGAGTGTAAGGGCGGGCAGAGGGAGTGGGGCAGGAACGAGGAGGGGTTGAAGTTGAGTGCGTCCTGCAGCTGCACACAAGGGCACGTGATGCTAGCATGCCATGCCATACCACGCCATGCCATTCCTTTACCTGGTGGGTCCCAGCACTTCATCCGGCTGCTGGTTGATCCGTTCACTACCACATTGGCATAGTGCAGCGCGAGCTGATAGCACCACCATGCCATGTCATGGTATGCCATACAGCCCTACCCTGGTATGTCTGAGCCCTATCGCACCTTGTAGGCCCTAGCACTTCGTCCGGCTGTTGGATGATCCGTTCCAGCAGCACCACCACATTGGCGTAGTGCAGCGCGAGTCCCGCCTCTCCCACACACGCCTCCCGGATGCGTGGCGGACACATGCCGTGCCCAAACGCTGCGAAGATCTTCTTGCGCACGTAGCATGCTGCAATGATGAGCAGCTGGCGCATGAGCGCGCGCGGGGGGGGGAAGGGGGATGGGGGGGAAGGGTGGTGAGAGGGGGGAGGGTAGGAGTGAGGTGCGGAGAGGGAGCTTGAGGTGGAAGCGGTTGTAGGAGATGCTAGTTCTGACGCGTCTTGATGCTTATGCTGTTAACGGTGCTTCGAGGCGCACCCACCTGCACGAGGAAGTCGAGGTGGTAGGCCCAGAGGCAGTGGCCCTGCAGCTTCTGAGGTGCCCATGGGCACGGGGAGGGGAACCAATGCTTGCACGTCAACCTGCACTAGAGGCGCGTCACAAGGCGCACCTACCTGCACGAGGAAGTCGAGGTGGTAGGCCCAGAGGCAGTGGCCCTGCAGTTTCTCCACCAGCTTGCCCTGCGTCACCATATCCTGCAGCGAGTTCCACTCCCCGTACTCCTGAATGCTGGCAGGCGGGAAATGGGCGGAAAGGGGGTGGGTGGGGTGGGGGGGGGAATGACAGGCGTGTCAGCAGCAGCAGCGGCGCTACCAGCTTGCCCTGAGTAACCATCTCCTCAAAGGGGTACATGTACTGGGGAAGAAGGGGCAGGGGACAAGGGGTACGGGTGCGGCGGGAATGACACCATCCCCCCGCCACTTCCCCGCCTCCATTTCCCCCGTTCCATTCCATTCACCTCCTCCCTCTCTCCCCCGCCCCACATCCCACGTCCCCCCTCCCCCCACCCCTCTTTCTCATGGCGCGCGCTCACCGGCTGTGTAGCTCCTGGATGGACTCCATCTCGCTCTTCAGCTCGCTCGTCGCTTCCGCTTGCTCGCGCATGAACCTGCCGTGCCACACCGTGCCACACCGTGCCACACCATGAAGTTCAAGTACCACGCCATGCGTGAAAGCAAGGAACGGGAACGGAACTTATGAGAACAAGACTCGCGACACCATAATCTCTCATTATTATCACCCACATCACAGGACTCAAGCTATACCTGATAAACATCGTATCACTTGAAAGACACCTCCCCTTCAGCTCACCTAAGAAGCACCTCCCCTTCAGCAGAAGACGCGGCGAACATCTTATAATCGGCATCTGTGCTGTCGAGCCGCGCAAAGAGTCGCTCGAGTCGGTGCAGACGCGATTCCCGGCACTTGCGACCCAACACCGCGACGCGGCATGCGACTGATCGCAGCTCTTGGTGCTTCTCGTAACCCGCGAGGCCCCATAGTACTCTAAGGTCGCTGGAGATTAAAGTTACCACGCCAGGCGCCTGCGCGGAGCGAAGCCACAAGGGGAACTATGAGATTCATGCATACTGAGGCTCGTCGGAAAGAGGGGAGAAGTTAAGGCAGGGAGGAGTAAGGGAGACCTGGAGCAGAGACCGTTGACTAACGATAAGAACGCTGACCAAAAGTCGCACGCGAATGGAGCCACGTGTAGCAGCTACGGGAAAAGAGCTGCAGGACCACACTAACGGCGTATAACGAGGAAAACCTTATCGGACCTGAAGGTTGGCGCGCAGCGATGAGAGCATTTTCTCGGACATGGAGTCGCATATTTCGAGCGTGCGACGCATGATGGCTCCTATCTCGAACGCGAGCATTTCCGTAGGAACCTCCTTCCCCGTCCCCCCCCTCCCATCGACGAGCGGCTCCACCGACGTGTCGCCATAGAACGACCGTTTAACGATCTTCTTGAGCGTTGACTCGCCTAGCGCTGCAATCGACGGCGATCCGAGTCGAATAGGGGAGTCTGGTCGTTGATCTCCTGCGGCAGAGTCTTTTCCGCTAAGAGGGGACTTATCTCCGCTGTTTTCATTATCCCCCTTTCCCCTTCTCTTGAAGCTGGTGCTATGGGTAAATACCCTGTTTATCGTCTGAAGCATGACTGCATGAGTTAGAAGCTGCGAGAACGTATATTAAATCATTTTTGAATGAGTAAGCAAGAGTGAAGGCAATAACATTTGGCCGTGAGCTTAGCAGCAATTGTGCTTCTAAACTTGAACGACCTAACTACACAGAAAGGTCACGTAGAACACCCCACAATCGAAACCCTAATGTGGATGATGTTATTATGAGGCTAACTGGCCCGCCTTGCACAATCTCCCTTTCTTCGTCCTCGATTGCTGCTCTGTGGAGTTTCCCAAGAAATCCTCCCGAGTTTCTTGCGAAACCGACGACCGCTGCCACTGGAGAGTCAGTGTCGAAGGAAAGAGCATAATCTCTACCTGGAATTGGTCGATGTGGGTCGTGTCGTGCTGCGCCGGGCGGTTGGGTGTTTGATAAACCTTTATTGCAACTGCAAGCAAACCAGAGGAGGAACCTTGACTTGGATGTGAGGTGCAGTGAACCAGGTTTCAATCCTGAAAGACCAGTAAAATAAGCCCCAACTTTGTTTCAACGTGCCGAAGCGCAGGGCAGATTTCACCCCTGCCACTGCCAAACTTTGTGCTCCCTGCTTCACCTGGCCCTCGTCCAACGACCTTGACTCCAGCCATCCAAATATGCTGCTCCCCACCCCAGAGCTCAGCAATGATGAGGATGATGATTTCAATAGGAATATTATTGTGCATCTAGTGATAATAATGTACAGACAATAATATGCTCCCTATTACTAATTCTCAAGAGTAGTATGTATGATATGTCATTTAGAACGTATTTTTGTTTGAAATAATGCAAAATTTATGGATACTCTGATTACTGGTAGCCTACAAATCAAATGGGTATTTGAGATGCCGCTGATTTGGTGGAGATAAGATATGCAAGATTGGTCAGTGTGCATTCACTCACACATATCTGCAGTGAGCATTCACTAGATGCACGAACACGAGGATGTAGGGACATTTGCAGTACCGTACCCAACCGTTGCAGGCAGTGACAGAAACGCTTTGCCGCGCAGATCATCTTACCGAACCGCAAGTGAAGTCGTCAAAACGCCCTTCAGGGGGGGACGAGATGAACGCAGAATGGTGATGCCACTGTCCGCGGCGGGCCGAGACCTTGGGGGTGCCGCCCAGCTAGAGCCCACTGAAAGAACCACAAGAGAGCTGCAGCCCGCATCTCATCACCTAGCTCCCTCACTTTCCTTTCGCCACCGCCATTTTGCCCACTCGTGCCATTCTCCAGTTTTCTGCTCCACCACATAGTTCACAAGCTTTATCAATACAATCCGCCTGATGCATGACTCGATATCCATAGCCTTGTTTTGTCCGAGCTTTGCTCAACTCGCGCGGATGAATCAGGCTGCGTTTTTTGCTCATGTGCAAGAGCGTGATAGATCAGACATTCTCCTGGCGTGTAGAAACTCAGGGGTGCCTTGGCTTTCACGAGTCAGAAACGCACTTGAACACTTGATGACTTTCGATCAGTTTACAGTTGGGCGTTATTCTTTATACCTTAACCCGGAGACGCAAGCTTAGAACAGGCAACCTTAGAGATAGCATTTAGTGGTGCTTCCAAGCCACGTCAACGATTACTTATTACTGGTGATTAAAGGCCGCACTAGTGAACCATAAGTCATCCTTCAATGGATGACACCAACAGAGATAAGTCACCGCTTAAGGTGGTCCGCTGGGGCGAGTCATCGCATTCAGGCTCTAATACTCAGGTGGGACTACAGACGAAACCGCGTAAGGGAAGAAAAAAGTCATCTAGTGGTAGTCTTACGACTTTTGAGTTACCAGTTACCAGCTGTGGCGAATCAGCTGTGGATCTCGCCGATGCGTTCGCAGTTCATCCACCTCCCGCGCTTCCACCGCAACAGCAGCACAAGGCAGAGCAGCAGCAGGTTCAGTCTAGGGAAGCCGGACGGCACACGCGTAGCGAGGTACCGTTGCGTGATCCGGAGAATCAGGGCGCGAAAACGACTCGTTCTCCACCCAATAGCGGGGAATTTGCGGTCGTTGGTGCGCTCACAGAGGGGCAGGCGGATGATTCGGGGCAAACTGGCGGCAGCGGCGCAGGAAAACGCGGGAAAAAAGGGCGGAAGAAGAGCCAGAGCGCCGCGTCGCTTCAGCCTTACGAGGCCGCACAGCTGGATGGTTACATGCAGCCAGGCGGTTACATGCATCCTGGCAGTTTCTCGCAACTTCAGGGAGGTTACTTACAAAACGGTTACAACGTGCAGCTGCAGCAGCCGTCGGCAACGCAGAAGACCCAAGACGAGTGGACGCTTCTAGCAGACGGAGAGGAAACGGCCGAGCCTGGTTACCAGCCGGCTGTTCCCTTCGCTAGTTCGCAATCCGTAACTGCCGGTCCGCACACGTCAAAGCCTCTGAACCATGGGGTATCTCAGAACGCGCGGCAGCAGAGGGCGTTGGCGGAAAGCGTAGGGGAGTCATGTGATGGTGAGCGGGAGAGAAACGATAGGAACCTTCCGACAGAGAGGCTTCCGATTCAGGCGCCGCCAGGGGAGCTCGTGATGCTTCCGCGGAGCAAATCGGAAGCGGGTAGGGGCGGGGTTGCGCTTAGGAGGGGGAGAGCCCGCGCGGGAGCAGCCGCGGTTGGGTCCGTGGGCTCTGAGGCGGAACTCGCGCAGGGGGTTGTGCGGCGGGCGTCGCTGGGGGAACTGGAGGCAGAGGAGGGGAGTGATCGGATGGGCGTGGTCGCACAGAGGGCGCGTGCGACGGGTGCGAAGGCACGGAGGCGACAGCCGAGCGAGGATAGCACCAGCAGCACCAGTGGCAGCAGGGGTAGCAGCGGAAGTTCGGTGGGAGGTAGGAGCATGATACACTCTCACCCGCAGCAGCAGCCGCAACAGGAGGAGCAGCCGCAGGAACAGCAGACGAAAACGAAGCAGCAGAAGCAGCACAGGAGAAAGAAGTCAGGGGGGGATGTGACCGCTGCTGCTGCTGCCGCTGCTGCTGCTGCTGGCGCACAGGTCGGGTTGCCTGCAGGAGGGGAAGGCAGTGCGGGTGGGGGCTATGGAGAGTATGTTAATGGATGCCATTTGGGGTTCGGTCATTCAGGAGGAAATGGTGCTGGGGGGATTGTTGGGGGCTTTTCAGGGGGGGGATTTTCCGGTGGAGGCTTTTCAGCAGGACTTCAACTAGGAGGCAACGGTGGGGGCGGGACTGGTGTGGAGGGGGGAATTGCAGCACTATATGCGTCCCTGGTGGCTGTACACCCGCCCCTAATCTCCAAATCCGGCCGACAGGTCGTTCGGGTAAGAGGAAGTTCGCTTGTCCTTCGTTCCTTTGCTCTCCGTACCTGTCTGCAGCGCTATATGCAACCCGTCTGGCCGCCCATCCTCCCCTGATCTCCAAATCCGGCCGACAGGTCATTCGGGTAAGAGGCTGTTTGTCCGTCCTTTGCACCTGCATGTGCCCCCTCCATTCCACCTCCCCGAAACCAGAAACCCCCACCTGGCATTCCCGTATTGCCCACGGTCACGTGCTAATCGCCCCGTGTCTTTCGCCTTCTCCCTTCCTCTCCCCCACACGCAGGGCCAGTGGTGCTCCCAGATGCTGGCAGTGCCGGCACAGATTCTATTGTCTCATCATTCGAATTCCCTCTTTCTTCCTTCTTTTCTCCTTTCTCCCTTCCCGTCGCTCAAACGCAGTGCCAGTGGTGCTCCCAGATGCTGGCAGTGCCGGCGCAGCTGCAGCCGTCTCACAAGGGAAGGCAGAGGCTGCGGTGCAGCAAGTGCATGCGCGTGTCCAAGTACTCTGTCACTCTGCCGCCTCACCACACGCCTGGCCTGTCTTCTTTCTTCTTTCTTCTTCCTTCTTCCTTTACCCCGCCATCTCCCACATACAGTGCCAGTGGTGCGCCCAAATGTTGGCAGTGCCAGCGCAGCTACAGCCGTCACACGAGGGAAGGCAGAGGCTGCGGTGCGGCAAGTGCATGCGCGTGTCCAAGTACTCTGTCACTCTGCCACCGCACGACATGCCCGGCCTGCCCCTCCTTATTCCTGTTGAGAGCGCACAAGAAGGGGGTGGTGCGCAGGCCAAGGTGCAGCTTCTGGAGCAGCAGCAGCAGCAGCAGTTTTTGAGTCAGCAGCAGCAGGCACAGCAGCAGCAGCAGCAGCAACAGCAGCATGAGCATCAGTTGCAGCAGCAGATGACAGCACTTGCTTCCCAGGGGAACGAGCAGGCGCTGGTAGAAGGGGAGGTCGCTGGGAACGACGATGAGGACCAACATTGGCAGCAGCGGCCGCAGCAGCAGCAGCAGCAGTGGGAATTGCAGCAACAGCAGTTCCTGCAGCAGCAGCAGCAGCAGGTGCCGATGCCGACGCAGGTACACGCAGGTGGCATGCCAGGACCGCGATTCCCTGCTCCAAGTGCTGCAATTACAGGAGCAGCCATTGCAGCAGCATCCTTGGCCACGGGCTCGCCAGCCTACCATGGCATGGCGCCACAAGGCATGCAGCCTATGCTGCAGCAAGGGTTCCCACAGGGAGGTGCTTTTCCAGGGGGAATGAGTCCACCGCAGCAGCTTTCCCAGCAGCAGCCATTGCAGCAGCAGCTGTTGCAGCAGCAGCAGTTTGGTCATATTCAGGATGGTGGGGGGTTGAGACCCATGGGGCAGCAGCAGCAGCAGCAGCAGTGGGTAAATGGTGTGCCCCCTTCTGCTGTGAATGGGGCGGTGCAGCAGCTGAATGGCATGGCCCTATCCAATGCTCGTCCTCAGCAACTGTACACGTTGCCACATGCGCCAATGCAGCCATATCGACCGCAGCAGCCACCACAGCAGCAGCTGCAGCAGTTTCAGCAGCAACAGTACCAGCTGCAGCAGCAGCAGCAGCAGCAGCAGCAGCAGCAGCAGCAGCAGCAGCAGCAGCAGCAGCAGCAGCAGCAGCAGCAGCAGCAGGGGCAGGGGCAGCAGATTCAGTCACAGTACCAGCAACAGCCCATGATCCCGCAAGTGTCTACTTCCGTTACAGGCGAATCCAATGTGGGTTTACCAAAGGAAGGTGAACCCTGTCAGGGGTATCCAGGTGGGGGTTACTACCAGCACCCCCAGTATATGCCCGTCAGACCTCAGCAAGATACCGTGCAACCATTGTTGCAGCAGCAGTCGGGCTTGCAGCAGCAGGCTCGGTCCCAGATGCAGATGCAGATGCAGATGCAGATGCCGATGCAGATGCCGCAACTAGATTTACAGCAGTGGCAGCAACAGCAGCCGCAGCAGCAGCAGCAGTGGCAAGGAGCTGGGCAAGGGAGTTTCAGTCAGCTTGGTGTTGTCAGTCAACAGGACGCGCAGCAGCTGCAGCAACAGCAGCAGGGGCTGGCAGCTCAACAGTCCCTGCCCCGCAGAGCATCACAGGGAGCAGCAGGCGAAGCTCAGCCTTCAGCCAAGCACATCCGCAAGTCCAGTGGTGGTTCTGACTCTAGTGCCTCTGGCGTTGCACCTGCTCTCAGAATGCCTGCCAGTGGAGCAGCAGCAGCAGGAGGGGCAGGAGGAGGAGCAGAAGGAGGAGTGGCAAGAGCGGCTGGAGAAGATGAGAACGGAGAGGAGGGAGTCCCAAGAACAGCATCAGGGAAGCGGTTTCAGCGGCAGGCACGAGACATGCTGGCAACAAGGCGTGTCACTGTGGGTCCGGGTGGTAAGCTGGCTACTGTTCCTTCCTCTCGTGCTGCTCCTCAGTCACAGGGAGGAGCAGCAGGTGGAGGGACGGCAGGCGATGGTGCTGGTGAAGGGGGGGGGGGGGTGGAGCTTCGGCGAACAGCAACAGATAGGAAGGGAGCGAGTGCGAAGGGGGTGGGAGGGGGAGCAGCAGTGCTGATGCCAAGGAGCAGGACAATGAGTGTGGGTGGGGATGCGCAGTACCGGAGAAAGGTGGTTGTGAATGGGGTGCCTGTGCCGGACCAAAGGGTGCTTGTTGCAGAGCAGAGGATTGGGAAGATCGAGCCTGGGAATTACTGGTGAGAAAAAGTTGTGTTTGTTATTTTGTGGTTCCATTGTTTATGGGACAACCTGAGCACTAGTCAGTTAGTTGTGCGCGGCTGCTGTTGTCTTTGTGTACGCAGGTATGACTGCAGAGCTGGATTCTGGGGGCCTGTGGGGAATGTGTCGTTGGGCGTCATTCCTGTGAGCATTTTTTATTTCTAGGTGCATGCTGTATGGATCTGTTGTCGTGCCATGTCACTTACCATATTCTTACCCCTCATTCAATTTCAGGCTTTCATGCGTGAGCTAGGCAATGCCCCCATGCTTATGGATTGCTCAGGCGGTAAGAGCAAGATATTGGTGAATGGACGAGAGCTGCATCGAAAAGATGTCAAGATCCTGGCAGAAAAGGGGTTTCCCGAGACATTGGGAGGCCGGTACACGCTGGATGCGGATGGCACTCTGGTCAATGAGTTTGGACGAGTGGCGGCTAACCTTGGGAGCCTGTAAGTTTGTAGGGTTGGTTGGGAGACACCCAAGTTTTTGTTCAAAATATGGGCCTAATTTATTTTTGTTTTGTGCAGGTTGGAGGATGACAAGAAGGATGGCTTATTTATGAAAGCTGTGTAGGAGATCAAGGTCAAGCAGAAGAAATAACGTTTGACAGGAGCACCCTAAATCAAACAGTGAAGCGTGTGGTAATGTACAAAATCTCGCATTGCCTGCAGCCCCTTCTATTTCCCCCAAATGTCGGTTGACGTTTCTTCGCATCTGTAACGGCTTTCACCAAATCGTCGCAGACCGAGAGAATTGCTCCAGTGCCTTGTTTGGTGATTCGCTCTTGCCCACGTGTCACCGAATTGCTCGAGTGGCCATCCAATTCAGTGATAATTGCTCGAGTGGCCATGCTAGGGCATTTTCGAGGTGTTTTTTTCCCTGGCACATAACCCTACAAGGGTTCGTACCCCCGAAATTCCTCGTTCGCACAATAGTAGATGCGCGGTCATTTTCGGCCCGATGCGCGACCAATGAGCGCGTGGGCAATTACATCAGCGATCATAAACTGCAACGCCAGAGCATAAATGCACGAACATATTATTGACCGCGCACGACTCGTCGATAATATGCTTCTTGCCCTTTTTGGCAATGCGCGTCCAATCACGCACGGTCATATAATTCACGACCATATATTTAGGCGATAAAGGGTCGCCCAACAACCAATATGAGTGCGCATATACTACCATAAGTTCTATCATATTTCCGGTCCATATAAAACCATGTATATCAAATGCCATAAATATATTCTCTGCTATCAATTTAATCCCATCATAACCGTGGTGGCAGCATATTATGCTGGGCTTAAATTAATATTATGCTGCCGAACGTATGATTTATGCAACCATATTACCGGCAATACAATATTATGGACCACCGTATGATGGGCTTCAATTAATATTATGATAGGCCACGATAAAATATTATGTCTAATATGATGTGCTTAAATTAATAGCAGATAATGTATTTATGGCATTTGACATACATAGTTTTATATAGACCTGACATATGATAGAACTAATGGTAGTATATGCGCGCTCATATTGGTTTTTGGGCGACCCTTTATTGCTTAAATATATGTTCGTGAATTATATGACCGTGCGTGATTGGACGCGCATTGCCAAAAAGGGCAAGAAGCATATTATCGACCAATCGTGCGCGGTCAATAATATGTTCGTGCATTTATGCTCTGGCGTTGCAGTTTATGATCGCTGATGTAATTGCCCACGCGCTCATTGGTCGCGCATTGGGCCGAAAATGACCGCGCATCTACTATTGTGTGAACGAGGAATTTCGGGGGTACGAACCCTTGTAGGGTTATGTGCCAGGGAAAAAAAATACCTCGAAAATGCCCTGGCATGGCCACTCGAGCAATTATCACTGAACTGGATGGCCACTCGAGCAATTCGGGGACACGTGGGCAAGAGCGAATCACCAAACAAGGCACTCGAGCAATTCTCTCTCGCAGACCTATTGCAAAAATCCGTTTCGCTGACGAACAGTGGGCCTCGAGCACACCTTGCTGACGAACCTCGAACTTCCCAGATTTTTGCGCTAAGTCACAACATTGATTTTGGCTCGTTTCCCTTCTGTCAACTCTGGCTCCTGCCGAGCCTCGCAGGACCTTGGCCGGCCTATGCATTTGCTTGCGACAAAAGGAACAGCGCCCACTGGCTCGGCATAAACAGAAAGTATTGACAGCAGCAGCACCAGCAGCAGAAGCAGCACTCCCCCCAGTGCCCTCCCACCCATTTCTGTTCTTTCTCCTTTCACCAACCATTTTCACTCTCCTCACTTCCAGTGCACTCAATCTTTTCGAGAAGTGATCTGGAGCACTTAGCTATGGTGCATCGTCATTTGTCATCGCGGAATCTGCTGGCATATTCCTGATTATACAAGTTTTTGAGACGGGGTAGTACGCAATGACACATCCTTAGGTACCTACAGCCAAGCGTGTCTGTTTTAGGTCGGCGACGCGTTTCATTTCATCCACGGGATTGCTGAAAGGATCATCAACGATAAGGGCGTACTCATTTGAAATGGGATCACGGAAGCTCGCGCACCTTGATCTGTAAAACATCTAGGGATTAATGTATCTTTCCCTTTTTCCCTTAACATAGACCTTTCTCTTATTGCAAAATGGCTAGCCTCCAACCACCAGGTAGGAAGATACGACCTCAGCAAGATCCTTACATTTCTGGTAATGGCTATCACCCCGATGGACACCCACACAGACTATCAACCCCGCAGGGAATGCATTCCGCATCCACCCAACAACAATCACCGATGCCTAACTCCAACTCTGCCTTCCCCCCTCGAACTGGAAGTCTGTCGAACTCCCACATGACGCCACCCGACGCCTGGGACGGCCGACAGGCTCCTGACCAAAATCACATTCCGCAAAACCAATCTCAATCTTTCCCACAAGGAATGCAAGTTGGAGCCCAGCAGCACAGCATGCAGCATGGGGTGCACGAGACACCCGCTCAGGGCCAGCGGGGATCCATGCACGTGGATCCCAACACCAGCCTCGCGGCCCAGCGCGTGCTAGCGGCGCACAAGGCGAAGCACCTGCACGTGGAGGTCGATTCCCCATCTGGCGTCCCCTCGCACGGGGGAAACTCAGGCGGGGTTATCGCGGCACAAGAGGGTCCGGAGTTCCGCGAGCCGGCGCAGCAGCAGCAGCAGCTTCCTCCGATTCAGGCTCAGGCGCAGGCGGTTCCAGGCGAAGCGGCTACCGTTCCGCAGCCGCTACTGTCAAAGTCAGGCCGGCCTGTTGTGCGGGTAAGTCGATTAACGCGTGTGATTGTGCAACTTACGGAGAAATCATCATCATCTATTGCTCCTTGCATCGCTCCCTTAATCCACCTCTCGCTTCGTCGTCCACATCCCACACATGTTTTCAATCTCCGGCCTCGTCCCATCGCAGTGCCAGTGGTGCTCCCAGATGCTCGCCGTCCCGCCAAAACTGGAGCCGAGAGACGGAGTTCAGAAGCTGCGTTGCGGAAAGTGCCTCAAAATCTCCAAGTTCTCCGTCTTCGTCCCTCCCGCCGGCGGCGTTCCCGTGCTCATGCCCCTTTCCGCCTCCGGCCCTCTCCCCGGTCCGCCCTCTGTAGCTGTTTCGCGTGGTGCGGGCCAGCAACCTCTGTCTGTGCAGCCGCAGCCGCCGCCGCAGCAGCAGCAGCAAGGGCAGGCGGTGCTGGAGGAGAAGTGGCTGCAGCAGTCACCGCAAGGTGTAGCCCTCCAGGCTTACCAGCAACAGCCGCAGTTCCAACAGCCTCAGGGCGTGGGTCCCGTGCAGCCGCAGCAGGCGCGGCTGCCTTCCCCGCAGCTCATGCAGCAGCAGCAGCAGCAGCATGCAGCGCAGCAGGGTTATGGACAGGGTTCGCAGGGGCTGGTGCAGCAGATGGGCGGGTTGAGCATGGGTGAGTCGTTCAGTCAGCAGCCGTACGCTATGGCGCCTCAGATGCCACAGGGGATGGGCCTGCAGGGAGGGATGCAGCAGAGCTTGGGGCAACAGGGCATGGGGCAACAGGGCATGGGGCAGCAAGGCATGGGGCAACAGGGCATGGGGCAGCAAGGCATGGGGCAGCAGGGTATTGCGCAGCAGGGCATGGTGCAGCAGGGGATGGGGCAGCAGGGCATGGGGCAGCAGGGGATGGGGCAGGTGTATCAGCAGCAGGCTCATGCACCTGGGCATATGCACCCTCCACAACAGCAGCAGGCGGTACCTCAATTCCAGCAACAGATGGCCGGAGGAGCGCAGCAGCAGTATGCCAACTTCGCACAGCCAGGCATGGCTGGGCCTGGAGGGTTTATGCCTCAGCAGCAGCAGCAACAGCAGCTGCAGCACCCTCACCAGCAGCAGCAGCACATGCAATTCCAGCAGATGCAGAATCAGCCCATTCAACAGCAGATGCAGCAGCAGGTGATGCACCAGGGACAGGGTCAAGGGCAGCAGCAGATGGGTCATCTCGTGCCCCCACATGCCTCTCAATCTCCCGTGCAGGCGTCAGGCTTTGCAGCTAGCCCTCTATCCCAGAACCACTCACCCTCCATGCCCATGTACCATCAAAACTCAGGCCCTCCGCAGCAACAACAGCCACTCCACCCGTACCAGCAGCAGAGCCCCATGCAGGGTCGCACTCACATGGGCAAGGTAGCATACGGGCATCAAGCACTCAGACCTCCTCTTTCTGGAGGAAGCATAGGGGGCCACCTGGAGAGCGAGGAGGGCCTGCCAAGGCAAGGGTCGGGGAAACGGTTCCCCAAGCAGCCGCCACAGCCCCCCATGGACCCACAAGCTGCCACCAGACGGTACCTTACAGGCCCAGGAAAGACCCTGGCGTCGTCTATCGGCTTTAGAAGCGCGTCTCTCAACGAGCACCAGATGCAGCAGCAGCAGCACGGGGGTGCGGGGATGGGAGCGCCTGCAGACCTGCCCTTCAGGCGCACAGCCACGGAGTACAGTGGGCCGCCTGGGCGGGCAGATGCGATGACGGTGGCGCCTAGAAGCTCAACGCTGGGCGGCGAGGGGCAGTACCGGCGCAAGGTGTATATGAACGGGCAGCCCGTGCCTGACAAGCTTGTGTTCCTGGCTGAGAGGCGGATTGGAACGATTGAGCCAGGCAGCTACTGGTATGTTGTGCACTGCTTTCTTTAAAACAGGATGGGTGTCTGTTGTGTGCTGAGTCTAGGGTACAACACGCTTCTTGTGGTTTTTCCTGTTTGCGTGCCCAATGGAGGACTGACATGTGTTCGTGCATTGCCTTCTCATTCTTTTCACCCGATCTTGTTTTCCTCCACCTTTTATTTCGCTCTTCGTGCCACGTTCCAGGTACGACTGTCGAGCTGGATTTTGGGGCCCTGTCGGAGGGCCAGCATTCGGAGTTACTCCGGTGAGTTGCTGCTTGGCGTCTGACCAGGCAAATGAAAGTCGCAGGCGAATTTGAGGTGAAAGGAAGCCAAAACTGCAAATTTACACAAGAACGTAACTGTAATTCCCTGATAATTGTCTGATAAATCAACCTTGGTAGAAAAAACAAAGCTGAACAGAGGTTGAATCAGCGTAACAGGGCTGAAATCTGAGGGCCTGCGTGAGGAGAGTTAGGGGCCTGTGAGTGGGTGGTTGAAAAGGGGATGTGCCACAGCAGCAGGCGAAAGTCACTACCTCATTCTGGGCTAGTTTGCCGTGCTGTTTTCTGCCGCGATGCCCAAATGTAGATCCTGTTCTCCCTCCGTTTGCTTGTTCCCCAACAGGCTTTTATGAGGGAGTTCGGCATGCAGCCGATGCAGACTGATTGTTCCGGAGGCAAGACTAAGGTGTTTGTGAATGGGAGAGAGCTGCACAAGAAGGACCTTGTTACTTTGATGAAGAGGGGATTTCCGGACACTCCTGGTGCTCGGTACACTCTGGATGCTGATGGCACAGTCTGCAATGAGGCCGGCCGACACCTCTTTGCCATGGGAAAACTGTAAGTGAAGCTCTATTGTTAAGCCATACTAGTAGTTTGAGAGGTCTGTCAATGTGTACAGCTTGCTAAATTTAGCGTAGACAGTGAGATGCCTGAATCCTGGCCCCTTTCATGCCCCATTGTGCCTTTGTTTGTGCTTCTATCAGGATGGTGGACAAGAAGAAGGGTATGTACATGGTGAAACCCCAATAACACGGAGCTTGCGTCAGCAACAAAGTAAATCATGAGATAAATCACTTACCTAATTGCAGTGGGTGCTTGTTTCAGTCATGTTGCTGATGAACCTGTATTCATAGCAGCTGGCACAGCTGGTGCTCTTGCAACTTGACATTACCTGACTTATTTGAATCCACCAGCCAGGAAGCGACAATCTGCTAAACGTGGTTAGCAGGTGGACTACTGGCTTAGAGTGCATACTATGATAACTGTGGGGAGTTGACTGATATGCCCCACATCCATAACGAAGTTCTCGTATCGAGTCTGCAGCGAACAATTACACTCCTGCACTTAGTTCCTAAGTTCCAAATCGTCATGTGCTCCCAAGATTCCCGGAACCTGACAAACATTGGACAGGGGGGACCAACCAACGGGCTTCTCCGCTTCTTGGACGATGACCAGCTAGCCGTCAAGGCTGCTGCCCTGGACACAAGAGCAAGTGTTTTTGCCCGTTTTCGTGCCTCTGATGTCTTCAGTTCCTCCCTACCCTATATCCTCCTACTTCACGTACAGGCCCGCGAAACAACCGCTAGTACATGTATCTAATATTCCTGTGTGATATTTCGAAGAATCAGTGAATGCACGCTCGCTGTCTCCGAAACATCGCTCGATCTTAGGAGGTGGCATTGGCAGGTTCTCTCAGATGAGCTTGGTCGGTGCTTGTTAACTGGGGATCACTCTCCGAACCAGCCATTAACTGTAGTCATGGCGACCAGATTAGTTTCTCTTCTTCTTCGTGCAAGAAAGCAGGTGTGTATTAGGGGCACGTAGCATTCGCGATCAGGCTGCACAACTTACTAATTCAGGATATCATTGTTATACTCGCAGGACTGGCTAAGACCTGGGACGTCCAGATATGCCTGGCTTCTAGAGAGACAGTTAACTACGGCTCCGTTAGGTATGCTGCGACTTCTGCTCTTCAAAGTCTTGATCAGATTATGATACTGATTTTAGTGAGGTATTGTGCAGGGGGCAAAGACGACGAAGCTACCAGAATCCCTCCTCTTAGTGCTTCACAGGTTAGCTTTGCTGCGATGTGAATGTGGGTTGAAGTTTCAGTAAAGAATCCAACTTTGACCGCGCCATGCTGCTCGTTTTCAGGAACCGGCTAGTTCAAAGCCATCTGCGGGATCAAAACCGAGGCTTCGGCCTTTGATGCCAAAAGCAGACGGCAGCCTACCAGAGTCCGTCAAAGTTGCTGCTAAGGCCTGCGGAGTGCAGAATCCGACGGTGAAACGAGTAGCAGAGGGCGTGACATCTACTACACCCACAAGAGTTTTTGAAGTACCTGAGCTGATTGAAAATCACAAAGTCCTCCCAGACATGTCCCCAGGAGTGGTGCCTAAGGGTTACATTGATCCGGTTATCCCTGAAGTATGGGGTCGGGTCCATTCGATCGAGTCCTTCTCAGCAGTGGACGGACCTGCCATTAGATCCGTGGTCTTTGTGCAGGTAAGCAGCTGTTACTCCCTTCCTGTTCTTGCCCATATTCTGCATGTTATCGAACAAACCAGAATCGATGAATTCACTGTGTTGCATGGACACAGGGATGTCCAAGGCGCTGTGTGTTCTGTGCCAACCCAGATACATGGAGGTGAGTATCCTGTACTCTTCGCTGCCTACTCGGTACCGCTGTATAGCGTCCTCATGCTGTAAGCCGTCCGTCGCTTTCCATTTGCAGTGTGACAGCCAAGTCCCAACGGTTATCTTCCAAAGACATTGCTGCACGGTTGAAGAAAAACTTGGCGTACTATAAAGGCGGTGGTGGGGTGACTATTTCAGGAGGGGAGCCAATGATGCAGCCTCACTTCTGCAGTGCCGTTTTCAAGGAGGCCCACCGACTAGGAATAACAACAGCACTCGACACAGCAGGTAACGTCGGGCTGCACCGCAGTATGGTTGAGCTTGTTTAGCCAGTTTTCACGCTTCCCTTCGTAGTGTTGGCATGAGTTGCTGATGCTCCCTGTATTGAACTCATCGTTCTGCCAAATGCAGGATACGGCAGAGCCAAGGACTGGGCTGAAGTTCTTCCACACACTGACACTGTTCTCCTGTGCACCAAGGCAGTGAACCCGAAGCTCTACTTTGACATGGTACAAGTGAAGCAGCAGCTGTTTCTGGACTTCGCAAAAGCAGTGGGAGATTATGGCGTCCCTATGGTCATACGCTTTGTTCTGGTCCCAGGCATGACTGACACAAAGGAGGAGGTGGAGGGCCTTGTCGAATGGGCGAAGCAGCAGCCAACGTTGGCTGGGATTGAAATGCTTCCATATCACAGACTAGGGGTCAACAAGGTACGACTCAGCTGTACCACTGTACATAGCATTTGGTGGTGCATTGTTTGTTGCCATCTTATTTTTTACATCTTTCGTGTTTGTGCACTGTGCAGTGGGAAGCATTAGGGATGAAGTACCCGTTGGATGGAATGGTGCCAAGCCCGAAAGAAGTCATTGATAATTGGAGGTCATACATCGCCTTGCAGGGTCTAAAAGTGATGCTTTAGAATACCACAGTTGTCTCAGCAAAATATGGGCATTAATATAGTCTCTAGTAATGTATAAGATGCAGTGTGTAATAATTCCATGTTATTTTTCGTGTTCCACATAGCGCTGCGCTGATTGATCCATCTCCAGCCACAATTTTTTCGTCTGAGGTGGATGTTGGGTTTAGCTGACGCGAGGGGCCTTCTCAACGAACATATGCACGTCAGCAGCGTTTTGCCAAATTGCCACCCAGAAAACAACTGCCCGACTCTTTCTTCTGTCCAGTGTTCACAGAAACAACATCTACATCTATCCGTCCAAAATGTCAGCACAGTCCGTCAAACAATTCTTACCGTCGATGACTGGAAATAACGTTTCCTCGATCTGCTACAATCGACATAATCGAAACATCTGTTTCAGGACACAGACCTGCCCCTTCTCTCCCCTCCCTCGAAGTTATCACCTTGAGATCATCCAGCGAGTAATTTTGCTGAAATGGCATGAGAGAAGCGTTGCAGAAAGCAGTTTTGCATTCACCTTGGCCACCTGCAGCAACACACGGCCTTCTGCAAGACGTGATAGGCTTCTTTGGAACGCCAAGGGACCACAAAACTGGCAAAGCCGCTCTGACTGCACAAACGTCTTGTCCTTCCGTCCTGACTTCCAGCTGAAACCAGGGGCTTGACACATTTTCCCGTCATGCCTGTACTGTCAATTGCTGTTCTTGTTGCTGCTGTTCCTCCATCACCTTGTGTTTCAGCTCTCGGCGGCACCAATGTGTCTCCCGAATTACATATAAACCCCGGACAGATAGAACACCGCGGACCGCGACCATGTAGGCGTCAGGTCGAGTCAGCCGCGCGCTCGCGGCATGATCCTCTTCTGGCTCCAGCTCGTGCCTCCCACGTACTGCGAGCGGTAGTCAACGCGGACCGCGAAGCAGCAGCGACAGCTGGTCAGATAGAGCAAGTACCAACCAGCAGCGAGCGAGTGGAGAAGGCTGAAGAGATAGCAGTGTCCTGTCCCTTCGCCTGACAATGCCGTCAATTTGTCAACTTATCGCAAATTTGAAGTTGTTCGCGTGACGGAGGATCCACAACTCTGGGTATGGCTGCTTGTAAGGGTAGACGCGCGGTGACAGCAGTCATCCATCTCGTCGTAACATTCTGCTTCCGCATTTTGCTGGTGTTACTTCATCTTACAAATGCTCACGTTCCCTTCGTTTACCCTGATGCTGCCAGGCAGCAGCGGCGCTTCGAGCAGATGCCTTATGTGAAACGGAACCGCATGTGAGGTGAGAGAAGGCGTGCTCTGTGTATGTTTGACAGGTCTTCACCCAGAAGATGAAATCTGTAGCTTGGGTGGTGATACCATCACTCGTCTGTCGTGCGAAACGTAAAGGCGCGTGGCATTGCCTGAGCTGCTCGTTTAAAGGGTTAATAGCAGCTCCTAGCTCCTTTTGCTCCTGATTGCGCTAGTTGTCACAAGGATTGGACTGCCTAGTGTTCACATCCTTGAATTCTTAGCAAGGATTTCTGCCATGTTGTTCGTCACATTGTTTACACACAGGTTCGTGGACAGCTTCAAAAAACGATTCACTGAACAGGTACGATGTAGAAGAATAAATAGCCTTGCAGTCCAAGTGTCAGTTGGAAGCAACGCAACATTTTTCGACTCCATGAAGCTTAGACTTGTTGCACCATATGACTCATCTCTGCCTTTCTCTGATGCTCGATCCCTGCCTTCGCCCATTGTTGCTCATTCTGCCTCTTTCTGTCTCTCGCCTCCCAGGAATTCCACTCGATGAAACGACGCATCAACGGGACCACGGGTCAATCTATCCGCTGCGTCTGCCTTGCTGCCATGCAGGCCCAACTAGACGACAGTGACAAGCAGCCGTTCACCATTCACACGAATGGCTCCGTAATAAGGCTTGCTGAAGTAGCACAACCAGACAAAGAAGTTGCGGCTCTGGAACATAGGTTGGAGGACGCAGGAGCGGAGAGGGAGACTGTCAGTGTGCCAAATGGAAGGCAGGGTGCAGGTGTAGCAGCTAGAAATGCTGCAGGAGGGGCTGCAGCCAAAGGGGTTAAAGCGAGGCAGAAAATAACTGAGTTGGAGAGAGTTGTGGGTACTCTTGACATCAGCCTAAGACGAATGGGGTCTAATGAGATATTTCCAGGGGTGAGCTAATTACTTTTGAAACCGTCTGAACTGGTTTCCTGCAGTACCTGAAAGCCATTACATGAGCATGCGTCCCTGATTTGTCCTCCCTTCATGGCCCCATGGTGCATACCTTGAACTCACCTGAGCCACTGCTGCTCGTCCTTGCCCTCTTGCTTTCAGGTCGAGCGCCCTCGCGAGTCCTCCAGCTTCTTGGTATCTCTGCCTTCCTCCGCCCTCACTGCTCTTTCCACCACGGCCAACGGCCTGCAAGCTGCTGTGAGCGACATTCAGTCAGCTGTGGTTGACATTGGGTCAGCTGCAAGCAGCATTCAGTCAGCTGTGAATGGTATTGGATCGGCTGTAAGCGGCATCCAAGCTGAAATTCGCCGGTACCCTTCCAGCTTGCCTGCCTCTGCCTCCTCTCTCCTCAACAACGCCATTTCTGACCTCCAGGTAACTTCGCAATCCCACATTAAGATTTACTTCTATCTCAAATACTTCATAGATTTACAGATTTGAGGCTTTCCCCATTCGGTTCCACTTTCCGATCTTGATGTGTGACCTGCACTCTTGTAGTTGAGATGCACTATCTTTCCTGTTCTACTGGCTTGTTCAGGATGCATGGCAGGCAGCGGCGCAGGAGAGTGACGAGAGAGCTCGTCATTTGACGGGCTTAGTGGTAGCTGAAGCCATGCTTCTGCAGCAAAATGAGAAGAGTCGGTCGCAGCAGGCAGTCCAACAGAAGCAGCCAAGTGCATCAATGGAGCAGCAATTACAAGAGCAGAAACAAGAAGTTCCAATGGCAGTACAGGAACTTCAAAAGCAGATGCAGCAGCAGCAGCAGCATGAACCTTCAGGGCAAGTGGTGTTGGAGCGACCATACTATGCGTACATATCAAATGTGTGCGTATCAAACACATTCAGGCGACAAGGAATTGCTGCAGCTCTCATGCGTGCTGCAGCCGACGTTGCAGCAGAATGGGGTGAGTTATAAAGGGGTACCGACAAAAAAACGGTGGGTTAAGTGTGGGCCAATATGTATTTTTCCATGCTCCGCTTCTGTTCATGTACTCAACACTCCCTCTGCTTCCATATTTACCGGTATGCATGTGGCCCGTGTTTGTGTTTCTGTGTGTATGAGCGTGCCCTTCAGGTGCTGAAGAGGTGTATGTTCATGTGCATGCATCAAACACAGCAGCACATCATCTATATCACCAGCTGGGCTATCAAGTACGTCTATTTGCCAATAATGCCCACATCAACTGTTACCAATTCACGGCATGTAATCGTCACTTCAGTCCACAGAATTCATTCACCCGTACTAACCTGTCCCTCCGGCCTGCCTCTTCATCCTTGTACCGTTATCCATTCTACTTGTTC
This sequence comes from Closterium sp. Naga37s-1, assembly GCA_947471745.1. Lineage (NCBI taxonomy): Eukaryota > Viridiplantae > Streptophyta > Zygnematophyceae > Desmidiales > Closteriaceae > Closterium > Closterium sp. Naga37s-1. The sequence continues at coordinate 30,052 of CANJKZ010000992.1, forward strand.
CCCACTCACAGCTTCTTGAAACCCCGGCAGCTCCCAGTGCCCACATCTTTCCTGTGTGGAAGCCATCTGAAAACCATGTTTCGCTTGATGATACTCTGCTGCTGCGGCTAGCACTCAATGAAGCTAAGCTGCAAAGGTGACACAAGAAAACGCTGTGAAGCTCAAGTCAGCAACATCACTGCTGCACAACATCTTTTCAGGAAAGCAGCCTTGGCACAGTTAGCAGGTTTCAAGTAATATTGATTTCATTTGTTCTGCAGTAGGCTCAGGAAAAAGTCCGATAGCAATTCTTCATACCCATGCAACTTGGCAAAGCCCGGAAAGTAGTTGACATCGATAATAAAGAACCTGTTGGGGCATGCAACAGACCTCACAATGTCGACATTGAAAAGTCTCAACCCCAGCTGCTCCCGCAAGTGTTTTCCCAAAGCATCCGCCACTCCATCTGGCAGAGGGCCAGGCCAAAGGTCATCTGTACCCATGTTCATGCTGCTGTCTGTGCTGCTGCCAGCGTTTGGAAGGTGAGTAGGCTGAGGTACAGGAACGTTTGATACATGGGAGAAGGGTAGATAACCAGGAGAAACATCCGGTTGGCATTGGGAAGGGGCTACATCAGGAAGAGATGGGCGAACCTCACATCGCGCGGATGAGCCAACGACATAGAGCTTTGTGAGTCGGCTGCCGTGGTTTATGAATTGCTGCAAGACTATTGAGGGTTCCTTGCAGTCTGCATGCTTCTGAGCAGATACGGAGGCAACAGCCGGGATACAAGCACCCATGGTATCAGCATCAGGAGCGACAGCAGCAGCATCAACAGCGGAGGCTGGGGAGGTAGTGGTTGGAACGGCTTCAAGGGAATGAGCAAGTGCCATGAGGCCGTGAGTGTTGAAGACAAGAGAGAGGGAATGGGACGCAGTGCTGCCATTAGCTTCCACAGGCTTGGCCACCAGAGGACAAGATAGACCCTGACTCTGTAAAACGTCTTGCAAATACGAGGAGCCACTGGGGCCTTCTTGGGGATCTCCTGCTAGCCGCCTTAGCTCACTCAGAGTAAGCACCATCTGCTGAGGCACACATACGAAGAAACCAGGCACTATCTCCCATTTCCGGCCCTCTTCTTCCCCTTCCCCATTTCGCCAACCTCCCGTCACCTCCACTCCCACTGCTGCCTTCTCTTCTCCTGCCAGCTTCGAGATTTCAGTGGCCTGACACGTGTCAGCATCAGGAAGCAGGCCTTGAAGCATAGAAGCGCGATTACACACGCGAGCGATTCTCTCTGTCGGGTCGACAATTCGCCCAGCGAAAGTGGGAAATTGTTCAGCTAAGATCCGCAGCTGATCAGCCCATTCGGCCGTGAGCACCTTATGCACTACCGCATCAAACGGCGGTTTTTGCGGGACATCTGTGGCGAGCTCGTTTTCCTCGCTACTACTCCGGTACTCCAGAAGGCTTCGGGAAGGATCAACGGGGACGATTTCGATGCCCTTCGAGAAGCATGCGGCGATCAGCGACGGCGTCAGGAAGGATCGCACCTTCTTCGGCGCGAAAGCGCATGCGATGCGGTACCGTGGTGGCGATGAACGGACGGAATCGCTTGTGGGGACGCGAATGGGCAGAGTGTCCATTACACCAATAGCTGGAGGGCACTGGCGAAATTGATGAATCGCTGGAAAATTGATCCGTGAATGCAAGGAAGTGCACATTTGGCTGGAGTTTGTTCAACAATGCAAGCACATGACATAACTGTTGTCATTTGTAGAACTTTGTGAACGTGTAGCGATGTACGCGATTGTAGCTTTAAGGTACATCCCAACCGTGAAATACAAACATTCGTTTTTAATCGACGGCTGTCAACGACTCCCGCGTTCATTTTCTGTGCTGCGGTTTCCGGGCAATGCCCACCAAAAACATCCAGCTGCTTCATGCAGGCAAGGAATTTGGCTTCTGTCATCCAGGCTGATTGCTCCTGCCATTCTGTGACAGGCTTGGCACTCTGGCTTTCTGATCTTCGCTTGCTTGCATCTTGTTCTTGCGTTTTTTTACGCCGCGCTTTCCATGGCGGATATATTTGAGGAGGAGGAGGAGGCGATGACGGCAGACGAGTATGAGGAGAGAGTCGAGGTCCGTGTCCTCACACATTTCTCATTTCTCTTTCACTAGCTCTGCTTCACATAGCAGTCTTACGGTATTCTCGTAGTAGACTTGTACAAATCCTCAGTTTCGTGTGATCCGTAAACCCATGTTGGGCGCACGGCGCATGAACGTTATGCCTGCCACAGGAAGCGTTCGCGGTGCTCGGTGCGGATGATCCCGACAAGTGCACATACGACATGGGCTACCGTAAGCGACAGGCTCTCTATTCCTGCCTTACGTGCGTGCCTCCGCCCAAAATTTCAACTCCGTCCAAGGAAACTGAAGAAAGTGATGGAAAGAGTGGAGGAAGCAGTCGTGCGGACTCAAGAGACATAGTGTCTGATGACTGGAAGCCGGCGGGAATTTGCACTTCATGCTCACTGAAGTGTCATGATGGGCATGAGGTACTGATCGTTTCATCACGTCGATTCCACACCTCTGCCTCTCCGGGAAGCACTTTTTCTGCAGCTCCGTCCCTCACGCATACATCTCATCCCTTGCCATTTTCCCCCCATGTGTTAGCTTGTGGAGCTCTATACGAAGCGTCGGTTCCGGTGTGACTGCGGCACATCCAAGTTTCACGGGTCGGTTGCTCCTTCATGCCAGCTGAAACCTGACAAAGATCCTTTGAACGAGCACAACGAGTACAACCAGAATTATGCGGGTGTATACTGCAACTGTCGAAGGCCATATCCTGATCCAGAGGACGAAGCTGGAGGCGGAGAAACGGACATGATACAATGTGTTGTGTGCGAAGATTGGTTCCATGAGCATCATCTGGGCCTTGAGCCCGGGTTTGAGGTATGCCTTAGAAACCCGTTGTTTTTTCTGGCTTGTCCAGCATACATTATATCGAAACTTCTGTTTTTTTGCAGGCCCCTGAAGATTTCTCGAATTTGATATGTGACCACTGCGCCTCCTTGAAGTGCCGTTTCTTGAAGTTGTATCCTCAGCTCTTGCTAGCTCCAGAACGTGCTGGTGACGTTCCTTTATGTGGGAATGAAAACAAAATTCAAGTGGTGGGCAAAGAGGAGGCGGATGCCAATGGGGACGAAGCAAGTATTGAAGTTTCAGGCATCAAAGTATGGGATGATGCAGTAGCCGCTCGTGGACATCATGCTGAGAATGTGGATGCTGTCAAACCTCAGCAGCACTCTTGCTCATCTCATGAAGGCGCTCTTGATGTACGTCCTGGTCCTGGTACTACAGCCACAGACAGTGAAGCAGATTGCAAGCTAGCCTCTGTTTTGAGGGGGCGAACTTTAAGCTCTTTTCTCAAAAAGAAAACTGTGGGTGTTTCAACAAGTACCTTGAAGGTTGAACACTTGACAACGGGTCCAAATGTCACTGATGGTTCAGTAGAGGCAACTAGTGCAGTTGCAGACGCCGACGCCCTTGCAGGTTCAGATGATTTCGAAGTCGGTCCTCTTTTTCTCATAAGGTGGAGGGCCTCCATCTGCAACTGCCAAGAATGCACCAGGTGTGGCTTTGATCAGGAGTTATGCTCTTGATTTTAATTCATATCTAGGGCCTCACACATTTCATGTTGCTGCCGCTCTCTTCAGGTTCTACGAGGAGCAAGGGGTGGACTTCCTTGTTGATGTCGAGGATACTGTCGAATTCTATGAGGAAGAAGCGAAGAAGAAACGGCAACAAAAGGAGGAGGAAGCTAGTGTACAGGTTGAAGCTCAGTTTCAGAGCATGGACCGGGTTGCCCAGTTGGAAATCATTCATGGCCTGAACAGCTTCAAGTCCGATTTTCAGGAGTTTTTGGTAAGTCTGAACACCAGAATGCCACTAGAGCTTAACATTTTCTTCTCTGGCAAGGTCTGTCAGCAGTTCAAAGCCACTTGTCGCCATAGCATCCCCCTCCAACCCCCCCTCTCTCAATCCTCTTCCGTTCTTCCCTTAGTCCCAATTTTTTTTCCTCCCTCCCCTCCCTCCCCTCCCTTCCCCTCAACTCCCTCCCTACCCTCCCTTCCCCTCAACTCCCTCCCTCCCCTCCCTTCCCCTCAACTCCCTCCCTCCCCTCCATTCCCCTCCTCTCCCTCTATCCCTCTTCTCACCTCGTTATTGTTTCCTTTGCAGGCAAAATTTGCAGGTACTGACCATGTGATTACTGCTCACGATGTCGAGCAATTTTCCGAGGAGCAGAAAGCGAAGCGCATGCGTCGTTCATGAGGCTATTGTACATAAGGCTGATAAAATATGAACCCACTTACCCTAACATGCATAAGGTTACATGCTTTTGTTAGCCACCTGCAGTATGTTGGAGGAATGGATGTTGGCTTTTCATGCACTGGCTTCTAGACTTGCAGTTCTTTTGTTGGATCCATGCCAAACCAGTAGTGCAGAGCGTCCGAATACTAATGTGTTCTCCAATATGATTGACTGGGCGTGAAGTACTTGACTACGGTATGAGTATGTCATAATTCAATAGAAAGACCAAATACGATAAGCTGCTATGCTCTAGAGAAAGCAAAATGAGCACTAGGTTAATGCTCAGCTGAAACATATTCTGCTAATGTACAGTCAGCCTCAAACCGCTTCTCATTGGCAAGTGAATCCATGGCAGATGGAGAGCCAAATGATCAAAGCGAGCACCACCAAAATGCCAATTACAACAGCCTTCACCTTCATGTTCTCCCACCACATCTTTTTCTTAATCTCGGTGCCTTGCTTCTTAAATTGGCTAGCCTGCACAAACCAGTACAGCAGTGCTTGAGTCAGAAGATGCAACGTTACACATACCTTAAGAGCAAGCTTTCAAAACTTCGACCCTACCTGAGTCGACAGAACGTCGGCCTTCTCCGCTAGAAGCTCCATCTTCTCGCCTCGTTGCAAAACCTGAAACACCAAGGTAGCTGGTAAGAACGGCGCACAATGCTACGGGTTCCGGAAATCCATGAATGAAAGTGGCTCTCACCTTTTCAATGTTATCCTTCATCACGCCCTTAACTTCAGCCACTTGTGCCTTAATCTTGGCGAACTTGCTCATTTCCTCAGGGTGCTCGGCCACGTACTTCATGTGCTCCTTCAGCTTCGGCCTGAATGTACGAATCAGTCATTCAAATCTAGAAGGAAACGATAAGCATAAAAGCCATAGCGGTAAAAGTGGAAAAGCTCACCCAAACTCCTTGTTCAAGGCATGGGCTCCAAGATTCGCAGCCTTGCTAGCATATCTGGCGTTGAAGTCATCCTTGATACGCTCCAGAAAGGCGAATATGATTTGCCGGGTGACGTCTTGGTCCGCAAGGACCATATAGGCTGCAGATTCACAATTCGCACGTTAAGACCACGGAGGAAACACATGTGCTAATTTCATCTACCGTAGATCCATATCCGTACCATATCCGTTCTCCAGGAGATAGTTTAGTGTGTGGCCACCATGGGGGAACGTAAACTTGTTATTTTCTTGTGGCATCTTCTCCAGGCACTGAAGGGCGATGGTGTTAAAGTTGCCCTTGAAAGAGGTATATTCAGCGAGAACTACCGTGCCCCTGGCCACGAAAGAATAGATGAGCTGACCCATGGCGACTTCGCTCAGAGTCGATAGAGAACACGAAAGCACGGAAGCTTCGTATGCCTTGATATCCCTGAGAAGCAGAAGACTAGCACACTAAGCGGCCCAAATGCTAAGCAGCCTGAAAAGAAAATAGAACACAAGTGATGCTTGATTGGCAAGAGAGGAGATCTCTTGGGACCATGAAGCAGATGCAGAGGAAAACCTGGAGAATTTCGCCAGGAGACATCTGTTCCGCATCCCAGCCCCCCCTGGAATCTGGCTGTGGGGCTCCTGCCGCTGAACTGTTCGGCGCAAACATTCCCCTTCCGCGCCCTAAAATGTGCCAAGCGCGTTTCAGCGCTTGTGCTACAGTTCGGTGTGGTGTCGCCCTGTGTGTCAGGGGCCCGACAGCTGTGGGCGGGAAGCCTTAGTTGGGGTGCGGAGCGAATGGCAAAGTTTGCGCGCAGGCGCCTCTGCCTGGCACCGCTGAAGCTCTAGACCTCGTTAAAGAGAAATCGATCATCTGGTTAAGGAAATCGGGAAAATAGTAAGGATTAACATCACAAGAAATTCCGATGAAACGTGATCAGAAATTGTGTCGCAAAAACATTTCATTTGACATTCATTGGCTGCTACCCCCCCCCCAGCCTACCCCAAACCACCATTGCGTTGTTCCTTCATCCAGTGTTCGCTGGTGGTTATTCTACAACGGGCACCCTTATATCGCTCGTCATTGCGCAAGCTTCACCGTATTCACAACGCCTCTTCTGCTAGGGATAAGTTACAGCGGCAAAAAAACTCTCATATTTGCCCTTTTATAAATCGTTGCTTAGGCCTGGAAGTCCCTGTCCTGTTTTAATCGCCGTGGGTATAATAATCGCTCGGCAGCCATGAGCGACGGTCGTGGTGGCACACTGGAAGCAGAGCCGGAAACTCAGGATCCCAAGGCGGCCGACGCGGGATCGGACGATGAGGAGGACGAGGAGGATGCGGGAGGGGTGTCGGACGGACAACAGGAGGGTTCCAGTGGCGAGTCCAAGGAAGGAGGAGGGGAGACGGCGAACGGAACGGGGAAAAAGAAGAAGAAAAAGCAGGTGGGATCAGGACGGAGAGAGCTTGTTGCCGGCCGGCTTTAGAACGCATTTCGTCCACTTTCCGCAAACCCGAGCCTTGTCAATTTCAAACATTGTCGTTTATTTGTTTAAACTTTTATATTTCTCCTTTGTCCCCTGCTTCCTTGGCGGTTTTTTTGCAGAAAAAGCGCAAGAAGAAGGGCGCGGGTGGGGGATCCAGTGACGGCTCCGCCTCCCCGAGCGCTTCTCCGCCCACCTCCCCTTCCGCCAACTCCGCGCCCGCCGCGCCGTTCCCCCCATCGTCGTCCGCGGATGCCCCCCTGTGCCAACCGGACCTGGATGACATGCTTCCGGTGGAGGTGGCGGAAAAGAGGTGGGTCGTTTGGGGGAAGCGAGGGGGAGGGTAAGAGATGGGGAAGAGATGGGGAAGAGATGGGGAAGAGAGGGGGAAGAGAGGGAACGAGTAGTGGGGGGAGAGTGGGAAGAGTAGGGGGAAGAGATTTTAAGAATCGGAAAGTGGCAGGGGTTATTCCTGCCCTGAGACTGAAATAACAAATTGATTTTTCCTGTAACAATCTTGTGCTGACTCAGAAATTAATATAGCGCATGTTTTGCCATCGAAGGCTGCTAATTTAGGTGTTGTGCCCCTTCTAAACCAGCAACTCCCATCTCTTTCCCCAACTATTCTCGATCCAACTCCCACAACCTCCCTTCCCCACTTCCTCCCTTCCCCCTCCCCTCTTCCAGGTTTGCTGCTGCATTAGAGTCGATGCGCAGCAAGGCGGACCTGTGCATGTGGGTGCAGCTGGCGCGGTGCCGTGTGGGCGACAAGAAGCTGCGCCGCCTCACAGACGCGCTCATCCACTGCGAGACAGTCACCTCTGTCGACTTATCAGAGAACCTTATATCGGATGCAGGCCTGCGCCAGCTCGCCTGCGCGCTCTCCGCCCCCAGTGCCGCCCCGGATTTGATTTCCCTGAACGTGAAGCGCAATCCGATCTCGGCGTCTGGGCGGGCGTGTCTGGCGAATCTGCAGGCTGTCAGGAAGCTCGTGAGGGTGAGTGGGTGCGGTGGGTGGGGGCATGGGGCTGTCCGTAATGTCATGTCGTCTTGGGCTAATTTTATCACACGGAAGCTCTTTTAAGTCTAGTGGGTTAACATGTTGCGATGTTAAAACGCAGAAAACATCTTGTGATGCCAGGTGGGCTAACATTGCCACGCACAGGGCCATCTTGGCAAAAGTCTTGAAACGATTCAAGCCCTGTTGATACCCCTGTTGATGTGCCTCCCGTGTGCTGCAGATAGAGTACGAGGAGAGCCCGCCTCCAGCAGCACAGGAGAAGAAGGGCGCGCAGGGAGGAAAGGGGCAGGGCATGGCGGACCCACGTGGCTTTGAAAGCGGGGAGCGGATGGGGGGCGGGTTGGCCAGCAAGGCGAGCAACCCACAGATCAGGGTGAGGCGAGTGGTGGGGGGGTGGATGGGTGAAAGTGAAAGTAATGTCGTGACATGGACGCGGGATTCCTGGGGTTATAGTGAGAGGTGGCAGCGAGCAACATCCGTTCATGGCTGGATCAATCTAATGTCATTACGATGTACCGTGCACTCTCTATGCCAGCGCCTCTCATTCACTCTCGTTCACCCTCCCCTCCCCGCTGTCCTGTTCCCACATAGATCGACGCGGCCGTCCGGTTCATCAGGGAAGCATCCGAGAAGCTGCAGCAGATGGCACCGGAGGGCAGCAGCAGCAGGAGCATAGTGACGCGGGTGTTTGACTCGGGCATGATGGCGGAGGCACTGGAGGACGTGGTGGAGCTCGTCGATGCTGACCTGCGCCGCAACCCCTCCAAGTCCTACCACAACTCGCCCATCAGCAAGCTGCCACTGGTGAGTGAGTGAGCTCTCTTGACGCGAGAGGCCTCAAGGGGTCTTAAAGCGTAGGCGATAGTTGAGGCACCCAGAATGAAACTGGTCGGTCGGTGCTGCTGACCTGCAATGCACCGCAACCCTTTCAAAGGGCAGCGCGGCTGTTTGACTCACGCATGATGATGGAGGCACTAGAGGACGTGGTGGAGCTGGTCGATGCTGACCTGCGCCGCAATCCCACCAAGTCCTACCACAACTCTCCTATTAGCAAGCTGCCGCTGGTGAGATGATTATGACAAGTTGGTTATGTGACATGTTCCAGTGGGCGGAAGGCTTTGATGGTTGTTGAGGCACCTAGAATGGAGCTGATCGCTGCTGTGCTGACCTGTGCTGCAACCCCACCAAGTCATACCACAACTCGCCCATCAACATGCTTCCCCTCGTGCGCGCTCCATGCCTGCTTGTGCTGCTCCCTAGTTAGCTGCCTCTTTTCTGGTGCGCTCCTACATGCCCCCATGGTTCGTAATATGAAAACAAATGTTTTCTTCGTCTGTCCACTTCTGCTCCCCCCTCTCCCCGCTCCCCTGTAATCTCTCCCCACCCCTCCCTTCCACATCTCCAGCCGCTGCGGCTGGTGGTGGAGAGTCTACCCACGTTCGCATCCCTGCTGGAGCTGCCCATACCACCGCAGCAGTGCCAGCGCAAGCTGGCGAAACCGGCAGCAAGGCTGCTGCCTTGTTTGTGTCCATTCGCCCCTGTATGTTACTATGGTCCAACAACTCACACTCCCCTAAAAAGAAATGATGAACGCGTTCCCTCTCTTTTGTCCTCTTACCCCTCCCCACGCTCCCTTCTGCGTGCCCAGCCGCTGCGGCTGGTGGTGGAGAGTCTACCGACGTTCGCCTCCCTGCTGGAGCTGCCCATACCTCCCCAGCAGTGCCAGCGCAAGCTGGCAGAGCCGGCAGCGGGGCGGCACCGCATCCTGGCGGTGCTGTTGCTGCGCAAGGTGCTGGGGGCGTGTGGGGCGCGTGGTGGATGACAGGCTGGCGAGAGAGGACGTGGGGCGCAAGGTGGCCTCGCTGCTGTTTGACTTCCCGTGGAGCAATGTTCTGCACCATGGGGTCTGCTGCTTCCTCATGGTACGTGCGTGTGTGCTGCCTCAAGTATGTGCTGCTGCTGCTGCTGCTGCTGCGCAAGGTGCTGGGGACGTGTGGGCGCGTGGTGGATGACAGGCTGGCGAGAGAGGACGTGGGGAAGAAGGTGGCGGCGTTGCTGTTTGACTTCCTCTGGAGCAACGTTCTGCACCATGGCGTGTGCTGCTTCGTCATGGTACGTGCTGCTTGCTCATGTATAGGTCGTGTTGCATTGGGTGCATACATCCCGCCCCCCACTTTCCGTATCCCTCCTCCCTTTCCGTTACAATGTGTAGCACCTCCCCCTTCATCACTCCTCCAAATCAATCGCCATGCCATTCCCCGTTCCTCAGTGCTCCCTTACAATCTCGAATCTTTCTGTTCTTCTCCCAAACCCCCTCCCTTGATGCGTCCCTCCGCCAGTCCGCCCTGGAGCGTCCCAACTCATCCCTCTCCTCGTCTCTCCTTGACCCCCCTCCTTCCGATGACTCCTCCTCCTCCACATCGTCCACCATCACTGCTCTCTCCTCCTCCCCTTCTCTTCCCTCCTCCTCTCCACCTGCTGCCACCGCTGCCACTACCAGTGGCACCACCACCACAGACAGCACCACTGCTGCTGATGCTGCTACCTCTGATGCTGCTGCTGTCTCCGAATCCGCTGCTGCTTCTGCTGCTGCGGCGGAGTCTGCCTCCTCCGACCCCCCCTCCACCTCCCCCGATACTCCCCCAACAAGTGCAGGGGGGGACGAGGGGGCGGTGAGGAAGGCGCGGGGGAGCGGGCAGGGGGAGGGGGAGGCGGACCCCCGTCCCCAGGTGGACGTAGAACCAGAGGCCAAACGGGGGCGCGTGAATGGGGAGAAGGGGGAAGCAGGGGGGACGGGGGGAGCAGGAGAGGAAGGGACAGATAAGGCAGCAGAGGTGACGGGTGGTGGGGCGGAGGAGGGTGGTAGTGGGACTGCTGATAGCGAGGCTGCTAGTAGTGAGGTGGAGAAGGTGGAGAGGGAGGGGCCAGGAGAGGAAGAGAAGGGGGCAGAAGATAAGGGCCAAGAGGAGGGCAAGGGGGAAGGGGAGAGGGATAGCAAGGGGGAGGGTGAGGGGAAGAAGCAGACAGCAGCAGCAGCGGCAGCGGAGCCATTGGTTCCTTCAGGCCCGCTGGCTCTGCCTGTGAGGCTGGCAGTGACGGCAGCTCCCTGGATCAACACCCCCATTGGCCAACGACCCGGGTAGGGCTTGCGCTGCCTAGGACTTCGGTGTTCCAAGTGTTGATTGTTGAACATTTTCTGGCCGAAGTGTGTTCTGAGCTGGGCTGACTCTGTGTGTTTGTGTGCTTACTTGTGTGTGCATGTGCGCATGCGCTGTTATGTCCATACGAGCATGTGGCTTGTGTGTGCAAAGCAAGGGGGGTTTGGGGAAAGGGGGGGGATGCATGTGTGTAGTTGTTGTGGGTGTATGTATGTGTGTGCATGTGTGCGTGTGCGCATGTGTGCACGTGTGCATGTGTGCGTGTGTGCATGTGTGCATGTGTGAATGTGCGCATGTGCGCATGTGCGCATGTGCCCATGTGCGCATGTGCGCATGTGTGCATGTGTGCATGTGTGCATGTGTGCATGTGATGCTGTGCACAGGCATGCAGGCCCCATCATTCAGCTCATGTTTGACATCAGGGGCAGAGCAACCACCAGTGCGCCACTGCAGGTATGCACCCTCACTCTCACCACTGCAGGTATGCACCCTCACTCTCACCACTGCAGGTATGCACCCTCACTCTCACCACTGCAGGTATGCACCCTCACTCTCACCACTGCAGGTATGCACCCTCACTCTCACCACTGCAGGTATGCACCCTCACTCTCACCACTGCAGGTATGCACCCTCACTCTCACCACTGCAGGTATGCACCCTCACTCTCACCACTGCAGGTATGTACCCTCACTCTCACCACTGCACGTGTCTCACACACTCTGCCAGGTCTTTGGATAAAGCACACCTCCACCTCCCCTCTTTCCTCCTCTCCCCACCTCCTGCCCTCATACCCTCCCTTGCCACTCTGCACATCTCTCACTTCCCCGTCTCTTCCCCCCTCCCTTCTCCCCCTCTCCCTCCCCACTTCCCCCCCTCCCCATCCATGCAGGCGAAGCTAGAAAAGCTGCCAGAGTGGCAGGCGTTTGCCCAGGCCAGGGGGCCAGCTGGACGAGCTGCTCTCACAGCAGCATGGCGCTCTGTGCGGGCCCAAGCCAGTGGTGCCGGGCAGTGATGCGCCTGACATGGGTGCCGGCAGTGGCGGGCAGAGCATGCTGTTCGGAGAGCCCGACTTGCCGCCCTCTGTGCTTGGGAAACTGAGGGCCATCTATCTACAGTGAACATCAGGTGTGGTAAACTGCATGGTCAATAAGTGTGCTGTGTGCTGCATCTATGCTAGCCAAGCATATTTTGCACGTATGAGGAGTCATTGAAATGAATGGCTGCTTTGGATATTATGCTTGAAATATGGTGTGCTTGTTTGTGAGTGATTGGATTTGTGCCTTGCTGTGTAAAGAATGTTGTAGACGATTTTGCACTGTATCGCAGAACGGAAGGTATTGACCACCAACACGGCTTTGTTCAACCTCCTCTCGTCTCCACTTGACTCACTTGACGAATGCAGCTTCTGTGCTGTTCTGGCATCGCGCATCAGTCCGCTTGACCCCACTGGCCACCCACCAGCTCCGCGCGCGACTCGAAGGAAAACCGAATGTTGTGCGGCAATACTTGACGGAGCGGCGAGGGCGCGAAACAATCAAGCAGCAGGACAACAGAGCAGCAATTTGCTCATCAGTGATCATTGACGAATCACAACAAACAACGCGACTTTCTCGCCGGTCCTACTACAGTCGAGACTCCTGACTTCCCACCCAAGTTGCATCTGAGATGTCAAGTATTGTGCTTCAACTTCAAGGCAGAGGAATAGTGGGGAGGAGAAAGCCGAAGATGAATGTCTCTTTCTCCAGCTCGAGCGACCAACCATTTACTACGCAACCAAGCAGAAAGATAGCGAATCAGGAAAGTATTTCTCTCCTCGCATCTCCTATTAGGTTGCGCGACGCGCGTCCACGATGGATTTCTACCTTGCGACGACAGAGAGCCAGCAACTTCCCGGGAGCAGCCTTTTGCTCTCACGTGCTGTTTCCGAGCCTTGTTCTTCCGGCGGATATTGCGCCGAGGATCCCGGCGGACCGCCGTATAAAACTCGCCGTATCCGCTCGGAAGCAATAGCACCAGCAACCGACAGTCCCGTGGCGGCACCGTCAGTGGCTGCGCCGCAAGAGCCGGCGATGGCGGTCAAAATCAACCGGCCGGACCTGCAGTCGTTGACGGACGTCGCTAACGCTGACGGCTACGCGTGGCTGAAGTACGGCGAGAAGCGCATCAGCAAGAACACTGTTATGAGGTACCTTTTATTCTTATGCTCATGCTAATGCTGCTGCCCGGCGCAACTTTCGCCGATGCTGCTGCTCGTCCGCTCAACAATCCCGATGATTCCTGCCCCTCGCGTTCTGCTTCCCGCATGTCCTCTGCTGTCGCTACATGCACCCCCCTTCACTGCTCACTACTATACCAATCTGACTTAATCGCTCATTTGCCGTCTTCCGCCGGTTCCGCCAGGTCTTATTACAAATGCTCGTGGTCGCGAGCTCGCAAACCCGTGTCGCGCCACCAAGACTGTCGCTGCAACCAGGAGGCGCGGGGGGAGGAGGGCGAATGGGAGGAGGAGCAGCCATCGCTGGAGCTCTCACTCAGCGCCCCTGGAACTTATCTCGGCCGAGAGGCCGTGGGGGATGCTGCATGGGGGAGAGGCCTCAAGGCATGGGCAAGAGAGGTCCCTGTGCCTGTCACTAAAGGACAAGCAGCACCAGCGGCAGCACCACCACAACCAGCAGCACCAGCGGAAGCAGGAGCAGAACCCTCGCAGGGGCCAGTGCTTGCAAGCACGAGCTGTGTTGCCCTCACAAGCTTTCCCCAGCCTTGTGGCAAGCCCACCTGACCTCTGCATGCCACCCCTGACCGCTGCCACTGGTGGTGATCCTCTGGGGGAGTGCCTTGATGTGTCGCCGCTGCCGCCGCCGCTGCCGCCGCCGCAAAAGCAGCACCAGCCGTGGCTACCACCACGACAGCCACATCTGCTGTCTCGGCTGAATCAGCCGCAGTGCCAAGCCCAGCAGCGGGCTTGTTTTGGGAGTCGGGAAGATCTTGATATGGTGGGTAGTACTAGTAGAGCATGTGTGGTGCTGGCAGTGCTGCTGCTCCAAGCCGCTGCCAGACGCACGCAGCCTCCCAGGTGACTGCTGCCGTCACCAAAACCTGTGCTCAGGAGTTGGCTTGGCAAATTACTTTTTATTATTATTATGTATGTTTTTGTTGGGCTGAGTGCCCTTTAGGATCTTTGGTAGGGTTAAACTCTGGGTAGAGTGATGTAGTAGCGGAAGCGTTTAAATGAAGTCCTTGAACCACCTTGCGCTGGTATGTGAGGGCAAAGTAAGTTGATTAAAACAAGCAAGTACAAAGGTTTATATAAGAGTACAAAGAATACGAAGAGATATAATTAAACTGTTTTACTGTTGCGGTTCGATACAGTGCGACTCGGGCAACTGCTCAATGTCGAGTCAGTTGTGTGTCCTTGCCTGTCGCGCTGCATTTGTCAAGTCAAAGGTCGCTGACCTTTGACTTTCGCGTAACCTCCAGCGGTTACTTCAACCTCCGAGGGTTGACTCGCTGGTGCCTCGATACGCTCTGCTTCGCTTGTGCCTTGGTGTTTCGACACGACAGAGGCGCTTAAGATTGTTTGTTCCCAACACTCCCCTTCGCTTCTGGAGTGTCGCTGCTGGTGACGTGGCTTTGTCCAGTCAGCAGCATGCAGTACTCGAACTTCTGTTTTCCGAGCTTCTTGGTCAAGTAGTCAGCTGCCATCTCGGACGTGGGACAGTAGGATAGTTCAAGTCTCCCCTTCTCAATCTCGTCTTTCACGAAGAAATATCGCAGAGCGATATGCTTCGTTCTGTTCGCGAATCCATTTTTGTTGGCGATGCGAATTGCAGATTGGTTGTCGCAGAACAGAGTGAAGTTGGGTAACTCGGCTGACTTCGCTTCTTCCAGCAGCTCGCGAAGATAGAGTCCTTCCTTGGTGGCTGAGCAGAGTGCAATATATTCTGCTTCAGCTGACGAGAGAGCAATTAATTCCTGCTTGCTCGATTGCCAGGAGATCGGTCCGATAGGTTCGAGGCGGTAGATGTAGCCAGGTGCGGGAGCGCCTGTTGTCGGAGTCGCCAGCGTGATCAGCGTCGACGTAGCGATTAATTTAGTCGGTGTAGTTGTGTTCTTGTAGTAAGTTAGGCCGATCGTTGAGGTACTGACGAAGTACTGGAGAGCGCGGTCGAGCTCCGCCAGGTGTGTCTGCTTCAGGCTTCTTGAGGTAGGTGGCGAGCTGGGCTTTGCGGAGTATGAGAGGTCGGGGCGGCAGGTTGATAGCTGCGAAGAGAAGGCATCCTAGCTTTCTCTGGTAGTCGCGTATCCCGGCGGATTTGAGTAGAGAGGATCCTTCCTTGTGGTTTCCTGTCGCGTGGCGTTAGGGCGTAGAGATGGTGGTAGTGTGAGCTGCGAAGCGTTTGGCGATGGTGTCGGCGTACTTAGCGGCGTGAGGTAGATCGCGCCTTCTTCTTCCCGAATGTTCAAGCCGAGTGTACTGTGTGACGGTAGAGGAGACCCTGTGAGTGTGAGGTCCCTCTGTAGCTCCCCTTCGAACCAGGTGGTGATGTCGTCAGTGGAGCCGATGTAGAGTAGGGTCGTCTACGTAGACGATCAGCAGAATGTAGTCGGTGTCTTTAGTGAGTCGGTACATTCCTTGGTCGTGAGGGTAGTTGGCGGAATCCGATGCGAATGAGGCGAGCGTGTAGGTACTGTTGCCATAGCCGCGGAGCTTGCTTGATCCCGTTAAGTGATTTCAACAGTTGACAGACTTGGTTAGGTTCCCCCGTTGGTACTCGTGTGGGAGCTCGACGAAGATTTCCACGTCGACAGGTGCGTAGAGGAACGCGTTGGCGACATCGATTTGCCGTAGCTTTCCTTTTCTTCATGGCGGCGATCGCGAGGAGGATTCGAAGTGAGGTATGTCGGCTAACCGGGGCGAATGTCTCGGTGAAGTCCCGTCCGTGCTCCTGATCGAATCCACGCACAACCCAGCGTGCTTTGAACTTCTCAATTGTGCCGTCTGCTTTTGTTTTAACGCGGAAGACCCATTTCCCGGTGAGAATGGTCTTGTTCCTTGCCACGCTGATGGGGACAACTTTCCAGGGTGTTTCCGTTCCTCCAGCGCCTTTAACTCTCTGTCCATGGCTTCACGCCATTTTTCCCTGTGTTCCCCCCCCAGAGCCTGCTGAACCGTCGCAGGCTCCTTAGGAAGAGTGTTGCCGTGGACTGCGGTGACGAGTCCGAGAATCTGCAGTCCAGTCTGTGAGTAGCGGGGAAGAGTTGCATCCTCGGGATAAGCTGCTTCATCTCCCCGCTTCTGGATCAGGTATGAAATTCGGGTCCTACTCGTTCTGCTTTCGTTGGTGTGACTGTCGCAGGTGTTACGTAACCGTTGTCGGCGAAGTAGTAGAAGGTTTTCGGCGTTGACACTTTCGCAAGGGTTATCTTCGTCCATGGGGACGTCGACGGAGCAGAACGGAAGGGGTCCAGCTTCTTCTGATGCGCTGGCCACATTCTGCTCGTCCCCAGTCAGCTTCGTCTGCTGCCGAGGGCGAAGGCTTCGGTCACCACGAAAACCACCTGTGGGATCTTGGTCCTCTTGCAGGTTGGCAAGGTATGTCTGGAGCGTGAATCGTTCGTAGAAAATGACGTCGCGTGCTGCTACTGTTTCCTTGGACTGGACGTCAAAGATTTTCCACGCGTTGTAGTTCTTTTCGATGCCGAGGTGTAGTCCCCACGTTGCGCGTTGTGAAATCGGCCCCGCTCGTGCTGCTGGGGGTCGGTACTGTACATGCATCCGAACACTCGTAACATTTTTGTGCTGCCCTGTTTTCCTGTCCTACAGCAGATGCGGTGATGCTCTTGTTCGGTAGTGATGAAGATGAGAGCAAGTTGTGCAGCATGACAGCGTGGTCCATCGCGCCAGGCCACTGGTGGTTGGGTAGCCGCATGCCACGCAACAGTTTGCGCATGCTGTTCTGCAGAGTCCTGTTCATTCTTTCTGCTACACCTTGCTGCTGATGGGCGTAGGGAAGAGAGAGGAGCTGCTTGATTCCCCTTTCCGCCAGGTACCTGCTGAATCGCTGAGAGGTGTATTCTCCTCCTCCGTCAGACTGGAAGCTTTTCAGCTTTTACGCCCCGACTCTCTTTCTGCTACTGGTAAGCCAAGCAGCGAATGCTTCGAGGACCATGTCGCGGCTTGGGTAGGTTTAGATGCCAGACGTAACGGGTCTGGCGGCGTCGATGAAGGTATTGTGTAGTTGTATATTACTTGTCCCTGGTTTCCGATGTACAGGATGTCGCTATACACCTTTTCGCAGTGGTGCGTACGCGGGTGTGCTCGGGTTGTGATGAGGAGTGAACGCGCCGATGTGGTTAAGTCGGCGTCGGGGCAGGTAAGACATGTTCTCGTTTGCCGTGAAGTTTCTCTGCCGTCGAGTAGTAGTAACGAGTCCTTGTCAAGGACTCCTGCTCTTATTGTGTTGTTAACACAGTGTGCTTGGGTGTCCCATGCGTGCGTGCCAGATGTCTTTCGGAGGCGCGGTGTCCGGCAGTGACGCGTCGATACGCGTCGGAGTGGAGTAGAAGCTGGCGGTGAAGTCTTGCGCTTCTATGGACTTCCCGTTGAGCGGATTCAGCTGCTGTGCGGGTGTTGGGGTGCTTTGTCAACGAGGAGTGGTGTCGTTTGTTTGCTGCTACTGTTGTTGTTCATGCTACTGCCGATGATGTCTCTGCTGCTGCCGATGATGTCTCTGCTGCTGCCGATGTTGTCTCTGCTGCTGCCGATGTTGTTCTGTGCTGCCGATGTTGTCTCTGCTGCTGCCGATGTTGTCTCTGCTGCTGCCGATGTTGTCTCTGTTGCTGCCGATGTTGTCTCTGCTGCTGCCGAATGTTGTATTGTTACTAACGCACGTGTTCGTTCTGCTTCAGGAATGGTATGTGAATACCAAAAGCCTTCCGGACTGAAGTCGGGGTCGAGATCCGGCGGGTGCGTCCAAGATGTGAAGGTGACGATCCCGTCACTGTCTGCGGTGCCCAGGTCTGGGACGAAATCGAGAACGAAGACATTGTTCTTCAGGACCGCCTTTCCGATGTAGAGGCCGCCCTTCCCGTGGTACAGCTTGAACTCCTGGGTGGTACTGTCGGCTTCCAGATGTATGCCTTTCGCCATCAACTGACTGACGCTCAGTAAGTTGTAGCCAAGTCCTTCTGCTATTAGGACTTTGGACATTTGCAGTATGACATTCGTCTCTCGTGACTGAAGTTGCACTACTCCTTGTCGTCGTGTGCGCAGGTTCTGATTATTGGCGACAGTGATGACGACTTCTCGTTGAAGTTGGTGCTCGCGTTGAACGAAACGTCCTGAAGAGCACATATGTTGTCCGCAGCAACTGTCCAAGAACCATGTATCCTTCCGGACGGCTCGCTTTGAGCGATGGCGGCGTACGTCGGGTTCGGTTGAAGTGACTCGCGGCGAGGCGTGCTGTTGTCGAGTTGTTCTTCTGGTGAGTAATATGGTGGTGACTCAGTTACGCAGGAGTCACAGCCTTGCCATGCAGCTGACGATGTTTCTTGTTCTTTCGCAGGTTGTCCGTCGATGTTGTTGAGACTTGTACTGAAGTTGTCGGATTTGCTTGCGTTGAGGCGACTTGACTGCTTGAAGGGCGAAGTTGGCGTTGCGGCGACGTTGACTGTTGTCGATCTCGGGGAGTGCGTACGAGGATGCCCTGAAGTCTTGCAGAGGTGGCAGAACGGAGTACGATTTTCGGTCGATTGTTGTTGTTGTTGTGGCGCCGTTGAGTGTGAAACGAGGAATTCGGGCACTGATACCTTCTCTTGTGTCGTTCTTCTTGCAGGTCCATGTCTTGCTGCTCGGCGTGGATTTCGGCGCAAAGTGCTGCTTCAGAAATTTTCCCGTGGGCTCGTAGTATGGTGCGAGTGGAGCGCCAGTGAGGACCAAGACCGCCGATGACAACCGCGACGAAGGCGTCCTCTGAAATCGATCATCCACATCGAAGAAGCTTGTCGCGCAGCTCGCGGCAGCGACTGATATACGCCATTCCTTCTCGCCTAGTTTCATTTCGATTTGTTGTCAGCTGCCGCCATTAACCGACTTTGGTTTACGCTGTCTGTTGCTTGATACAGGCTCTTCAAGTGATTGTACGCGAGCTCCGCGGAGTTGCCGTAGCCTCGGTAAGACCGTATGTTTTGTTGTTGAGTTGGAGTGATGTTCCTCAGTTAGTATCGTGTACGCCATCATCGATTGATAGGTACTGCTGCTTCTCATACTGTGTGCCGTTTTGTTGGGTATGGCAGGGACCCGTCGAAGAAGCCAAGGATTTGCGCTCCTTCCATCATCAGCTCGAATTCGAACGACCAGGTAAAGAAATCCTTCCCGTCGAAGGGTTTGTGTTTGGCAGTTTTAGAACGCTGCGCGAAACTGCGACTGAACTTGTAGTGCGTCCAGCGTTCTCTCTTGTCCCGGTGCAGGTTTGTGGTTGTGGCATGAAGCTGACGGAGCCGCGCTTGGGGCTCGTACGGAGCGAAGGTAGGTTGCTGTTGTTGATTCCCGCAGTGCGTAGGATGAGCCATCGAGACTCATGATGGGCGTCACGTTTGTTGTTGTTGTTGCTGTTGTTTGATTGCGCAGGTGCTCCTTGCTGATGCTGCTCGTAGAAGGACAATGAAGGAGAAGAACTTCTCAATCATGCTTGGATCGAAGCCCGCGCCTTGGTTTGCGGGTGTTTCAGTAGACCCCAGCTGCCGGTCTCGTTGTTGTGCCTTCCTCTGTCTGTAGGCCAGAGGCAGGAGGTGGAGTAGGAGAAG
>CANJKZ010000993.1:0-145000 GCA_947471745.1 Closterium sp. Naga37s-1
GTCAAGGGCAGCAGCAGATGGGTCACTCGTGCCCCCACCATGCCTCTCGCAATCTCCCGCATGCGTCAGGCTTTGCAGCTAGCCCTGCTAAGCCCAGAACCACTCACCTCCATGCCCATGGAACCATCACAACTCAGGCCCTCGCAGCAACAACCCACTTCCACCCTACCAGCAGCAGAGAGCCCATGCAGGGTCGCACTCCATGGGCAAGGTAGCATACGGGCATCAAGCACTCAGACCTCCTCTTTCTGGAGGAAGCATAGGGGGCCACCTGGAGAGCGAGGAGGGCCTGCCAAGGCAAGGGTCGGGAAACGGTTCCCCAAGCAGCCGCCACAGCCCCCCATGGACCCACAAGCTGCCACCAGACGGTACCTTACAGGCCCAGGAAAGACCCTGGCGTCGTCTATCGGCTTTAGAAGCGCGTCTCTCAACGAGCACCAGATGCAGCAGCAGCAGCACGGGGGTGCGGGGATGGGAGCGCCTGCAGACCTGCCCTTCAGGCGCACAGCCACGGAGTACAGTGGGCCGCCTGGGCGGGCAGATGCGATGACGGTGGCGCCTAGAAGCTCAACGCTGGGCGGCGAGGGGCAGTACCGGCGCAAGGTGTATATGAACGGGCAGCCCGTGCCTGACAAGCTTGTGTTCCTGGCTGAGAGGCGGATTGGAACGATTGAGCCAGGCAGCTACTGGTATGTTGTGCACTGCTTTCTTTAAAACAGGATGGGTGTCTGTTGTGTGCTGAGTCTAGGGTACAACACGCTTCTTGTGGTTTTTCCTGTTTGCGTGCCCAATGGAGGACTGACATGTGTTCGTGCATTGCCTTCTCATTCTTTTCACCCGATCTTGTTTTCCTCCACCTTTTATTTCGCTCTTCGTGCCACGTTCCAGGTACGACTGTCGAGCTGGATTTTGGGGCCCTGTCGGAGGGCCAGCATTCGGAGTTACTCCGGTGAGTTTGCTGCTTGGCGTCTGACCAGGCAAATGAAAGTCGCAGGCGAATTTGAGGTGAAAGGAAGCCAAAACTGCAAATTTACACAAGAACGTAACTGTAATTCCCTGATAATTGTCTGATAAATCAACCTTGGTAGAAAAACAAAGCTGAACAGAGGTTGAATCAGCGTAACAGGGCTGAAATCTGAGGGCCTGCGTGAGGAGAGTTAGGGGCCTGTGAGTGGGTGGTTGAAAAGGGGATGTGCCACAGCAGCAGGCGAAAGTCACTACCTCATTCTGGGCTAGTTTGCCGTGCTGTTTTTCTGCCGCGATGCCCAATGTAGATCCTGTTCTCCCTCCGTTTGCTTGTTCCCCAACAGGCTTTTATGAGGGAGTTCGGCATGCAGCCGATGCAGACTGATTGTTCCGGAGGCAAGACTAAGGTGTTGTGAATGGGAGAGAGCTGCACAAGAAGGACCTTGTTACTTTGATGAAGAGGGGATTTCCGGACACTCCTGGTGCTCGGTACACTCTGGATGCTGATGGCACAGTCTGCAATGAGGCCGGCCGACACCTCTTTGCCATGGGAAAACTGTAAGTGAAGCTCTATTGTTAAGCCATACTAGTAGTTTGAGAGGTCTGTCAATGTGTACAGCTTGCTAAATTTAGCGTAGACAGTGAGATGCCTGAATCCTGGCCCCTTTCATGCCCCATTGTGCCTTGTTTGTGCTTCTATCAGGATGGTGGACAAGAAGAAGGGTATGTACATGGTGAAACCCCAATAACACGGAGCTTGCGTCAGCAACAAAGTAAATCATGAGATAAATCACTTACCTAATTGCAGTGGGTGCTTGTTTCAGTCATGTTGCTGATGAACCTGTATTCATAGCAGCTGGCACAGCTGGTGCTCTTGCAACTTGACATTACCTGACTTATTTGAATCCACCAGCCAGGAAGCGACAATCTGCTAAACGTGGTTAGCAGGTGGACTACTGGCTTAGAGTGCATACTATGATAACTGTGGGGAGTTGACTGATATGCCCCACATCCATAACGAAGTTCTCGTATCGAGTCTGCAGCGAACAATTACACTCCTGCACTTAGTTCCTAAGTTCCAAATCGTCATGTGCTCCCAAGATTCCCGGAACCTGACAAACATTGGACAGGGGGGACCAACCAACGGGCTTCTCCGCTTCTTGGACGATGACCAGCTAGCCGTCAAGGCTGCTGCCCTGGACACAAGAGCAAGTGTTTTTGCCCGTTTTCGTGCCTCTGATGTCTTCAGTTCCTCCCTACCCTATATCCTCCTACTTCACGTACAGGCCCGCGAAACAACCGCTAGTACATGTATCTAATATTCCTGTGTGATATTTCGAAGAATCAGTGAATGCACGCTCGCTGTCTCCGAAACATCGCTCGATCTTAGGAGGTGGCATTGGCAGGTTCTCTCAGATGAGCTTGGTCGGTGCTTGTTAACTGGGGATCACTCTCCGAACCAGCCATTAACTGTAGTCATGGCGACCAGATTAGTTTCTCTTCTTCTTCGTGCAAGAAAGCAGGTGTGTATTAGGGGCACGTAGCATTCGCGATCAGGCTGCACAACTTACTAATTCAGGATATCATTGTTATACTCGCAGGACTGGCTAAGACCTGGGACGTCCAGATATGCCTGGCTTCTAGAGAGACAGTTAACTACGGCTCCGTTAGGTATGCTGCGACTTCTGCTCTTCAAAGTCTTGATCAGATTATGATACTGATTTTAGTGAGGTATTGTGCAGGGGGCAAAGACGACGAAGCTACCAGAATCCCTCCTCTTAGTGCTTCACAGGTTAGCTTTGCTGCGATGTGAATGTGGGTTGAAGTTTCAGTAAAGAATCCAACTTTGACCGCGCCATGCTGCTCGTTTTCAGGAACCGGCTAGTTCAAAGCCATCTGCGGGATCAAAACCGAGGCTTCGGCCTTTGATGCCAAAAGCAGACGGCAGCCTACCAGAGTCCGTCAAAGTTGCTGCTAAGGCCTGCGGAGTGCAGAATCCGACGGTGAAACGAGTAGCAGAGGGCGTGACATCTACTACACCCACAAGAGTTTTTGAAGTACCTGAGCTGATTGAAAATCACAAAGTCCTCCCAGACATGTCCCCAGGAGTGGTGCCTAAGGGTTACATTGATCCGGTTATCCCTGAAGTATGGGGTCGGGTCCATTCGATCGAGTCCTTCTCAGCAGTGGACGGACCTGCCATTAGATCCGTGGTCTTTGTGCAGGTAAGCAGCTGTTACTCCCTTCCTGTTCTTGCCCATATTCTGCATGTTATCGAACAAACCAGAATCGATGAATTCACTGTGTTGCATGGACACAGGGATGTCCAAGGCGCTGTGTGTTCTGTGCCAACCCAGATACATGGAGGTGAGTATCCTGTACTCTTCGCTGCCTACTCGGTACCGCTGTATAGCGTCCTCATGCTGTAAGCCGTCCGTCGCTTTCCATTTTGCAGTGTGACAGCCAAGTCCCAACGGTTATCTTCCAAAGACATTGCTGCACGGTTGAAGAAAAACTTGGCGTACTATAAAGGCGGTGGTGGGGTGACTATTTCAGGAGGGGAGCCAATGATGCAGCCTCACTTCTGCAGTGCCGTTTTCAAGGAGGGCCCACCGACTAGGAATAACAACAGCACTCGACACAGCAGGTAACGTCGGGCCTGCACCGCAGTAGGTTGAGCTTGTTTAGCCAGTTTTCACGCTTCCCTTCGTAGTGTTGGCATGAGTTGCTGATGCTCCCTGTATTGAACTCATCGTTTCTGCCAAATGCAGGATACGGCAGAGCCAAGGACTGGGCTGAAGTTCTTCCACACACTGACACTGTTCTCCTGTGCACCAAGGCAGTGAACCCGAAGCTCTACTTTGACATGGTACAAGTGAAGCAGCAGCTGTTTCTGGACTTCGCAAAAGCAGTGGGAGATTATGGCGTCCCTATGGTCATACGCTTTGTTCTGGTCCCAGGCATGACTGACACAAAGGAGGAGGTGGAGGGCCTTGTCGAATGGGCGAAGCAGCAGCCAACGTTGGCTGGGATTGAAATGCTTCCATATCACAGACTAGGGGTCAACAAGGTACGACTCAGCTGTACCACTGTACATAGCATTTGGTGGTGCATTGTTTGTTGCCATCTTATTTTTTACATCTTTCGTGTTTGTGCACTGTGCAGTGGGAAGCATTAGGGATGAAGTACCCGTTGGATGGAATGGTGCCAAGCCCGAAAGAAGTCATTGATAATTGGAGGTCATACATCGCCTTGCAGGGTCTAAAAGTGATGCTTTAGAATACCACAGTTGTCTCAGCAAAATATGGGCATTAATATAGTCTCTAGTAATGTATAAGATGCAGTGTGTAATAATTCCATGTTATTTTTCGTGTTCCACATAGCGCTGCGCTGATTGATCCATCTCCAGCCACAATTTTTTCGTCTGAGGTGGATGTTGGGTTTAGCTGACGCGAGGGGCCTTCTCAACGAACATATGCACGTCAGCAGCGTTTTGCCAAATTGCCACCCAGAAACAACTGCCCGACTCTTTCTTCTGTCCAGTGTTCACAGAAACAACATCTACATCTATCCGTCCAAAATGTCAGCACAGTCCGTCAAACAATTCTTACCGTCGATGACTGGAAATAACGTTTCCTCGATCTGCTACAATCGACATAATCGAAACATCTGTTTCAGGACACAGACCTGCCCCTTCTCTCCCCTCCCTCGAAGTTATCACCCTTGAGATCATCCAGCGAGTAATTTTGCTGAAATGGCATGAGAGAAGCGTTGCAGAAAGCAGTTTTGCATTCACCTTGGCCACCTGCAGCAACACACGGCCTTCTGCAAGACGTGATAGGCTTCTTTGGAACGCCAAGGGACCACAAAAACTGGCAAAGCCGCTCTGACTGCACAAACGTCTTGTCCTTCCGTCCTGACTTCCAGCTGAAACCAGGGGCTTGACACATTTTCCGTCATGCCTGTACTGTCAATTGCTGTTCTTGTTGCTGCTGTTTCCTCCATCACCTTGTGTTTCAGCTCTCGGCGGCACCAATGTGTCTCCCGAATTACATATTAAACCCCGGACAGATAGAACACCGCGGACCGCGACCATGTAGGCGTCAGGTCGAGTCAGCCGCGCGCTCGCGGCATGATCCTCTTCTGGCTCCAGCTCGTGCCTCCCACGTACTGCGAGCGGTAGTCAACGCGGACCGCGAAGCAGCAGCGACAGCTGGTCAGATAGAGCAAGTACCAACCAGCAGCGAGCGAGTGGAGAAGGCTGAAGAGATAGCAGTGTCTGTCCCTTCGCCTGACAATGCCGTCAATTTGTCAACTTATCGCAAATTTGAAGTTGTTCGCGTGACGGAGGATCCACAACTCTGGGTATGGCTGCTTGTAAGGGTAGGACGCGCGGTGACAGCAGTCATCCATCTCGTCGTAACATTCTGCTTCCGCATTTTGCTGGTGTTACTTCATCTTACAAATGCTCACGTTCCCTTCGTTTACCCTGATGCTGCCAGGCAGCAGCGGCGCTTCGAGGCAGATGCCTTATGTGAAACGGAACCGCATGTGAGGTGAGAGAAGGCGTGCTCTGTGTATGTTTGACAGGTCTTCACCCAGAAGATGAAATCTGTAGCTTGGGTGGTGATACCATCACTCGTCTGTCGTGCGAAACGTAAAGGCGCGTGGCATTGCCTGAGCTGCTCGTTTAAAGGGTTAATAGCAGCTCCTAGCTCCTTTTGCTCCTGATTGCGCTAGTTGTCACAAGGATTGGACTGCCTAGTGTTCACATCCTTGAATTCTTAGCAAGGATTTCTGCCATGTTGTTCGTCACATTGTTTACACACAGGTTCGTGGACAGCTTCAAAAAACGATTCACTGAACAGGTACGATGTAGAAGAATAAATAGCCTTGCAGTCCAAGTGTCAGTTGGAAGCAACGCAACATTTTTCGACTCCATGAAGCTTAGACTTGTTGCACCATATGACTCATCTCTGCCTTTCTCTGATGCTCGATCCCTGCCTTCGCCCATTGTTGCTCATTCTGCCTCTTTCTGTCTCTCGCCTCCCAGGAATTCCACTCGATGAAACGACGCATCAACGGGACCACGGGTCAATCTATCCGCTGCGTCTGCCTTGCTGCCATGCAGGCCCAACTAGACGACAGTGACAAGCAGCCGTTCACCATTCACACGAATGGCTCCGTAATAAGGCTTGCTGAAGTAGCACAACCAGACAAAGAAGTTGCGGCTCTGGAACATAGGTTGGAGGACGCAGGAGCGGAGAGGGAGACTGTCAGTGTGCCAAATGGAAGGCAGGGTGCAGGTGTAGCAGCTAGAAATGCTGCAGGAGGGGCTGCAGCCAAAGGGGTTAAAGCGAGGCAGAAAATAACTGAGTTGGAGAGAGTTGTGGGTACTCTTGACATCAGCCTAAGACGAATGGGGTCTAATGAGATATTTCCAGGGGTGAGCTAATTACTTTTGAAACCGTCTGAACTGGTTTCCTGCAGTACCTGAAAGCCATTACATGAGCATGGCGTCCCTGATTTGTCCTCCCTTCATGGCCCCATGGTGCATACCTTGAACTCACCTGAGCCACTGCTGCTCGTCCTTGCCCTCTTGCTTTCAGGTCGAGCGCCCTCGCGAGTCCTCCAGCTTCTTGGTATCTCTGCCTTCCTCCGCCCTCACTGCTCTTTCCACCACGGCCAACGGCCTGCAAGCTGCTGTGAGCGACATTCAGTCAGCTGTGGTTGACATTGGGTCAGCTGCAAGCAGCATTCAGTCAGCTGTGAATGGTATTGGATCGGCTGTAAGCGGCATCCAAGCTGAAATTCGCCGGTACCCTTCCAGCTTGCCTGCCTCTGCCTCCTCTCTCCTCAACAACGCCATTTCTGACCTCCAGGTAACTTCGCAATCCCACATTAAGATTTACTTCTATCTCAAATACTTCATAGATTTACAGATTTGAGGCTTTCCCCATTCGGTTCCACTTTCCGATCTTGATGTGTGACCTGCACTCTTGTAGTTGAGATGCACTATCTTTCCTGTTCTACTGGCTTGTTCAGGATGCATGGCAGGCAGCGGCGCAGGAGAGTGACGAGAGAGCTCGTCATTTGACGGGCTTAGTGGTAGCTGAAGCCATGCTTCTGCAGCAAAATGAGAAGAGTCGGTCGCAGCAGGCAGTCCAACAGAAGCAGCCAAGTGCATCAATGGAGCAGCAATTACAAGAGCAGAAACAAGAAGTTCCAATGGCAGTACAGGAACTTCAAAAGCAGATGCAGCAGCAGCAGCAGCATGAACCTTCAGGGCAAGTGGTGTTGGAGCGACCATACTATGCGTACATATCAAATGTGTGCGTATCAAACACATTCAGGCGACAAGGAATTGCTGCAGCTCTCATGCGTGCTGCAGCCGACGTTGCAGCAGAATGGGGTGAGTTATAAAGGGGTACCGACAAAAAAACGGTGGGTTAAGTGTGGGCCAATATGTATTTTTCCATGCTCCGCTTCTGTTCATGTACTCAACACTCCCTCTGCTTCCATATTTACCGTATGCATGTGGCCCGTGTTTGTGTTTCTGTGTGTATGAGCGTGCCCTTCAGGTGCTGAAGAGGTGTATGTTCATGTGCATGCATCAAACACAGCAGCACATCATCTATATCACCAGCTGGGCTATCAAGTACGTCTATTTGCCAATAATGCCCACATCAACTGTTACCAATTCACGGCATGTAATCGTCACTTCAGTCCACAGAATTCATTCACCCGTACTAACCTGTCCCTCCGGCCTGCCTCTTCATCCTTGTACCGTTATCCATTCTACTTGTTCCCCACTCACAGCTTCTTGAAACCCCGGCAGCTCCCAGTGCCCACATCTTTCCTGTGTGGAAGCCATCTGAAAACCATGTTTCGCTTGATGATACTCTGCTGCTGCGGCTAGCACTCAATGAAGCTAAGCTGCAAAGGTGACACAAGAAAACGCTGTGAAGCTCAAGTCAGCAACATCACTGCTGCACAACATCTTTTCAGGAAAGCAGCCTTGGCACAGTTAGCAGGTTTCAAGTAATATTGATTTCATTTGTTCTGCAGTAGGCTCAGGAAAAAGTCCGATAGCAATTCTTCATACCCATGCAACTTGGCAAAGCCCGGAAAGTAGTTGACATCGATAATAAAGAACCTGTTGGGGCATGCAACAGACCTCACAATGTCGACATTGAAAAGTCTCAACCCCAGCTGCTCCCGCAAGTGTTTTCCCAAAGCATCCGCCACTCCATCTGGCAGAGGGCCAGGCCAAAGGTCATCTGTACCCATGTTCATGCTGCTGTCTGTGCTGCTGCCAGCGTTTGGAAGGTGAGTAGGCTGAGGTACAGGAACGTTTGATACATGGGAGAAGGGTAGATAACCAGGAGAAACATCCGGTTGGCATTGGAAGGGGCTACATCAGGAAGAGATGGGCGAACCTCACATCGCGCGGATGAGCCAACGACATAGAGCTTTGTGAGTCGGCTGCCGTGGTTTATGAATTGCTGCAAGACTATTGAGGGTTCCTTGCAGTCTGCATGCTTCTGAGCAGATACGGAGGCAACAGCCGGGATACAAGCACCCATGGTATCAGCATCAGGAGCGACAGCAGCAGCATCAACAGCGGAGGCTGGGGAGGTAGTGGTTGGAACGGCTTCAAGGGAATGAGCAAGTGCCATGAGGCCGTGAGTGTTGAAGACAAGAGAGAGGGAATGGGACGCAGTGCTGCCATTAGCTTCCACAGGCTTGGCCACCAGAGGACAAGATAGACCCTGACTCTGTAAAACGTCTTGCAAATACGAGGAGCCACTGGGGCCTTCTTGGGGATCTCCTGCTAGCCGCCTTAGCTCACTCAGAGTAAGCACCATCTGCTGAGGCACACATACGAAGAAACCAGGCACTATCTCCCATTTCCGGCCCTCTTCTTCCCCTTCCCCATTTCGCCAACCTCCCGTCACCTCCACTCCCACTGCTGCCTTCTCTTCTCCTGCCAGCTTCGAGATTTCAGTGGCCTGACACGTGTCAGCATCAGGAAGCAGGCCTTGAAGCATAGAAGCGCGATTACACACGCGAGCGATTCTCTCTGTCGGGTCGACAATTCGCCCAGCGAAAGTGGGAAATTGTTCAGCTAAGATCCGCAGCTGATCAGCCCATTCGGCCGTGAGCACCTTATGCACTACCGCATCAAACGGCGGTTTTTTGCGGGACATCTGTGGCGAGCTCGTTTTCCTCGCTACTACTCCGGTACTCCAGAAGGCTTCGGGAAGGATCAACGGGGACGATTTCGATGCCCTTCGAGAAGCATGCGGCGATCAGCGACGGGCGTCAGGAAGGATCGCACCTTCTTCGGCGCGAAAGCGCATGCGATGCGGTACCGTGGTGGCGATGAACGGACGGAATCGCTTGTGGGGACGCGAATGGGCAGAGTGTCCATTACACCAATAGCTGGAGGGCACTGGCGAAATTGATGAATCGCTGGAAAATTGATCCGTGAATGCAAGGAAGTGCACATTTGGCTGGAGTTTGTTCAACAATGCAAGCACATGACATAACTGTTGTCATTTGTAGAACTTTGTGAACGTGTAGCGATGTACGCGATTGTAGCTTTAAGGTACATCCCAACCGTGAAATACAAACATTCGTTTTTAATCGACGGCTGTCAACGACTCCCGCGTTCATTTTCTGTGCTGCGGTTTCCGGGCAATGCCCACCAAAAACATCCAGCTGCTTCATGCAGGCAAGGAATTTGGCTTCTGTCATCCAGGCTGATTGCTCCTGCCATTCTGTGACAGGCTTGGCACTCTGGCTTTCTGATCTTCGCTTGCTTGCATCTTGTTCTTGCGTTTTTTTTACGCCGCGCTTTCCATGGCGGATATATTTGAGGAGGAGGAGGAGGCGATGACGGCAGACGAGTATGAGGAGAGAGTCGAGGTCCGTGTCCTCACACATTTCTCATTTCTCTTTCACTAGCTCTGCTTCACATAGCAGTCTTACGGTATTCTCGTAGTAGACTTGTACAAATCCTCAGTTTCGTGTGATCCGTAAACCCATGTTGGGCGCACGGCGCATGAACGTTATGCCTGCCACAGGAAGCGTTCGCGGTGCTCGGTGCGGATGATCCCGACAAGTGCACATACGACATGGGCTACCGTAAGCGACAGGCTCTCTATTCCTGCCTTACGTGCGTGCCTCCGCCCAAAATTTCAACTCCGTCCAAGGAAACTGAAGAAAGTGATGGAAAGAGTGGAGGAAGCAGTCGTGCGGACTCAAGAGACATAGTGTCTGATGACTGGAAGCCGGCGGGAATTTGCACTTCATGCTCACTGAAGTGTCATGATGGGCATGAGGTACTGATCGTTTCATCACGTCGATTCCACACCTCTGCCTCTCCGGGAAGCACTTTTTCTGCAGCTCCGTCCCTCACGCATACATCTCATCCCTTGCCATTTTCCCCCCATGTGTTAGCTTGTGGAGCTCTATACGAAGCGTCGGTTCCGGTGTGACTGCGGCACATCCAAGTTTCACGGGTCGGTTGCTCCTTCATGCCAGCTGAAACCTGACAAAGATCCTTTGAACGAGCACAACGAGTACAACCAGAATTATGCGGGTGTATACTGCAACTGTCGAAGGCCATATCCTGATCCAGAGGACGAAGCTGGAGGCGGAGAAACGGACATGATACAATGTGTTGTGTGCGAAGATTGGTTCCATGAGCATCATCTGGGCCTTGAGCCCGGGTTTGAGGTATGCCTTAGAAACCCGTTGTTTTTTCTGGCTTGTCCAGCATACATTATATCGAAACTTCTGTTTTTTTTGCAGGCCCCTGAAGATTTCTCGAATTTGATATGTGACCACTGCGCCTCCTTGAAGTGCCGTTTCTTGAAGTTGTATCCTCAGCTCTTGCTAGCTCCAGAACGTGCTGGTGACGTTCCTTTATGTGGGAATGAAAACAAAATTCAAGTGGTGGGCAAAGAGGAGGCGGATGCCAATGGGGACGAAGCAAGTATTGAAGTTTCAGGCATCAAAGTATGGGATGATGCAGTAGCCGCTCGTGGACATCATGCTGAGAATGTGGATGCTGTCAAACCTCAGCAGCACTCTTGCTCATCTCATGAAGGCGCTCTTGATGTACGTCCTGGTCCTGGTACTACAGCCACAGACAGTGAAGCAGATTGCAAGCTAGCCTCTGTTTTGAGGGGCGAACTTTAAGCTCTTTTCTCAAAAAGAAAACTGTGGGTGTTTCAACAAGTACCTTGAAGGTTGAACACTTGACAACGGGTCCAAATGTCACTGATGGTTCAGTAGAGGCAACTAGTGCAGTTGCAGACGCCGACGCCCTTGCAGGTTCAGATGATTTCGAAGTCGGTCCTCTTTTTCTCATAAGGTGGAGGGCCTCCATCTGCAACTGCCAAGAATGCACCAGGTGTGGCTTTGATCAGGAGTTATGCTCTTGATTTTAATTCATATCTAGGGCCTCACACATTTCATGTTGCTGCCGCTCTCTTCAGGTTCTACGAGGAGCAAGGGGTGGACTTCCTTGTTGATGTCGAGGATACTGTCGAATTCTATGAGGAAGAAGCGAAGAAGAAACGGCAACAAAAGGAGGAGGAAGCTAGTGTACAGGTTGAAGCTCAGTTTCAGAGCATGGACCGGGTTGCCCAGTTGGAAATCATTCATGGCCTGAACAGCTTCAAGTCCGATTTTCAGGAGTTTTTGGTAAGTCTGAACACCAGAATGCCACTAGAGCTTAACATTTTCTTCTCTGGCAAGGTCTGTCAGCAGTTCAAAGCCACTTGTCGCCATAGCATCCCCCTCCAACCCCCCCTCTCTCAATCCTCTTCCGTTCTTCCCTTAGTCCCAATTTTTTTCCTCCCTCCCCTCCCTCCCCTCCCTTCCCCTCAACTCCCTCCCTACCCTCCCTTCCCCTCAACTCCCTCCCTCCCCTCCCTTCCCCTCAACTCCCTCCCTCCCCTCCATTCCCCTCCTCTCCCTCTATCCCTCTTCTCACCTCGTTATTGTTTCCTTTGCAGGCAAAATTTGCAGGTACTGACCATGTGATTACTGCTCACGATGTCGAGCAATTTTCCGAGGAGCAGAAAGCGAAGCGCATGCGTCGTTCATGAGGCTATTGTACATAAGGCTGATAAAATATGAACCCACTTACCCTAACATGCATAAGGTTACATGCTTTTGTTAGCCACCTGCAGTATGTTGGAGGAATGGATGTTGGCTTTTCATGCACTGGCTTCTAGACTTGCAGTTCTTTTGTTGGATCCATGCCAAACCAGTAGTGCAGAGCGTCCGAATACTAATGTGTTCTCCAATATGATTGACTGGGCGTGAAGTACTTGACTACGGTATGAGTATGTCATAATTCAATAGAAAGACCAAATACGATAAGCTGCTATGCTCTAGAGAAAGCAAAATGAGCACTAGGTTAATGCTCAGCTGAAACATATTCTGCTAATGTACAGTCAGCCTCAAACCGCTTCTCATTGGCAAGTGAATCCATGGCAGATGGAGAGCCAAATGATCAAAGCGAGCACCACCAAAATGCCAATTACAACAGCCTTCACCTTCATGTTCTCCCACCACATCTTTTTCTTAATCTCGGTGCCTTGCTTCTTAAATTGGCTAGCCTGCACAAACCAGTACAGCAGTGCTTGAGTCAGAAGATGCAACGTTACACATACCTTAAGAGCAAGCTTTCAAAACTTCGACCCTACCTGAGTCGACAGAACGTCGGCCTTCTCCGCTAGAAGCTCCATCTTCTCGCCTCGTTGCAAAACCTGAAACACCAAGGTAGCTGGTAAGAACGGCGCACAATGCTACGGGTTCCGGAAATCCATGAATGAAAGTGGCTCTCACCTTTTCAATGTTATCCTTCATCACGCCCTTAACTTCAGCCACTTGTGCCTTAATCTTGGCGAACTTGCTCATTTCCTCAGGGTGCTCGGCCACGTACTTCATGTGCTCCTTCAGCTTCGGCCTGAATGTACGAATCAGTCATTCAAATCTAGAAGGAAACGATAAGCATAAAAGCCATAGCGGTAAAAGTGGAAAAGCTCACCCAAACTCCTTGTTCAAGGCATGGGCTCCAAGATTCGCAGCCTTGCTAGCATATCTGGCGTTGAAGTCATCCTTGATACGCTCCAGAAAGGCGAATATGATTTGCCGGGTGACGTCTTGGTCCGCAAGGACCATATAGGCTGCAGATTCACAATTCGCACGTTAAGACCACGGAGGAAACACATGTGCTAATTTCATCTACCGTAGATCCATATCCGTACCATATCCGTTCTCCAGGAGATAGTTTAGTGTGTGGCCACCATGGGGGAACGTAAACTTGTTATTTTCTTGTGGCATCTTCTCCAGGCACTGAAGGGCGATGGTGTTAAAGTTGCCCTTGAAAGAGGTATATTCAGCGAGAACTACCGTGCCCCTGGCCACGAAAGAATAGATGAGCTGACCCATGGCGACTTCGCTCAGAGTCGATAGAGAACACGAAAGCACGGAAGCTTCGTATGCCTTGATATCCCTGAGAAGCAGAAGACTAGCACACTAAGCGGCCCAAATGCTAAGCAGCCTGAAAAGAAAATAGAACACAAGTGATGCTTGATTGGCAAGAGAGGAGATCTCTTGGGACCATGAAGCAGATGCAGAGGAAAACCTGGAGAATTTCGCCAGGAGACATCTGTTCCGCATCCCAGCCCCCCCTGGAATCTGGCTGTGGGGCTCCTGCCGCTGAACTGTTCGGCGCAAACATTCCCCTTCCGCGCCCTAAAATGTGCCAAGCGCGTTTCAGCGCTTGTGCTACAGTTCGGTGTGGTGTCGCCCTGTGTGTCAGGGGCCCGACAGCTGTGGGCGGGAAGCCTTAGTTGGGGTGCGGAGCGAATGGCAAAGTTTGCGCGCAGGCGCCTCTGCCTGGCACCGCTGAAGCTCTAGACCTCGTTAAAGAGAAATCGATCATCTGGTTAAGGAAATCGGGAAAATAGTAAGGATTAACATCACAAGAAATTCCGATGAAACGTGATCAGAAATTGTGTCGCAAAAACATTTCATTTGACATTCATTGGCTGCTACCCCCCCCCCCAGCCTACCCCAAACCACCATTGCGTTGTTCCTTCATCCAGTGTTCGCTGGTGGTTATTCTACAACGGGCACCCTTATATCGCTCGTCATTGCGCAAGCTTCACCGTATTCACAACGCCTCTTCTGCTAGGGATAAGTTACAGCGGCAAAAAAACTCTCATATTTGCCCTTTTATAAATCGTTGCTTAGGCCTGGAAGTCCCTGTCCTGTTTTAATCGCCGTGGGTATAATAATCGCTCGGCAGCCATGAGCGACGGTCGTGGTGGCACACTGGAAGCAGAGCCGGAAACTCAGGATCCCAAGGCGGCCGACGCGGGATCGGACGATGAGGAGGACGAGGAGGATGCGGGAGGGGTGTCGGACGGACAACAGGAGGGTTCCAGTGGCGAGTCCAAGGAAGGAGGAGGGGAGACGGCGAACGGAACGGGGAAAAAGAAGAAGAAAAAGCAGGTGGGATCAGGACGGAGAGAGCTTGTTGCCGGCCGGCTTTAGAACGCATTTCGTCCACTTTCCGCAAACCCGAGCCTTGTCAATTTCAAACATTGTCGTTTATTTGTTTAAACTTTTATATTTCTCCTTTGTCCCCTGCTTCCTTGGCGGTTTTTTTTGCAGAAAAAGCGCAAGAAGAAGGGCGCGGGTGGGGGATCCAGTGACGGCTCCGCCTCCCCGAGCGCTTCTCCGCCCACCTCCCCTTCCGCCAACTCCGCGCCCGCCGCGCCGTTCCCCCCATCGTCGTCCGCGGATGCCCCCCTGTGCCAACCGGACCTGGATGACATGCTTCCGGTGGAGGTGGCGGAAAAGAGGTGGGTCGTTTGGGGGAAGCGAGGGGGAGGGTAAGAGATGGGGAAGAGATGGGGAAGAGATGGGGAAGAGAGGGGGAAGAGAGGGAACGAGTAGTGGGGGGAGAGTGGGAAGAGTAGGGGGAAGAGATTTTAAGAATCGGAAAGTGGCAGGGGTTATTCCTGCCCTGAGACTGAAATAACAAATTGATTTTTCCTGTAACAATCTTGTGCTGACTCAGAAATTAATATAGCGCATGTTTTGCCATCGAAGGCTGCTAATTTAGGTGTTGTGCCCCTTCTAAACCAGCAACTCCCATCTCTTTCCCCCAACTATTCTCGATCCAACTCCCACAACCTCCCTTCCCCACTTCCTCCCTTCCCCCTCCCCTCTTCCAGGTTTGCTGCTGCATTAGAGTCGATGCGCAGCAAGGCGGACCTGTGCATGTGGGTGCAGCTGGCGCGGTGCCGTGTGGGCGACAAGAAGCTGCGCCGCCTCACAGACGCGCTCATCCACTGCGAGACAGTCACCTCTGTCGACTTATCAGAGAACCTTATATCGGATGCAGGCCTGCGCCAGCTCGCCTGCGCGCTCTCCGCCCCCAGTGCCGCCCCGGATTTGATTTCCCTGAACGTGAAGCGCAATCCGATCTCGGCGTCTGGGCGGGCGTGTCTGGCGAATCTGCAGGCTGTCAGGAAGCTCGTGAGGGTGAGTGGGTGCGGTGGGTGGGGGCATGGGGCTGTCCGTAATGTCATGTCGTCTTGGGCTAATTTTATCACACGGAAGCTCTTTTAAGTCTAGTGGGTTAACATGTTGCGATGTTAA
The DNA here is from genome assembly GCA_947471745.1 of Closterium sp. Naga37s-1. Classification (NCBI taxonomy): domain Eukaryota; kingdom Viridiplantae; phylum Streptophyta; class Zygnematophyceae; order Desmidiales; family Closteriaceae; genus Closterium; species Closterium sp. Naga37s-1. Next base: position 15,664 of record CANJKZ010000993.1, read on the forward strand.
AACGCAGAAAACATCTTGTGATGCCAGGTGGGCTAACATTGCCACGCACAGGGCCATCTTGGCAAAAGTCTTGAAACGATTCAAGCCCTGTTGATACCCCTGTTGATGTGCCTCCCGTGTGCTGCAGATAGAGTACGAGGAGAGCCCGCCTCCAGCAGCACAGGAGAAGAAGGGCGCGCAGGGAGGAAAGGGGCAGGGCATGGCGGACCCACGTGGCTTTGAAAGCGGGGAGCGGATGGGGGGCGGGTTGGCCAGCAAGGCGAGCAACCCACAGATCAGGGTGAGGCGAGTGGTGGGGGGGTGGATGGGTGAAAGTGAAAGTAATGTCGTGACATGGACGCGGGATTCCTGGGGTTATAGTGAGAGGTGGCAGCGAGCAACATCCGTTCATGGCTGGATCAATCTAATGTCATTACGATGTACCGTGCACTCTCTATGCCAGCGCCTCTCATTCACTCTCGTTCACCCTCCCCTCCCCGCTGTCCTGTTCCCACATAGATCGACGCGGCCGTCCGGTTCATCAGGGAAGCATCCGAGAAGCTGCAGCAGATGGCACCGGAGGGCAGCAGCAGCAGGAGCATAGTGACGCGGGTGTTTGACTCGGGCATGATGGCGGAGGCACTGGAGGACGTGGTGGAGCTCGTCGATGCTGACCTGCGCCGCAACCCCTCCAAGTCCTACCACAACTCGCCCATCAGCAAGCTGCCACTGGTGAGTGAGTGAGCTCTCTTGACGCGAGAGGCCTCAAGGGGTCTTAAAGCGTAGGCGATAGTTGAGGCACCCAGAATGAAACTGGTCGGTCGGTGCTGCTGACCTGCAATGCACCGCAACCCTTTCAAAGGGCAGCGCGGCTGTTTGACTCACGCATGATGATGGAGGCACTAGAGGACGTGGTGGAGCTGGTCGATGCTGACCTGCGCCGCAATCCCACCAAGTCCTACCACAACTCTCCTATTAGCAAGCTGCCGCTGGTGAGATGATTATGACAAGTTGGTTATGTGACATGTTCCAGTGGGCGGAAGGCTTTGATGGTTGTTGAGGCACCTAGAATGGAGCTGATCGCTGCTGTGCTGACCTGTGCTGCAACCCCACCAAGTCATACCACAACTCGCCCATCAACATGCTTCCCCTCGTGCGCGCTCCATGCCTGCTTGTGCTGCTCCCTAGTTAGCTGCCTCTTTTCTGGTGCGCTCCTACATGCCCCCATGGTTCGTAATATGAAAACAAATGTTTTCTTCGTCTGTCCACTTCTGCTCCCCCCTCTCCCCGCTCCCCTGTAATCTCTCCCCACCCCTCCCTTCCACATCTCCAGCCGCTGCGGCTGGTGGTGGAGAGTCTACCCACGTTCGCATCCCTGCTGGAGCTGCCCATACCACCGCAGCAGTGCCAGCGCAAGCTGGCGAAACCGGCAGCAAGGCTGCTGCCTTGTTTGTGTCATTCGCCCCTGTATGTTACTATGGTCCAACAACTCACACTCCCCTAAAAAGAAATGATGAACGCGTTCCCTCTCTTTTGTCCTCTTACCCCTCCCCACGCTCCCTTCTGCGTGCCCAGCCGCTGCGGCTGGTGGTGGAGAGTCTACCGACGTTCGCCTCCCTGCTGGAGCTGCCCATACCTCCCCAGCAGTGCCAGCGCAAGCTGGCAGAGCCGGCAGCGGGGCGGCACCGCATCCTGGCGGTGCTGTTGCTGCGCAAGGTGCTGGGGGCGTGTGGGCGCGTGGTGGATGACAGGCTGGCGAGAGAGGACGTGGGGCGCAAGGTGGCCTCGCTGCTGTTTGACTTCCCGTGGAGCAATGTTCTGCACCATGGGGTCTGCTGCTTCCTCATGGTACGTGCGTGTGTGCTGCCTCAAGTATGTGCTGCTGCTGCTGCTGCTGCTGCTGCGCAAGGTGCTGGGGACGTGTGGGCGCGTGGTGGATGACAGGCTGGCGAGAGAGGACGTGGGGAAGAAGGTGGCGGCGTTGCTGTTTGACTTCCTCTGGAGCAACGTTCTGCACCATGGCGTGTGCTGCTTCGTCATGGTACGTGCTGCTTGCTCATGTATAGGTCGTGTTGCATTGGGTGCATACATCCCGCCCCCCACTTTCCGTATCCCTCCTCCCTTTCCGTTACAATGTGTAGCACCTCCCCCTTCATCACTCCTCCAAATCAATCGCCATGCCATTCCCCGTTCCTCAGTGCTCCCCTTACAATCTCGAATCTTTCTGTTCTTCTCCCAAACCCCCTCCCTTGATGCGTCCCTCCGCCAGTCCGCCCTGGAGCGTCCCAACTCATCCCTCTCCTCGTCTCTCCTTGACCCCCCTCCTTCCGATGACTCCTCCTCCTCCACATCGTCCACCATCACTGCTCTCTCCTCCTCCCCTTCTCTTCCCTCCTCCTCTCCACCTGCTGCCACCGCTGCCACTACCAGTGGCACCACCACCACAGACAGCACCACTGCTGCTGATGCTGCTACCTCTGATGCTGCTGCTGTCTCCGAATCCGCTGCTGCTTCTGCTGCTGCGGCGGAGTCTGCCTCCTCCGACCCCCCCTCCACCTCCCCCGATACTCCCCCAACAAGTGCAGGGGGGGACGAGGGGGCGGTGAGGAAGGCGCGGGGGAGCGGGCAGGGGGAGGGGGAGGCGGACCCCCGTCCCCAGGTGGACGTAGAACCAGAGGCCAAACGGGGGCGCGTGAATGGGGAGAAGGGGGAAGCAGGGGGGACGGGGGGAGCAGGAGAGGAAGGGACAGATAAGGCAGCAGAGGTGACGGGTGGTGGGGCGGAGGAGGGTGGTAGTGGGACTGCTGATAGCGAGGCTGCTAGTAGTGAGGTGGAGAAGGTGGAGAGGGAGGGGCCAGGAGAGGAAGAGAAGGGGGCAGAAGATAAGGGCCAAGAGGAGGGCAAGGGGGAAGGGGAGAGGGATAGCAAGGGGGAGGGTGAGGGGAAGAAGCAGACAGCAGCAGCAGCGGCAGCGGAGCCATTGGTTCCTTCAGGCCCGCTGGCTCTGCCTGTGAGGCTGGCAGTGACGGCAGCTCCCTGGATCAACACCCCCATTGGCCAACGACCCGGGTAGGGCTTGCGCTGCCTAGGACTTCGGTGTTCCAAGTGTTGATTGTTGAACATTTTCTGGCCGAAGTGTGTTCTGAGCTGGGCTGACTCTGTGTGTTTGTGTGCTTACTTGTGTGTGCATGTGCGCATGCGCTGTTATGTCCATACGAGCATGTGGCTTGTGTGTGCAAAGCAAGGGGGGTTTGGGGAAAGGGGGGGGATGCATGTGTGTAGTTGTTGTGGGTGTATGTATGTGTGTGCATGTGTGCGTGTGCGCATGTGTGCACGTGTGCATGTGTGCGTGTGTGCATGTGTGCATGTGTGAATGTGCGCATGTGCGCATGTGCGCATGTGCCCATGTGCGCATGTGCGCATGTGTGCATGTGTGCATGTGTGCATGTGTGCATGTGATGCTGTGCACAGGCATGCAGGCCCCATCATTCAGCTCATGTTTGACATCAGGGGCAGAGCAACCACCAGTGCGCCACTGCAGGTATGCACCCTCACTCTCACCACTGCAGGTATGCACCCTCACTCTCACCACTGCAGGTATGCACCCTCACTCTCACCACTGCAGGTATGCACCCTCACTCTCACCACTGCAGGTATGCACCCTCACTCTCACCACTGCAGGTATGCACCCTCACTCTCACCACTGCAGGTATGCACCCTCACTCTCACCACTGCAGGTATGCACCCTCACTCTCACCACTGCAGGTATGTACCCTCACTCTCACCACTGCACGTGTCTCACACACTCTGCCAGGTCTTTGGATAAAGCACACCTCCACCTCCCCTCTTTCCTCCTCTCCCCACCTCCTGCCCTCATACCCTCCCTTGCCACTCTGCACATCTCTCACTTCCCCGTCTCTTCCCCCCTCCCTTCTCCCCCTCTCCCTCCCCACTTCCCCCCCTCCCCATCCATGGCAGGCGAAGCTAGAAAAGCTGCCAGAGTGGCAGGCGTTTGCCCAGCCAGGGGGCCAGCTGGACGAGCTGCTCTCACAGCAGCATGGCGCTCTGTGCGGGCCCAAGCCAGTGGTGCCGGGCAGTGATGCGCCTGACATGGGTGCCGGCAGTGGCGGGCAGAGCATGCTGTTCGGAGAGCCCGACTTGCCGCCCTCTGTGCTTGGGAAACTGAGGGCCATCTATCTACAGTGAACATCAGGTGTGGTAAACTGCATGGTCAATAAGTGTGCTGTGTGCTGCATCTATGCTAGCCAAGCATATTTTGCACGTATGAGGAGTCATTGAAATGAATGGCTGCTTTGGATATTATGCTTGAAATATGGTGTGCTTGTTTGTGAGTGATTGGATTTGTGCCTTGCTGTGTAAAGAATGTTGTAGACGATTTTGCACTGTATCGCAGAACGGAAGGTATTGACCACCAACACGGCTTTGTTCAACCTCCTCTCGTCTCCACTTGACTCACTTGACGAATGCAGCTTCTGTGCTGTTCTGGCATCGCGCATCAGTCCGCTTGACCCCACTGGCCCACCCACCAGCTCCGCGCGCGACTCGAAGGAAAACCGAATGTTGTGCGGCAATACTTGACGGAGCGGCGAGGGCGCGAAACAATCAAGCAGCAGGACAACAGAGCAGCAATTTGCTCATCAGTGATCATTGACGAATCACAACAAACAACGCGACTTTCTCGCCGGTCCTACTACAGTCGAGACTCCTGACTTCCCACCCAAGTTGCATCTGAGATGTCAAGTATTGTGCTTCAACTTCAAGGCAGAGGAATAGTGGGGAGGAGAAAGCCGAAGATGAATGTCTCTTTCTCCAGCTCGAGCGACCAACCATTTACTACGCAACCAAGCAGAAAGATAGCGAATCAGGAAAGTATTTCTCTCCTCGCATCTCCTATTAGGTTGCGCGACGCGCGTCCACGATGGATTTCTACCTTGCGACGACAGAGAGCCAGCAACTTCCCGGGAGCAGCCTTTTGCTCTCACGTGCTGTTTCCGAGCCTTGTTCTTCCGGCGGATATTGCGCCGAGGATCCCGGCGGACCGCCGTATAAAACTCGCCGTATCCGCTCGGAAGCAATAGCACCAGCAACCGACAGTCCCGTGGCGGCACCGTCAGTGGCTGCGCCGCAAGAGCCGGCGATGGCGGTCAAAATCAACCGGCCGGACCTGCAGTCGTTGACGGACGTCGCTAACGCTGACGGCTACGCGTGGCTGAAGTACGGCGAGAAGCGCATCAGCAAGAACACTGTTATGAGGTACCTTTTATTCTTATGCTCATGCTAATGCTGCTGCCCGGCGCAACTTTCGCCGATGCTGCTGCTCGTCCGCTCAACAATCCCGATGATTCCTGCCCCTCGCGTTCTGCTTCCCGCATGTCCTCTGCTGTCGCTACATGCACCCCCCTTCACTGCTCACTACTATACCAATCTGACTTAATCGCTCATTTGCCGTCTTCCGCCGGTTCCGCCAGGTCTTATTACAAATGCTCGTGGTCGCGAGCTCGCAACCCGTGTCGCGCCACCAAGACTGTCGCTGCAACCAGGAGGCGCGGGGGGAGGAGGGCGAATGGGAGGAGGAGCAGCCATCGCTGGAGCTCTCACTCAGCGCCCCTGGAACTTATCTCGGCCGAGAGGCCGTGGGGGATGCTGCATGGGGGAGAGGCCTCAAGGCATGGGCAAGAGAGGTCCCTGTGCCTGTCACTAAAGGACAAGCAGCACCAGCGGCAGCACCACCACAACCAGCAGCACCAGCGGAAGCAGGAGCAGAACCCTCGCAGGGGCCAGTGCTTGCAAGCACGAGCTGTGTTGCCTCACAAGCTTTCCCCAGCCTTGTGGCAAGCCCACCTGACCTCTGCATGCCACCCCTGACCGCTGCCACTGGTGGTGATCCTCTGGGGGAGTGCCTTGATGTGTCGCCGCTGCCGCCGCCGCTGCCGCCGCCGCAAAAGCAGCACCAGCCGTGGCTACCACCACGACAGCCACATCTGCTGTCTCGGCTGAATCAGCCGCAGTGCCAAGCCCAGCAGCGGGCTTGTTTTGGGAGTCGGGAAGATCTTGATATGGTGGGTAGTACTAGTAGAGCATGTGTGGTGCTGGCAGTGCTGCTGCTCCAAGCCGCTGCCAGACGCACGCAGCCTCCCAGGTGACTGCTGCCGTCACCAAAACCTGTGCTCAGGAGTTGGCTTGGCAAATTACTTTTTATTATTATTATGTATGTTTTGTTGGGCTGAGTGCCCTTTAGGATCTTTGGTAGGGTTAAACTCTGGGTAGAGTGATGTAGTAGCGGAAGCGTTTAAATGAAGTCCTTGAACCACCTTGCGCTGGTATGTGAGGGCAAAGTAAGTTGATTAAAACAAGCAAGTACAAAGGTTTATATAAGAGTACAAAGAATACGAAGAGATATAATTAAACTGTTTTACTGTTGCGGTTCGATACAGTGCGACTCGGGCAACTGCTCAATGTCGAGTCAGTTGTGTGTCCTTGCTGTCGCGCTGCATTTGTCAAGTCAAAGGTCGCTGACCTTTGACTTTCGCGTAACCTCCAGCGGTTACTTCAACCTCCGAGGGTTGACTCGCTGGTGCCTCGATACGCTCTGCTTCGCTTGTGCCTTGGTGTTTCGACACGACAGAGGCGCTTAAGATTGTTTGTTCCCAACACTCCCCTTCGCTTCTGGAGTGTCGCTGCTGGTGACGTGGCTTTGTCCAGTCAGCAGCATGCAGTACTCGAACTTCTGTTTTCCGAGCTTCTTGGTCAAGTAGTCAGCTGCCATCTCGGACGTGGGACAGTAGGATAGTTCAAGTCTCCCCTTCTCAATCTCGTCTTTCACGAAGAAATATCGCAGAGCGATATGCTTCGTTCTGTTCGCGAATCCATTTTTGTTGGCGATGCGAATTGCAGATTGGTTGTCGCAGAACAGAGTGAAGTTGGGTAACTCGGCTGACTTCGCTTCTTCCAGCAGCTCGCGAAGATAGAGTCCTTCCTTGGTGGCTGAGCAGAGTGCAATATATTCTGCTTCAGCTGACGAGAGAGCAATTAATTCCTGCTTGCTCGATTGCCAGGAGATCGGTCCGATAGGTTCGAGGCGGTAGATGTAGCCGGTGCGGGAGCGCCTGTTGTCGGAGTCGCCAGCGTGATCAGCGTCGACGTAGCCGATTAATTTAGTCGGTGTAGTTGTGTTCTTGTAGTAAGTTAGGCCGATCGTTGAGGTACTGACGAAGTACTGGAGAGCGCGGTCGAGCTCCGCCAGGTGTTCTGCTTCAGGCTTCTTGAGGTAGGTGGCGAGCTGGCTTGCGGAGTATGAGAGGTCGGGGCGGCAGGTGATAGCTGCGAAGAGAAGGCATCCTAGCTTTCTCTGGTAGTCGCGTATCCCGGCGGATTTGAGTAGAGAGGATCCTTCCTTGTGGTTTCCTGTCGCGTGGCGGTAGGGCGTAGAGATGGTGGTAGGTGTGAGCGCGAAGCGTTTGGCGATGGTGTCGGCGTACTTAGCGGCGTTGAGGTAGATCGCGCCTTCTTCTTCCCGAATGTTCAAGCCGAGGTACTGTGTGACGGTAGAGGAGACCGTGAGTGTGAGGTCCCTCTGTAGCTCCCCTTCGAACCAGGTGGTGATGTCGTCAGTGGAGCCGATGTAGAGTAGGTCGTCTACGTAGACGATCAGCAGAATGTAGTCGGTGTCTTTAGTGAGTCGGTACATTCCTTGGTCGTGAGGTAGTTGGCGGAATCCGATGCGAATGAGGCGAGCGTGTAGGTACTGTTGCCATAGCCGCGGAGCTTGCTTGATCCCGTTAAGTGATTTCAACAGTTGACAGACTTGGTTAGGTTCCCCGTTGGTACCGTGTGGGAGCTCGACGAAGATTTCCACGTCGACAGGTGCGTAGAGGAACGCGTTGGCGACATCGATTTGCCGTAGCTTCCTTTTCTTCATGGCGGCGATCGCGAGGAGGATTCGAAGTGAGGTATGTCGGCTAACCGGGGCGAATGTCTCGGTGAAGTCCCGTCCGTGCTCCTGATCGAATCCACGCACAACCCAGCGTGCTTTGAACTTCTCAATTGTGCCGTCTGCTTTTGTTTTAACGCGGAAGACCCATTTCCCGGTGAGAATGGTCTTGTTCCTTGCCACGCTGATGGGGACAACTTTCCAGGTGTTCCGTTCCTCCAGCGCCTTTAACTCTCTGTCCATGGCTTCACGCCATTTTTCCCTGTGTTCCCCCCCCAGAGCCTGCTGAACCGTCGCAGGCTCCTTAGGAAGAGTGTTGCCGTGGACTGCGGTGACGAGTCCGAGAATCTGCAGTCCAGTCTGTGAGTAGCGGGGAAGAGTTGCATCCTCGGGATAAGCTGCTTCATCTCCCGCTTCTGGATCAGGTATGAAATTCGGTCCTACTCGTTCTGCTTCGTTGGTGTTGACTGTCGCAGGTGTTACGTAACCGTTGTCGGCGAAGTAGTAGAAGGTTTCGGCGTTGACACTTTCGCAAGGGTTATCTTCGTCCATGGGGACGTCGACGGAGCAGAACGGAAGGGGTCCAGCTTCTTCTGATGCGCTGGCCACATTCTGCTCGTCCCAGTCAGCTTCGTCTGCTGCCGAGGCGAAGGCTCGGTCACCACGAAAACCACCTGTGGGATCTTGGTCCTCTTGCAGGTTGGCAAGGTATGTCTGGAGCGTGAATCGTTCGTAGAAAATGACGTCGCGTGCTGCTACTGTTTCCTTGGACTGGACGTCAAAGATTTTCCACGCGTTGTAGTTCTTTTCGATGCCGAGGTGTAGTCCCCACTGTGCGCGTTGTGAAAATCGGCCCGCTCGTGCTGCTGGGGGTCGGTACTGTACCATGCATCCGAACACTCGTAACATTTTTGTGCTGCCCTGTTTTCCTGTCCACAGCAGATGCGGTGATGCGTTGTTCGGTAGTGATGAAGATGAGAGCAAGTTGTGCAGCATGACAGCGTGGTCCATCGCGCCAGGCCACTGGTGGTTGGGTAGCCGCATGCCACGCAACAGTTTGCGCATGCTGTTCTGCAGAGTCCTGTTCATTCTTTCTGCTACACCTTGCTGCTGATGGGCGTAGGGAAGAGAGAGGAGCTGCTTGATTCCCCTTTCCGCCAGGTACTGCTTGAATCGCTGAGAGGTGTATTCTCCTCCTCCGTCAGACTGGAAGCTTTTCAGCTTTACGCCCGACTCTCTTTCTGCTACTGGTAGCCAAGCAGCGAATGCTTCGAGGACCATGTCGCGGCTGGGTAGGTTTAGATGCCAGACGTAACGGGTGGCGGCGTCGATGAAGGTGATTGTGTAGTTGTATATTACTTGTCCTGGTTCCCGATTGTACAGGATGTCGCTATACACCTTTTCGAGTGGTGCGTACGCGGGTGTGCTCGGGTTGTGATGAGGAGTGAACGGCCGATGTGGTAAGTCGGCTTCGGGGCAGGTAAGACATGTTCCTCGTGCCCGTTGAAGTTCTCTGCCGTCGAGTAGTAGTAACGAGTCCTTGTCAAGGACTCCTGCTCTTATTGTGTTGTTTAACACAGTGTTGCTTGGGTGTCCCATGCGTGCGTGCCAGATGTCTTCGGAGGCGCGGTGTCCGGGTGAGCGTCGATACGCGTCGGAGTTGGAGTAGAAGCTGGCGGTGAAGTTTGCGCTTCTATGGACTTCCCGTTGAGCCGGATTCAGCTGCTGTGCGGGTGTTGGTGGTGCTTCGTCAACGAGGAGTGGTGTCGTTGTTGCTGCTACTGTTGTTGTTCATGCTACTGCCGATGATGTCTCTGCTGCTGCCGATGATGTCTCTGCTGCTGCCGATGTTGTCTCTGCTGCTGCCGATGTTGTCTCTGCTGCTGCCGATGTTGTCTCTGCTGCTGCCGATGTTGTCTCTGCTGCTGCCGATGTTGTCTCTGTTGCTGCCGATGTTGTCTCTGCTGCTGCCGAATGTTGTATTGTTACTAACGCACGTGTTCGTTCTGCTTCAGGAATGGTATGTGAATACCAAAAGCCTTCCGGACTGAAGTCGGGGTCGAGATCCGGCGGGTGCGTCCAAGATGTGAAGGTGACGATCCCGTCACTGTCTGCGGTGCCCAGGTCTGGGACGAAATCGAGAACGAAGACATTGTTCTTCAGGACCGCCTTTCCGATGTAGAGGCCGCCCTTCCCGTGGTACAGCTTGAACTCCTGGGTGGTACTGTCGGCTTCCAGATGTATGCCTTTCGCCATCAACTGACTGACGCTCAGTAAGTTGTAGCCAAGTCCTTCTGCTATTAGGACTTTGGACATTTGCAGTATGACATTCGTCTCTCGTGACTGAAGTTGCACTACTCCTTGTCGTCGTGTGCGCAGGTTCTGATTATTGGCGACAGTGATGACGACTTCTCGTTGAAGTTGGTGCTCGCGTTGAACGAAACGTCCTGAAGAGCACATATGTTGTCCGCAGCAACTGTCCAAGAACCATGTATCCTTCCCGGACGGCTCGCTTTGAGCGATGGCGGCGTACGTCGGGTTCGGTTGAAGTGACTCGCGGCGAGGCGTGCTGTTGTCGAGTTGTTCTTCTGGTGAGTAATATGGTGGTGACTCAGTTACGCAGGAGTCACTCAGCCTTGCCATGCAGCTGACGATGTTTCTTGTTCCTTTCGCAGGTTGTCCCGTCGATGTTGTTGAGACTTGTACTGAAGTTGTCGGATTTGCTTGCGTTGAGGCGACTTGACTGCTTGAAGGGCGAAGTTGGCGTTGCGGCGACGTTGACTGTTGTCGATTCGGGCAGTGCGTACGAGGATGCCCTGAAGTCTTGCAGAGGTGGCAGAACGGAGGTACGATTTTCGGTCGATTGTTGTTGTTGTTGTGGCGCCGTTGAGTGTGAAACGCGAATTCGGGCACTGATACCTTTCTCTTGTGTCGTTCTTCTTGCAGGTCCATGTCTTGCTGCTCGGCGTGGATTTCGGCGCAAAGTGCTGCTTCAGAAATTTTCCCGTGGGCTCGTAGTATGGTGCGAGTGGAGCGCCAGTGAGGACCAAGACCGCCGATGACAACCGCGACGAAGGCGTCCTCTGAAATCGATCATCCACATCGAAGAAGCTTGTCGCGCAGCTCGCGGCAGCGACTGATATACGCCATTCCCTTCTCGCCTAGTTTCATTTCGATTGTTGTCAGCTGCGCCATTAACCGACTTTGGTTTACGCTGTCTGTTGCTTGATACAGGCTCTTCAAGTGATTGTACGCGAGCTCCGCGGAGTTGCCGTAGCCTCGGTAAGACCGTATGTTTTGTTGTTGAGTTGGAGTGATGTTCCTCAGTAGTATCGTGTACGCCATCATCGATTGATAGGTGTACTGCTGCTTCTCATACTGTGTGCCGTTTGTTGGGTATGGCAGGGACCCGTCGAAGAAGCCAAGGATTTGCGCTCCTTCCATCATCAGCTCGAATTCGAACGACCAGGTAAAGAAATCCTTCCCGTCGAAGGGTTTTGTCGTTTGCAGTTTTAGAACGTGCGCGAACTGCGACTGAACTTGTAGTGCGTCCAGCGTTCTCTCTTGTCCCGGTGCAGGTTGTGGTTGTGGCATGAAGCTGACGGAGCCGCGCTGGGGCTCGTACGGAGCGAAGGTAGGTTGCTGTTGTTGATTCCCGCGTGCGTAGGATGAGCCATCGAGACTCATGGGCGTCACGTTGTTGTTGTTGTTGCTGTTGTTTGATTGCGCAGGTGCTCCTTGCTGATGCTGCTCGTAGAAGGACATGAAGGAGAAGAACTTCTCCATCATGCTTGGATCGAAGCCCGCGCCTTGGTTTGCGGGTGTTTCAGTAGACCCAGCTGCCGGTCTCGTTGTTGTGCCTTCCTCTGTCTGTAGGCCAGAGGCAGGAGGTGGAGTAGGAGTAGTACCAGGAGAGCCGTTGGAGGAGCTCCTCTCCTTTCTGGTAGACATGTCTCTTGGTGTATTAGGTGTTAAGGAGAAATAATTTTAACCCTAACCAGCTCTCATACCATGTTGGGCTGAGTGCCCCTTAGGATCTTTGGTAGGGTTAAACTCTGGGTAGAGTGATGTAGTAGCGGAAGCGTTTAAATGAAGTCCTTGAACCACCTTGCGCTGGTATGTGAGGGCAAAGTAAGTTGATTAAAACAAGCAAGTACAAAGGTTTGTATAAGAGTACAAAGAATACGAAGAGATATAATTAAACTGTTTTACTGTTGCGGTTCGATACAGTGCGACTCGGGCAACTGCTCAATGTCGAGTCAGTTGTGTGTCCTTGCTGTCGCGCTGCATTTGTCAAGTCAAAGGTCGCTGACCTTTGACTTTCGCGTAACCTCCAGCGGTTACTTCAACCTCCGAGGGTTGACTCGCTGGTGCCTCGATATGCTCTGCTTCGCTTGTGCCTTGGTGTTTCGACACGACAGAGGCGCTTAAGATTGTTTGTTCCCAACATGTTTTTCATGGGAAAATGGAAATATACGGTATTGTAATCCGCAAGGAATGGTAAATAATTATACTTGCATGCAAAAAATTTATGTTTTCAAATCCGCAACTGTACTGCCACCAGTGTATCAAGAAGCGCGAGCCCGCTTGCAAGGGAAAATATGCCATTCATAACCATCATGGGACTTGAAAGGGTACGGTCACTGCAAAGGGTGTTTTCACGCGACTGGTGAAACGTTTCACGTGATCAGTCACTATCAACTGGTAAAAAAAAACGCGAATGGTCATAGATGAAACTCCCGCCAAAACAAAATGAAACCCAAAAAGAACGTGGATGCATTTTCGGATGAATCAACCCTAAACACGTAACTCGCCAGGTGTTTAGGGTTGATCCGTTCCCAAATGCACGAACTCACAGAAGCGGGGAATTGGGATTCATTTGTTCGAATGCATCAGCACAATTCCTGTTCCGCAATCCCGAGGCCGCCGCAATGGCAGCTCGGCACCGAGGCGCCACGCGCTACGGTGTCGACCCTGAGGGTTCTTTTCGTGCTTGGCGGTCTTTTTTCGCAGAGCTCGGCGATGCCAGGAGCCCAGTTTCTCACGAATCGCAAGCCAGGCAAGTTCCCCTACCACATAGTAATCCCTCCCTCACATCCTCGCGCGCTTCCCTCCTTCCGCTCTCCTCCTTCCGTTCCCCTCCTTCCGCTCCCCTCCTTCCGCGCCCCTCGTTCCACTCCTCACCTCTGCCCCGCTTTGCTTCATCGTTCCCGCCCCCCCTCCCCCCTCCCCTGTCCGCGCCCTCCCCGTATTCTTCCAGTGGGTCGTTCCGCCCGTTCCTCCGCCCGTTTGCGCTCGGCGCGCTGATGGGCTCGCTGCTTGTCGCCATCTCGCTTCTCTCCGCCAATCCCCCTCGCGCTGGCCCTTCCGCGGCTGGCGCGGGGACGTTGGGGGGAGCGGGCGCAAGGGGGGATGGAGCAAGTGGCGCAAACGACATGGGACGCGGGGAAGAGGAGTTGTTTTCGCGCGGTGGTGGAACGGACAGAGTGGTAACCAGCAATGTGGTAACCATGTCGTCGTCAGGAGGGGCTCTGGATGCAGTTGATTCTCTGCCGGGCCTGTCGGAGGGGTTCGGCTTAACTCTGACGGACCTGGAGCAGAGGTACGGAATAGGAGCAGAGGTTGGGGGGAACGCTCACCAATAGAAGATAGTCCATGGGAAGTGTTGGGAGGTGGTTTTTGAGGAATTTGTGTTGGGGGATTGTGGAAAGAGGGTTCCAAAGAGCAGGGATTGGCAATGCTGGACCTGCTGCCCCCCGCGCCCTGCTCCCTGCCCCCTGCCCTCTGCCCCTTGCCCCCTGCCCCCTGCCCCCTGCCCTCTGCCCCTTGCCCCTTGCCCCCTGCCCCGTGCCCCCTGCCCCGTGCCCCCTGCCCCGTGCCCCCTGCCCCCTGCGCCTTGCCCCCTGCCCCCTGCCCCCTGCGCCTTGCCCCCTGCCCCCGCGCCTTGCACCCTGGCTTTGCCCTTTACATCACCTGATTGCACTCCTACCTACGCCCATGCTCTGCCCTGTGCCCGTGCCCGCCTTCTCCAACACCCCCAGCGACCCCACGCGCCTGGCGCTCCAACTCAGCAACCGCCAGCTGGCAGCACTGATGGCTGACGTGGCGCAATGGCGGGCGAGGAGCGGCGTTAGCATGGACGGCGTGCTGGGGGCGGCCATGGAGGTGGGGGGGGAAGGTTGGGGGGGGGCGGCCAGGGAGGTGGGGGGGGAAGGTTGAGGGGGGGCGGCCAGGGAGGTGAAGGGGGAGGGGGGGAGAGGGGCGGCCAGGGAGGTGAAGGGGGAGTGGGGGAGAGGGGCGGCCAGGGAGGTGGGCGGGTGAGGGGATAGGGGCAACAAGGAGGTGCGTGGAGGAGTGTGGGGCTTCTCGTTTCGTTCAAGAGTAATGTTGTTCCTTCTTGTCTCATTTTGCCTCTCACCTCCCTTTCCCCCTCTTTCATCCTTTCTCACCATTCTTCTACCCTCAAACCTCTCCTCTCTTTCCTCCCCCCTCACCCCCCTTTTCCTCAGGAGCTCCACACCCTCCTTGCTCCTCCCTCCGCCATCCAACTCGTTTCCCCCACCTCCCTCCCCCTCCTCCTCTCCTTCCTCCGTCCCCCCAACGCCTCTAACCACCCCACTGCCGCCGCCCTCTCTGCTTCTCTCACCACTCTTCTGCCCATCAAACCCGCTTCCGTTTCCTCCCTCACTGCTGCTGCTGCTGCTTCTTCTGGAAATTTAGGAGGGGGAGTGGGAGGTGGAGGGGGGGGGAGTGAGAAGGCAGGAAGGGAAGGGGGTGTGTGGAGGGGAGGGGGGGAGGGCATGGGGAGGTGCATGGCGCTCATGTGTCAAGTGGAGCGGCAGCAGATGATGTATGCTGGAGGTGATGTATACACATGCACTCATGTGATGGTGCATGCATGCACCCAGTGAGTGATTACCCGCCACATGCCTCCTCCTCTCCCCTCCCACCCTCTACTGTCTGTATCCTTTGCCGCCTCTGCACTCCGAAGCTCCCGATCTGCACCACGTCCTTACCAGCACCACCACCTGCCACATGCTGCTCATCTCCCCTCCCCTCCCACCCTCTCCTCTCTGTATCCTTTGCCGCCTCTGCACTCCGAAGCTCCCGATCTGCACCACGTCCTTACCAGCACCACCACCTGCCACATGCTGCTCATCTCCCCTCCCCTCCCACCCTCTCCTCTCTGTATCCTTTGCCGCCTCTGCACTCCGAAGCTCCCGATCTGCACCACGTCCTTACCAGCACCACCACCTGCCACATGCTGCTCATCTCCCCTCCCCTCCCACCCTCTCCTCTCTGTATCCTTTGCCGCCTCTGCACTCCGAAGCTCCCGATCTGCACCACGTCCTTACCAGCACCACCACCTGCCAGATGCTGCTCATCTCCCCTCCCCTCACACCCTCTCCTCTCTGTATCTTTTGCCGCCTCTGCCTCTGCTCTGCACTCTGGAGCTTGACTCCCCTGTGAATCAAGAGAGGGCCACTCTGCTCTGCTCACCTCTCATGATTCATTCATCTATAAGCCAATCCTTCAAACTGTCAGCTGTTACTTTGAAATGATTCTCGAAAGGCATCTGTTGCCTCTGTTTACTCACCTAATAGACGACTCACACATCATCTGCTGTGCTCCCTCTGTGCACACGGCAGCAAGGGAGGAGTATGAGGATTTGGTGCGGGAGAGGCGGGCGTGGGAGGTGGTGGGGTTGCATCGGGAGTGGGTGGAGGCGCGGAGGGAGTGGATGGGACCTGCTCGGAACACCATGGAGGCCCTTCAGCGCCTCATGGCCATGCCACCTGGCTCAGGTGGGTTTGAGATGTCTCAACACACGTGCTCGCAGCACCATGGAGGCTCTTCAGCGCCTCATGGCCATGCCACCTGGCTCAGGTGGGTTTGAGATGTCTCAACATACGTGCTCGCAGCACCATGGAGGCCCTTCAGCGCCTCATGGCCATGCTACAAAGCTCAGGTGGGTTGGGACATATCAGGGTGCTGCAGTGGGCGCAATGACTCCACCCGCGGAGGGAGAGGATGGGGCCTGCCAGCAACACCATGGAGGCCCTTCAGCGCCTCATGGCCATGCCGCCCGGCTCTGGTACGTGGGGACTTATAAGGAATGTTCTAGTGGGTGCAGTGGAGCCGCTTTCACGCTACTGCTGGGTGACATGCATAATGCCTAGCTATACACCATTCCTCCTTACCCTCCCCCTTCCCCAGATTCCCTCCTCCCACCCCCATCAACCCCCCATGCATGCACGCATATTCCGCAAGCTCTTTCAACGCCTCTTCTGCCTGCGCCCCTACGTTGCTCTCTTCCTGAGGCACCTCGCAAATAGACAGCCCCACTTCCCCCGTTTCCCTCCCCTTCTCCTTCCCCTTGTTAATTCCCTACAGGCATATTCCGCAAGCTCTTCGAGTGCAACTTCTGGCTGCGCTCCTACGCTGCTCCCTTCTTGACAGGACACAAATAGACTACCTTTCTTACATGCTCTTTTCTCCGCCTCCCTCCTCCCTTCCCCCTCCCCTCTCTCCCTCCCTCCCCTCTGCACCTCCCCCTCATCAACCCCCTGCATGCAGGCATATTCCGCAAGCTCTTCGAGTACATCTTCTGGCTGCGCCCCTACGCTGCTCTCTATCGCTCCGTTCCCACCCCCGCACTCTCCTCCGTCTCATCCCTCCGCCTCTCCTCCATCCACTCCTCCATCTCTCTCGACGGGCGGCAAGCAGCGTCTACTCTCAATGCTGCCCGCTCCTCCCTCCTCTCCTCCCTCGGGACTCTCTCCTCCCGCTGTGGGGTTGACGCCAGTGGGGAGTTTTGGACTGACATGCATGATGCCGCCCTGCAGCGGTACCGGTGGGTGGCGGAGTCCGCGTTTGACAAGTGGTGCGTGGATTGGGCGGCGGTGGGCGGCGAGTATAGGCAGCATGCGGGGCTGGTGGTGCCTGGGGAGGTGTGGAGGAGGGAGGGATTGCATGAGGGGGGGATGGAGAAGGATATAGATTTGAGGGCGAGAGGGATGGGGGGGAGTGAGAGTGAAAGAGACCTCGAGAGACAAAGGACGGGAGGAGATAAGGGGGTGGCGAGGGCAGAAGAGGGCGGAAGGGGAACGGGGGGGGCAAGAGACACCAGAGGCAACCGCGAGGAGGATTGAAGGGGAGAGAGCGAGTGTGGGGCGGATGGGGCGACAGCCAGAGTTCTCCTTCCTGCTCCTACCAGACCCTCTCTCCCAGCCTTCAGCAGGGGGAAAGGGAACGGGGATGGATGCACGGGCATTGGTGGAGGTGGTAGTGGGGTGCATGCGGCACGTGGGGTTCAATGCCACGGGCAGTGCACTGGGCGTGCCTGCAGAGCTGCTTGTGCTGGTGACTGTGGGGCGAGAGGGGCAGGGTGGGCAGGGCAGGGTGCAGGGCGGTTTGATGGGGCAGGGAGGAGTGGGGAATGGGGAGGGTGGGGAGGGTGGGGAGTGGGAGCGGGTGGCAGCATGGAGCCAGGCAGCGTGGGCAGTGGAGGAGCAACGACTCACAGTGCTGCCCGTGGTGGTGCCTTCGTCAGCATCAGCAGCGTCGGCATCGGCACCATCAGCATCGGCATCTTCACAATCAGCATCAGCACAATCAGGATCAGGGCTCCATGCCTTTCGCACTGCCGCTCCCCTCGCCTCAGATTCTGAGAAGTTTGATTTTCTTGCTCGGGCGGCAAGGGGGAAGGTGCTGGTGCTCCTGACAGGGCAAAATGCTGAGGCAGTGGTGAGGAGGGCGCAGGGGGGGCTGGGGCAGGACGCTGGGAGCTGTGAGTGGCTGCTGGCGCTGCAGAGGGCGTTTCAGGGGGATGGTAGGCTCGCTGTGGCTGGGTTCGTGGGAGGAGGGGGTGAAGGAGAGGTGGGGAGGGATGGGAAGGGGTTGGTTGGGGAGGGAGTGGTGGGCAGGGGTGGTGGTGGTGGGAACGGGGAGGGTGGTGTGAGAGAGGGAGGGAGGGTGGAGGGAGTGGGAGGCGGATGGGGAGAAGTGGAGCGGCATATGAGGGTCTGGGCCAACCTGGGTCAGGAACCTCACAGCTCCACTGCCAACCGCACCAGTGGCATCCCCACAGGCGACAGCAGCAGTGGCAGCAGCAGCAACCCAGTGTCTCGTGTGACCTACAGGGGGTGGGTGCAGGGCACACCTCTAGCCATCCGCCGTTCTGCCCTTCTCTCCCTGGGCTCGCTTGCACCTCTGCAGGGGGGAGGGATGGGGGCAGCAGGCGAGGAGCAGGGAGGTGCGAGCAGCAGCAGCCGCAGCCTCGGTGCGTGGGTGCTGTGTGTGCAGGCGTGGCTGGCAGGGTACCGTGTGGGGCTGGTCCGCTCACCCTCTGCTGAGTTTCTCTTTCCAAAGCATGATGCTTCCGGTGCAGGGTCTAGGGTGGGTGGGGGGAGCAATAATTCAGGGAACGTTGGCGTGGGGAACGTTGGCGTGGGGAGTGGTTCGGGTGCTGCTGCAGGGTTAGACGAGTTTGCTGCATTTATCGCTCCTTATCTGCATGCTGTAAAAGAAAGAATAGCCCTCTTTAACTCACACTGATGACGGGAAACCAGATCGTACAATTCACCAATACATATATGATGAACAGTAAAAGTTCCCAAACATATCCTGTATTCCTTACATGTGTTAAACTTATGTTTATTATATAGACTGTTTGCTGTAGTTACTGTAGTGTTTGAGGTATTTCTTGTAGGTGGTGCACCTCCCTTGTTCCCTGTTTGTACATTGCTCAATAGTGAAACAGACACTTTTGCTCAAACTCTCAACATTCATGCCTAGTGCCTCTCAACCCTAAAGCTATGGCTTCTAAGGATGTTCCTAAGATACTCTACCTTAGCTAGGATTCTAACATGCTATCAGAGTGAGTTCCGATCTAGGACCATTCTCATTGGGCCCACCCTATGCTTCCAATGCACCACCCTGCTGCCTGTCGCGCGCCCCGGGCGCCCGGCGGTTTTCTGCCCGTCGTGCGCCATGCTCGTCGTGCGACCTGCTGTCGCCCGCGCAGCCCCTACTCCGCCCCCCCCACCCCCCCCCGCCCCCCCCTTCTCCTCCATCCCCCTGCTGATCGTGCAGCAGAGGGGGAGGGTATGGGGGTGGCAGGCGGGGCGCACGACAGTTTCCTGCTCGTCGCGCGCCCTGCTGTCGCCCGCGCAGCTCCTAAACCGCCCCCCCGCCCCCCCCCCCCCCCCCCCCCTTCTCCTCCACCCCCCTGCTATGTTGGGAACAAACAATCTTAAGCGCCTCTGTCGTGTCGAAACACCAAGGCACAAGCGAAGCAGAGCATATCGAGGCACCAGCGAGTCAACCCTCGGAGGTTGAAGTAACCGCTGGAGGTTACGCGAAAGTCAAAGGTCAGCGACCTTTGACTTGACAAATGCAGCGCGACAGCAAGGACACACAACTGACTCGACATTGAGCAGTTGCCCGAGTCGCACTGTATCGAACCGCAACAGTAAAACAGTTTAATTATATCTCTTCGTATTCTTTGTACTCTTATACAAACCTTTGTACTTGCTTGTTTTAATCAACTTACTTTGCCCTCACATACCAGCGCAAGGTGGTTCAAGGACTTCATTTAAACGCTTCCGCTACTACATCACTCTACCCAGAGTTTAACCCTACCAAAGATCCTAAGGGGCACTCAGCCCAACATGGTATGAGAGCTGGTTAGGGTTAAAATTATTTCTCCTTAACACCTAATACACCAAGAGACATGTCTACCAGAAAGGAGAGGAGCTCCTCCAACGGCTCTCCTGGTACTACTCCTACTCCACCTCCTGCCTCTGGCCTACAGACAGAGGAAGGCACAACAACGAGACCGGCAGCTGGGTCTACTGAAACACCCGCAAACCAAGGCGCGGGCTTCGATCCAAGCATGATGGAGAAGTTCTTCTCCTTCATGTCCTTCTACGAGCAGCATCAGCAAGGAGCACCTGCGCAATCAAACAACAGCAACAACAACAACAACGTGACGCCCATGAGTCTCGATGGCTCATCCTACGCACGCGGGAATCAACAACAGCAACCTACCTTCGCTCCGTACGAGCCCCAGCGCGGCTCCGTCAGCTTCATGCCACAACCACAACCTGCACCGGGACAAGAGAGAACGCTGGACGCACTACAAGTTCAGTCGCAGTTCGCGCACGTTCTAAAACTGCAAACGACAAAACCCTTCGACGGGAAGGATTTCTTTACCTGGTCGTTCGAATTCGAGCTGATGATGGAAGGAGCGCAAATCCTTGGCTTCTTCGACGGGTCCCTGCCATACCCAACAAACGGCACACAGTATGAGAAGCAGCAGTACACCTATCAATCGATGATGGCGTACACGATACTACTGAGGAACATCACTCCAACTCAACAACAAAACATACGGTCTTACCGAGGCTACGGCAACTCCGCGGAGCTCGCGTACAATCACTTGAAGAGCCTGTATCAAGCAACAGACAGCGTAAACCAAAGTCGGTTAATGGCGCAGCTGACAACAATCGAAATGAAACTAGGCGAGAAGGGAATGGCGTATATCAGTCGCTGCCGCGAGCTGCGCGACAAGCTTCTTCGATGTGGATGATCGATTTCAGAGGACGCCTTCGTCACGGTTGTCATCGGCGGTCTTGGTCCTCACTGGCGCTCCACTCGCACCATACTACGAGCCCACGGGAAAATTTCTGAAGCAGCACTTTGCGCCGAAATCCACGCCGAGCAGCAAGACATGGACCTGCAAGAAGAACGACACAAGAGAAAGGTATCAGTGCCCGAATTCGCGTTTCACACTCAACGGCGCCACAACAACAACAACAATCGACCGAAAATCGTACCTCCGTTCTGCCACCTCTGCAAGACTTCAGGGCATCCTCGTACGCACTGCCCGAATCGACAACAGTCAACGTCGCCGCAACGCCAACTTCGCCCTTCAAGCAGTCAAGTCGCCTCAACGCAAGCAACTCCGACAACTTCAGTACAAGTCTCAACAACATCGACGGGACAACCTGCGAAAGGAACAAGAAACATCGTCAGCTGCATGGCAAGGCTGAGTGACTCCTGCGTAACTGAGTCACCACCATATTACTCACCAGAAGAACAACTCGACAACAGCACGCCTCGCCGCGAGTCACTTCAACCGAACCCGACGTACGCCGCCATCGCTCAAAGCGAGCCGTCCGGGAAGGATACATGGTTCTTGGACAGTTGCTGCGGACAACATATGTGCTCTTCAGGACGTTTCGTTCAACGCGAGCACCAACTTCAACGAGAAGTCGTCATCACTGTCGCCAATAATCAGAACCTGCGCACATGACGACAAGGAGTAGTGCAACTTCAGTCACGAGAGACGAATGTCATACTGCAAATGTCCAAAGTCCTAATAGCAGAAGGACTTGGCTACAACTTACTGAGCGTCAGTCAGTTGATGGCGAAAGGCATACATCTGGAAGCCGACAGTACCACCCAGGAGTTCAAGCTGTACCACGGGAAGGGCGGCCTCTACATCGGAAAGGCGGTCCTGAAGAACAATGTCTTCGTTCTCGATTTCGTCCCAGACCTGGGCACCGCAGACAGTGACGGGATCGTCACCTTCACATCTTGGACGCACCCGCCGGATCTCGACCCCGACTTCAGTCCGGAAGGCTTTTGGTATTCACATACCATTCCTGAAGCAGAACGAACACGTGCGTTAGTAACAATACAACATTCGGCAGCAGCAGAGACAACATCGGCAGCAACAGAGACAACATCGGCAGCAGCAGAGACAACATCGGCAGCAGCAGAGACAACATCGGCAGCAGCAGAGACAACATCGGCAGCAGCAGAGACAACATCGGCAGCAGCAGAGACATCATCGGCAGCAGCAGAGACATCATCGGCAGTAGCAGGAACAACAACAGTAGCAGCAACAACGACACCACTCCTCGTTGACGAAGCACCACCAACACCCGCACAGCAGCTGAATCCGGCTCAACGGGAAGTCCATAGAAGCGCAAACTTCACCGCCAGCTTCTACTCCAACTCCGACGCGTATCGACGCTCACCCGGACACCGCGCCTCCGAAGACATCTGGCACGCACGCATGGGACACCCAAGCAACACTGTGTTAAACAACACAATAAGAGCAGGAGTCCTTGACAAGGACTCGTTACTACTACTCGACGGCAGAGAACTTCAACGGGCACGAGGAACATGTCTTACCTGCCCCGAAGCCGACTTACCACATCGGCCGTTCACTCCTCATCACAACCCGAGCACACCCGCGTACGCACCACTCGAAAAGGTGTATAGCGACATCCTGTACAATCGGGAACCAGGACAAGTAATATACAACTACACAATCACCTTCATCGACGCCGCCACCCGTTACGTCTGGCATCTAAACCTACCCAGCCGCGACATGGTCCTTGAAGCATTCGCTGCTTGGCTACCAGTAGCAGAAAGAGAGTCGGGCGTAAAGCTGAAAAGCTTCCAGTCTGACGGAGGAGGAGAATACACCTCTCAGCGATTCAAGCAGTACCTGGCGGAAAGGGGAATCAAGCAGCTCCTCTCTCTTCCCTACGCCCATCAGCAGCAAGGTGTAGCAGAAAGAATGAACAGGACTCTGCAGAACAGCATGCGCAAACTGTTGCGTGGCATGCGGCTACCCAACCACCAGTGGCCTGACGCGATGGACCACGCTGTCATGCTGCACAACTTGCTCTCATCTTCATCACTACCGAACAACGCATCACCGCATCTGCTGTGGACAGGAAAACAGGGCAGCACAAAAATGTTACGAGTGTTCGGATGCATGGTACAGTACCGACCCCCAGCAGCACGAGCGGGCCGATTTTCACAACGCGCACAGTGGGGACTACACCTCGGCATCAAAAAGAACTACAACGCGTGGAAAATCTTTGACGTCCAGTCCAAGGAAACAGTAGCAGCACGCGACGTCATTTTCTACGAACGATTCACGCTCCAGACATACCTTGCCAACCTGCAAGAGGACCAAGATCCCACAGGTGGTTTTCGTGGTGACCGAGCCTTCGCCTCGGCAGCAGACGAAGCTGACTGGGACGAGCAGAATGTGGCCAACGCATCAGAAGAAGCTGGACCCCTTCCGTTCTGCTCCGTCGACGTCCCCATGGACGAAGATAACCCTTGCGAAAGTGTCAACGCCGAAACCTTCTACTACTTCGCCGACAACGGTTACGTAACACCTGCGACAGTCAACACCAACGAAGCAGAACGAGTAGGACCGAATTTCATACCTGATCCAGAAGCGGGAGATGAAGCAGCTTATCCCGAGGATGCAACTCTTCCCCGCTACTCACAGACTGGACTGCAGATTCTCGGACTCGTCACCGCAGTCCACGGCAACACTCTTCCTAAGGAGCCTGCGACGGTTCAGCAGGCTCTGGGGGGGGAACACAGGGAAAAATGGCGTGAAGCCATGGACAGAGAGTTAAAGGCGCTGGAGGAACGGAACACCTGGAAAGTTGTCCCCATCAGCGTGGCAAGGAACAAGACCATTCTCACCGGGAAATGGGTCTTCCGCGTTAAAACAAAAGCAGACGGCACAATTGAGAAGTTCAAAGCACGCTGGGTTGTGCGTGGATTCGATCAGGAGCACGGACGGGACTTCACCGAGACATTCGCCCCGGTTAGCCGACATACCTCACTTCGAATCCTCCTCGCGATCGCCGCCATGAAGAAAAGGAAGCTACGGCAAATCGATGTCGCCAACGCGTTCCTCTACGCACCTGTCGACGTGGAAATCTTCGTCGAGCTCCCACACGGTACCAACGGGGAACCTAACCAAGTCTGTCAACTGCTGAAATCACTTAACGGGATCAAGCAAGCTCCGCGGCTATGGCAACAGTACCTACACGCTCGCCTCATTCGCATCGGATTCCGCCAACTACCTCACGACCAAGGAATGTACCGACTCACTAAAGACACCGACTACATTCTGCTGATCGTCTACGTAGACGACCTACTCTACATCGGCTCCACTGACGACATCACCACCTGGTTCGAAGGGGAGCTACAGAGGGACCTCACACTCACGGTCTCCTCTACCGTCACACAGTACCTCGGCTTGAACATTCGGGAAGAAGAAGGCGCGATCTACCTCAACGCCGCTAAGTACGCCGACACCATCGCCAAACGCTTCGCGCTCACACCTACCACCATCTCTACGCCCTACCGCTACGCGACAGGAAACCACAAGGAAGGATCCTCTCTACTCAAATCCGCCGGGATACGCGACTACCAGAGAAAGCTAGGATGCCTTCTCTTCGCAGCTGTCACCTGCCGCCCCGACCTCTCATACTCCGCAAGCCAGCTCGCCACCTACCTCAAGAAGCCTGAAGCAGAACACCTGGCGGAGCTCGACCGCGCTCTCCAGTACTTCGTCAGTACCTCAACGATCGGCCTAACTTACTACAAGAACACAACTACACCGACTAAATTAATCGGCTACGTCGACGCTGATCACGCTGGCGACTCCGACAACAGGCGCTCCCGCACTGGCTACATCTACCGCCTCGAACCTATCGGACCGATCTCCTGGCAATCGAGCAAGCAGGAATTAATTGCTCTCTCGTCAGCTGAAGCAGAATATATTGCACTCTGCTCAGCCACCAAGGAAGGACTCTATCTTCGCGAGCTGCTGGAAGAAGCGAAGTTAGCCGAGTTACCCAACTTCACTCTGTTCTGCGACAACCAATCTGCAATTCGCATCGCCAACAAAAATGGATTCGCGAACAGAACGAAGCATATCGCTCTGCGATATTTCTTCGTGAAAGACGAGATTGAGAAGGGGAGACTTGAACTATCCTACTGTCCCACGTCCGAGATGGCAGCTGACTACTTGACCAAGAAGCTCGGAAAACAGAAGTTCGAGTACTGCATGCTGCTGGCTGGACAAAGCCACGTCACCAGCAGCGACACTCCAGAAGCGAAGGGGAGTGTTGGGAACAAACAATCTTAAGCGCCTCTGTCGTGTCGAAACACCAAGGCACAAGCGAAGCAGAGCATATCGAGGCACCAACGAGTCAACCCTCGGAGGTTGAAGTAACCGCTGGAGGTTACGCGAAAGTCAAAGGTCAGCGACCTTTGACTTGACAAATGCAGCGCGACAGCAAGGACACACAACTGACTCGACATTGAGCAGTTGCCCGAGTCGCACTGTATCGAACCGCAACAGTAAAACAGTTTAATTATATCTCTTCGTATTCTTTGTACTCTTATATAAACCTTTGTACTTGCTTGTTTTAATCAACTTACTTTGCCCTCACATACCAGCGCAAGGTGGTTCAAGGACTTCATTTAAACGCTTCCGCTACTACATCACTCTACCCAGAGTTTAACCCTACCAAAGATCCTAAGGGGCACTCAGCCCAACATGCTACACGTGCAGCTGTTGGGGGGAGAGTATGGGGGTGGCGGGGGTGGCGAACGACGGTTTTCCTGCCCGTCGCTCGCCCTGCTGTCGCCCGCGCGGCTCCTGCACCGCCCCCCCGCCCCCCCCCCTTTCTTCTCCATCCCCCTGCTGCGCGAGCAGCAGTGGGGGGGAGGGTATGGAGGTGGCGGGTGTGGCGCAAGACGGTTTCCTGCCCGTCGCGCGCCCTGCTGTCGCCCGAGCAGCTCCTACACCGCCCCCCCCGCCCCCCTTTCTCCTCCATCCCCCTGCTGCGCGTGCAGCAGTGGGGGGGAGGGTATGAGGGTGGCGGGTGTGCGTAGTCAGCCGCCCACCACCTCCTCCTCTCTCTCCCTGCCGCACTTGTTGTTGTGTCGGGAGAGGGGGGGGAGCTTGGAGGTTAAGGGGGTGGCAGGAAGGGATCTGCAGCACCAGCCCCCCCGCCCCCCCTTTCTCCTCCATCCCCCTGCTGCGGGTGCAGCAGTGGGGGGAGGGGATCTGCAGCACCAGCCCCCCCGCCCCCCCCCCCTTCTCCTCCACCCCCCTGCTGCAGGTGCAGCAGTGGGGGGAGGGTATGGGGGTGGCGGGTGTGAGTGAACTGCTGCTGCCTCTCCTCCTCTCTCTCCCACTGCTGCACATGCCGCTGTGGGGGGGGGGAGGGTGTGGGGGAGATGAGGGAGTGGCGGTAGGGGTTGCCCGTGAGCCCGTTGCTCCTGTCGCCCGTGAGTCAGTTGCTCCAGCCGCTCGCTTAGCCGCGGAGCCAGTTACTCCAGTTGCCAGTGTGCCAGTTGCTCCATTTGCCCGTGTGCCAGTTGCTCCATTTGCCAGTGTGCCAGTTGCTCCATTTGTCAGTGTGCCAGTTGCTCCATTTGCCAGTGTGCCAGTTGCTCCATTTGCCAGTGTGCCAGTTGCTCCAGTTGCCCGTGTGCCAGTTGCTCCATTTGCCCGTGTGCCAGCAGATTCAGCCGCCACCCACCACCTCCTCTCCTCTCATGGTCCCTCCTCTTCACTTTCCCTCTCCTTCCTTCGCTGCGCCTGGTGTACCGCTTCAGGGGGTGTCCTTGTACTGGTTCCTGCAGCTAACAGTTTAGGGGGTATGTTAAACTTATGTTTATTATATAAACTGTTTGCTGTAGTTACTGTACTCTTTGAGGTATTTCCTGTAGGTGGTGCACCTCCCTTGTTCCCTATTTGCACCTTGCTCAACAGTGAAACAGACACTTTTGCTCAAACTCTCTCGACATTCATGCCTAGTGCCTCTCAACCCTAAAGCTATGGCTTCTAAGGATGTTCCTAAGATGCTCTACCTTAGCTAGGATTCCTAGGATTCCTAGGATGTTCCTAACATGTACCATATATATTTATTTCCTCTAACGAATCACACCATCCCCCTACTTTGAATCCTAGGCTGTCACTAAATCAGCATCTAAATCAGCCGTGCAGTCAGATACGGTATACTATCTAAACAATGCCATGCATGGCAACCCTCACACTGAACGCCGCCTGCAGACGCTAAGTTGAGCACGATGCACGCAGACTATCGACCAGACTCAGAAGGCAGCTGGCAGAAGGTGCAGCAGAGCAGAGCACGCGGCTCACAGAGAGCCAAGCATCGGTGGTGCCACTGCCAGGCCAGGCATATTCGCAGTGGAGATCCACCATACTCCGTGTCTCCCGCACGTCGTGTTGCATCGGGAGTGGAGAGAGAGATGATGGGTGCGAACTGCTGAAACCCAGATGACTAGGCACCCACTGGTGAGCCAAGCATACAGCTAGCGGAAGGTGCAGAGCACGAGGCCCACGAAGAGGCGAGTGTTGATGCAGACGTAGCCATTGTTGAGAGAAGCCATGCGGCGCGTGTTGTACTGGAACTTGAGGGCTATGATGCGCGCACAGAAGTCTCCCCTCACCACCGTGTACGACGCCTGACACCGCCCCCTCCTCTGCAGCGGCTGCACTTGCTGCAGCTGTTGCTGCTGACCTTGCTGCTGATTCTGCTGCTGCCGAGGCAAGCTGTGGGCGGCGAGCAGGCCAGAGGCGTGAGAGGAGTCAAGGAGGGAGTGGTGCTGCGCAGTCAGAAGGCCAGCGTATGCAGAGTTGTAAGGCATAGCCGATGTGTCTTGGGGTGCGAGATAGTTGATTGTTGCGTTGAAAGCCGCCTTCACACAGATCTGAGGGAGAGGCGGGCAGGGAAGAAGGGAAATAGGAGAACAGAGGGGTGGAGGGTGTGAAAAGGGAGTAGGAAGGAGGGGTGGTGGGTGTGTGAGGGGTGGAGGGAGTGGCGGTGGGTGTGTGAGGGGTGTAGGAGGGAGTGGTGGTGGGTGGGGGAGCAACCCCCTTTCAACATGCAACCCCCCTTCAACATGCAACCCCCTTTCAACATGCAACCCCCTTTCAACATGCAACCCCCTTTCAACATGCAACCAATCAACCCTCTCTTATGCGCAATTGACTCACTGGGAGTGGCGTTCGCCCCATCAACCATCGCAGCGGGATAGATGGCACACAAGACTCCGGGGTTGAGGGCCAAGTGGGTGGACCATTTGAGGAAGGTAGGGTGGGGTGCTGGGGACAGCCGCTTATTAAATGCAGCCAACCCCCTCACAACCCACCTGTGCGCCACTGGGAATGGCGTTTACGCCGTCGATAGTGGCAGCGGGGTAGAGGTTGGCACAGAAGACACCGGGGTTGAGAGCGAAGTAGGTGGACCAGGAGAGGCCGTACTGCTGCCTGATGCTGACACACGTGTCAGGTGATGCGATCACGTGGTACTGCGCGCACAGGGGGATGGCCAGCCCGCTGCCCTCCTGCACACATATCTGGAGGGGAGGAGAGAGTGGGCACGGGGTGAGAGGGGGGGGTGGAGAGGAGGGTGGGTGTATGGGTCAGGCCACCATGGGTAGAGGCAGCTGTGCTCTGTACTGCACTGCCATTTGGATTTTTGCATATCGCTGCGTTGCACTGCATGGCACTGCACCGCACTCAACCAAGCCGTGTTGACAAAGCCTGGCCTGGGCTGTCTGCACGTACCTGCCGGCCCGGGTACGCCCCAGTAAGGCAGGTGAGGCTTGGGTTGAGCTCCTTGAGACGCAAGATGGTGAGTAGGTGCCCTGCACTGCACCGCACCGCGCTGCACCGCGCTGTGCTCACACTGCACTGCACCGCACTGCACTGCACTGCGCTCACACTGCACTGCACTGCGCTCACACTGCACTGCACTGCGCTCACACTGCACCACACTCTACACACCTGCTGGCCCGGGTAGGCGCCCTTGGGGCAGGTGAGCCCCGGGTTGAGAGCCTTGAGGCGAGCGATGGTGATGCCAAACAGCGCTGCCACCGGCCCACAGCGATTGCCCTGTTGGGATGGAAGAGGGGGGGAGGGGGAGGGAAGAGGGGGTGCAGAGGGGATGGATGGGCGGGATTGGGGGTCCCAGGCAGAGCAATCTGGTGAGCCCCGGGTTGGGTGCCGTGAGGCGAGCGATGTGATGCCAAACAGCGCTGCCACTGGCCCACAGCGATTGCCCTGTTGGGGGGTTTGGGGAGGAGGGGAGGGATGGGGGAGAGAGAGGAGCGAGGTGGAAGGTTAAAGGGATGAAAATAAAGTTGAAGGGAGGTGGGGTGCGTTGCAGCGGCGGGAATGGCGGGAGTGGGTTCTGAGAGCAATGTGTGTGCACTGCAGCTCACGCTATTTGCATTGCACTGTGCACACATTCGGCTTTGCACGTATGCTGAGCATACCCAGTTCCAGGGGTGAAACGGGTCGTTTGAGACACGTCTGGAGCACGTGAGGGGAAGGAGAAGAGGGGGGGTGGGAGGGGAGGGGGGGGGGGGGGGTATACCCAGTTCCAGGGGTAGAAGAGCGCGCAGTTGATGGTATCCGAGGTGGCCTTCACGTTCACCTTCTTCCCCTTCTTTATATTGCTCTCACACGAGTCCTGGCACGGTTGAAATGGGTGGAGATGGATGGAGTTGTGGAGGGGTGTGAAGGGAGGGAAGAGGGAGATAGGGGGTGGGCGAGATACAGGAGAGGAGAGGGAATGAGGAGAGATGGGGGTGAGAAGCAGTGCAGCAGGGGACGGGCAAGGTTACAGGGTAACCAGGTTACCAGAGCAGGAATACGGGTTACCAGGTCAGGACAGTGCAAACATTGTGACCAGTATGGGGTAGCAGGGTAACCACTACAGAGTCAGAGGGTTACCAGGTCGGGGTTCTGCTTGAAGAACTGGTCCTTGGGAATGCCGTAGAGCCCATACACCACCTTGGCCGGCACTGTGAGTGGCATCTTGATGCTCTTTATGCTCTTGTCCGCTGGGGGAAGGAGGTGTGGTGTGAATGGGCAAGGAAAGAGGGAAGGGAAGCTCAAGAGCCCGTGCACCACTTTTGCCGGCACCGTGAGCCACACCTTGGTGCTCTTTAGAAGTTATTGGTATAAGTCGGGTCTGGGAGTACTCGTGGCGGGTGTGCAGAAAGAGCCGGTACTATCTGTGCATGCAGCGGCGTGTGAGCGAGTCGTGTACATCATCAACACGTGCTTTGAATCCACTCAAAACATCAACACGTGCTTTGAATCCACTCAAAACATCAACACGTGCTTTGAATCCACTCAAAGCATCAACACGTGCTTTGAATCCACTCAAAACATCAACACGTGCTTTGAATCCACTCAAAACATCAACACGTGCTTTGAATCCACTCAAAACATCAACACGTGCTTTGAATCCACTCAAAACATCAACAAGTGCTTTGAATCCACTCAAAACATCAACACGTGCTTTGAATCCACTCAAAACATCAACACGTGCTTTGAATCCACTCAAAACATCAACACGTGCTTTGAATCCACTCAAAACATCAATACGTGCTTTGAATCCACTCAAAACATCAACACGTGCTTTGAATCCACTCAAAACATCAACAAGTGCTTTGAATCCACTCAAAACATCAACAAGTGCTTTGAATCCACTCAAAACATCAACACGTGCTTTGAATCCACTCAAAACATCAACAAGTGCTTTGAATCCACTCAAAACATCAACACGTGCTTTGAATCCACTCAAAACATCAACCCGTGCTTTGAATCCACCCAAAACATCAACCCATGCTGCCAAGCCTCAAATTAAACAGCTTCCTTACTGTGTTTATAGAGAGTGTAAACGGGGTGTATGCCCGGGGGGGCTTAAATAGCACTGGCAGCCTTGCAGCGAGGTATATCCTCACCAGCTTTACTTTACAGGACACGCAGGGAGGCATATGCGTGAGGGCCTTACAGGGCACGCAGGTATCGGAGCCGACAGCGATTGTGCCGAGCGTGAAACCGCGTGGGCAGAGGCACGTGTGACTGCCCTTGCCGTCGTTGAGACACGTTCCCACTCCACATGGGTTGATGTCCGCTCTCGTGCACACCACCACTGCAGGTGGGAGGGGAGGGGAGAGGGAGAACAGCGCCAGGGTTACTTACGAGAATTCTCAGAAGGGAGGGAGGGAGAAGAGGGCCAGGGATTTCTTTGGAGGGGATAAGTAATGAAGTGAGCACAGGTGAAGTGAAGGTGATGACGGGATCAACTCCTGGCGTGGGGGAGTGGTGCAGGGATGCCGTCAGTCAGAGTACTTTACACACGGGGTGGGTGCAGGGTGCAAGGGCCCACCTGGCGTGCAGGACTCGGTGCCATCGGAGTTCTTGACTTTGATGAACTGAGGTGGGCAGTTGCACTTGTACTTGCCACTGCTGCGGGGAATGCACTCTCCTCCCCCACAGGGATTCACCAGCAGACTGCACGGATCCGAGTCTGGGGGTGAAGGGTGGGAGGAGGAGGGGGATCGGTGGGGGGAGGGGTAAGAGAAAGAGGGTGAGGAGGATAGGAGGATAGGGGAAAAGGGGGTTGAGGGCGTGATACATGTGCAAACGCGTTCGTGCCTGCCGAGCATGATTGTGTGCTCACTGCGTATGACGTTTTGAGACGTCTCAAAACTAGTGTACTCACTGCGTATGACGGGCACAAGTGCCGGCACGGAGTGGATGTTGCATGCCCCCGTTGGATGTTTCAAAACTAGTGTACTCACTGCGTATGACGTTTTGAGACGTCTCAAAACTAGTGTACTCACTGCGTATGACGTTTTGAGACGTCTCAAAACTAGTGTACTCACTGCGTATGACGTTTTGAGACGTCTCAAAACTAGTGTACTCACTGCGTATGACGTTTTGAGACGTCTCAAAACTAGTGTACTCACTGCGTATGACGTTTTGAGACGTCTCAAAACTAGTGTACTCACTGCGTATGACGTTTTGAGACGTCTCAAAACTAGTGTACTCACTGCGTATGACGTTTTGAGACGTCTCAAAACTAGTGTACTCACTGCGTATGACGTTTTGAGACGTCTCAAAACTAGTGTACTCACTGCGTATGACGTTTTGAGACGTCTCAAAACTAGTGTACTCACTGCGTATGACGTTTTGAGACGTCTCAAAACTAGTGTACTCACTGCGTATGACGTTTTGAGACGTCTCAAAACTAGTGTACTCACTGCGTATGACGTTTTGAGACGTCTCAAAACTAGTGTACTCACTGCGTATGACGTTTTGAGACGTCTCAAAACTAGTGTACTCACTGCGTATGACGTTTTGAGACGTCTCAAAACTAGTGTACTCACTGCGTATGACGTTTTGAGACGTCTCAAAACTAGTGTACTCACTGCGTATGACGTTTTGAGACGTCTCAAAACTAGTGTACTCACTGCGTATGACGTTTTGAGACGTCTCAAAACTAGTGTACTCACTGCGTATGACGTTTTGAGACGTCTCAAAACTAGTGTACTCACTGCGTATGACGTTTTGAGACGTCTCAAAACTAGTGTACTCACTGCGTATGACGTTTTGAGACGTCTCAAAACTAGTGTACTCACTGCGTATGACGTTTTGAGACGTCTCAAAACTAGTGTACTCACTGCGTATGACGTTTTGAGACGTCTCAAAACTAGTGTACTCACTGCGTATGACGTTTTGAGACGTCTCAAAACTAGTGTACTCACTGCGTATGACGTTTTGAGACGTCTCAAAACTAGTGTACTCACTGCGTATGACGTTTTGAGACGTCTCAAAACTAGTGTACTCACTGCGTATGACGTTTTGAGACGTCTCAAAACTAGTGTACTCACTGCGTATGACGTTTTGAGACGTCTCAAAACTAGTGTACTCACTGCGTATGACGTTTTGAGACGTCTCAAAACTAGTGTACTCACTGCGTATGACGTTTTGAGACGTCTCAAAACTAGTGTACTCACTGCGTATGACGTTTTGAGACGTCTCAAAACTAGTGTACTCACTGCGTATGACGTTTTGAGACGTCTCAAAACTAGTGTACTCACTGCGTATGACGTTTTGAGACGTCTCAAAACTAGTGTACTCACTGCGTATGACGTTTTGAGACGTCTCAAAACTAGTGTACTCACTGCGTATGACGTTTTGAGACGTCTCAAAACTAGTGTACTCACTGCGTATGACGTTTTGAGACGTCTCAAAACTAGTGTACTCACTGCGTATGACGTTTTGAGACGTCTCAAAACTAGTGTACTCACTGCGTATGACGTTTTGAGACGTCTCAAAACTAGTGTACTCACTGCGTATGACGTTTTGAGACGTCTCAAAACTAGTGTACTCACTGCGTATGACGTTTTGAGACGTCTCAAAACTAGTGTACTCACTGCGTATGACGTTTTGAGACGTCTCAAAACTAGTGTACTCACTGCGTATGACGTTTTGAGACGTCTCAAAACTAGTGTACTCACTGCGTATGACGTTTTGAGACGTCTCAAAACTAGTGTACTCACTGCGTATGACGTTTTGAGACGTCTCAAAACTAGTGTACTCACTGCGTATGACGTTTTGAGACGTCTCAAAACTAGTGTACTCACTGCGTATGACGTTTTGAGACGTCTCAAAACTAGTGTACTCACTGCGTATGACGTTTTGAGACGTCTCAAAACTAGTGTACTCACTGCGTATGACGTTTTGAGACGTCTCAAAACTAGTGTACTCACTGCGTATGACGTTTTGAGACGTCTCAAAACTAGTGTACTCACTGCGTATGACGTTTTGAGACGTCTCAAAACTAGTGTACTCACTGCGTATGACGTTTTGAGACGTCTCAAAACTAGTGTACTCACTGCGTATGACGTTTTGAGACGTCTCAAAACTAGTGTACTCACTGCGTATGACGTTTTGAGACGTCTCAAAACTAGTGTACTCACTGCGTATGACGTTTTGAGACGTCTCAAAACTAGTGTACTCACTGCGTATGACGTTTTGAGACGTCTCAAAACTAGTGTACTCACTGCGTATGACGTTTTGAGACGTCTCAAAACTAGTGTACTCACTGCGTATGACGTTTTGAGACGTCTCAAAACTAGTGTACTCACTGCGTATGACGTTTTGAGACGTCTCAAAACTAGTGTACTCACTGCGTATGACGTTTTGAGACGTCTCAAAACTAGTGTACTCACTGCGTATGACGTTTTGAGACGTCTCAAAACTAGTGTACTCACTGCGTATGACGTTTTGAGACGTCTCAAAACTAGTGTACTCACTGCGTATGACGTTTTGAGACGTCTCAAAACTAGTGTACTCACTGCGTATGACGTTTTGAGACGTCTCAAAACTAGTGTACTCACTGCGTATGACGTTTTGAGACGTCTCAAAACTAGTGTACTCACTGCGTATGACGTTTTGAGACGTCTCAAAACTAGTGTACTCACTGCGTATGACGTTTTGAGACGTCTCAAAACTAGTGTACTCACTGCGTATGACGTTTTGAGACGTCTCAAAACTAGTGTACTCACTGCGTATGACGTTTTGAGACGTCTCAAAACTAGTGTACTCACTGCGTATGACGTTTTGAGACGTCTCAAAACTAGTGTACTCACTGCGTATGACGTTTTGAGACGTCTCAAAACTAGTGTACTCACTGCGTATGACGTTTTGAGACGTCTCAAAACTAGTGTACTCACTGCGTATGACGTTTTGAGACGTCTCAAAACTAGTGTACTCACTGCGTATGACGTTTTGAGACGTCTCAAAACTAGTGTACTCACTGCGTATGACGTTTTGAGACGTCTCAAAACTAGTGTACTCACTGCGTATGACGGGCACAAGTGCCGGCACGGAGTGGATGTTGCATGCCCCCGTTCCGCCCTGCATGGCTAAGTGCATGTAGCCCTGCACGTGGGGAGCAGGGCAGCAAGGGAGTGGGGCATGTGCATTTTTCAGTCGACTCAAGACCCTGGAGCATGGCCAGATGCCTGTAGCCCTGCACGTGGGGAATGGTAGGGCTTGTGCATGCAGGCACACGCACCAACCCAAACATGCACACATCGCAAGATGTGCCCGTATGCCCACATACCCACGCAACCATATGCCCACATGCACACATGCTCACTCAAGCACTTACCCATGCGCACAGCCACAAGGCACCAAGAGACACAGGGAAAGGCTCACATGGAATGAGGGGTAACGCCACTCTGGCACGGTCACACCGCACACTCATCCATCATTCTCAAAACCAAGGACCCCCGCTCCTCGCCGTCCTCTCTTCCCTCCTCCTTTCGACCCTTCTTTCCCCCTACCTGCATGCCCCACGTCTTGCCCCATGAGTTTTTGAGGATCCAGAGGGGGCCAGGCGAGGCGAAGGTATAGCCCATCACCACCACTGCATGGTCCACCTGCCCCTCCACGCACGATGCATCCGAGTACACGCCCTGTGCTGGAATGGAATGGAATGGAATGGAATGGTGCACACCAAGTGAATACAGGGCAACGGGAGGAAGGAGGTGAAGAGATGGGAGAAGGTGGCAAAGGCAAGGCACCGGCGGTAGTAGTGAGTGATGGAGGTCCTTCTCGTGCTGGTGGTGTTGGTGCTGCTGCGAATTAGCAACGTTCAAAAATACGGTTTTCGTAAAACACGGTCCGTTTTTTACGTTTTTTTTTTTTTACAGCGTTTTTTTTGCTAGAGAACTCTTGTCACCAAGAAAAGAAAGGGAAAAACAAGGTCGGATACATTTTCAATCATGCCCAAAAACGCACACATGCAAGGAGGGGTTCGTCCTCTTCATCATGGTACCTTTTGCCATCAATTTGGTCCCACAAATCGGCCGTTTCTTTCTTCAAACGAAAATGACCTCCTGGAACCGTTGTAAACCGTTTTTTACGGTAAAATTCCAAAAATACGGTCCTTTTTTTTAACCCTGCAAATGAGTATGGTGCTACACTGCTAGCGATGGTGATTCTATCGGTGGTGATGCTAACGATAATGGGGGCGGGTGGGGCAGGCGTACCGATTGGTAGTTTTGGAAGGAGTCAGGCTTGGAGTTGACCAGCGCGATGGCCGGATGCACCTGGGGGATGGGCGGTGGGGGGCAGAACGAGGGCGGAGGGGAATCAGCAGAGAGGGTATGCGGGGCAAAGGGGGATGAGAGGCAAAGTGAGGATGGGAGGCAGAGGGAGGATGGGAGGCAGAGGGAGGATGGGAGGCAGAGGGAGGATGAGAGGCAGAGGGAGGATGAGAGGCAGAGGGAGGATGAGAGGCAGAGGGAGGATGAGAGGCAGAGGGAGGATGGGAGGCAGAGGGAGGATGAGAGGCAGAGGGAGGATGAGAGGCAGGAGGGAGGATGAGAGGCAGAGGGAGGATGAGAGGCAGAGGGAGGATGAGAGGCAGAGGGAGGATGAGAGGCGGAGGGAGGATGAGAGGCAGAGGGAGGATGAGAGGCGGAGGGAGGATGAGAGGCGGAGGGAGGATGAGAGGCAGAGGGAGGATGAGAGGCAGAGGGAGGATGAGAGGCAGAGGGAGGATGAGAGGCGGAGGGAGGATGAGAGGCAGAGGCTGACATAGGGATTATGAGGAGGTTATCTCACTGCTAGAGGCTGTGAGTGGACATAGCTGTCCTGTCCTTATGCAGTGAGTCTCACAAGTTGTCGTGAGGGGTTGTGGTTCCATTTCCTCAGGCCCTACTTAGTCTCTCTTCAATGTTTCGCGTCCTTAGACCCCCACCCCGCCCGCACCCCACCCCTCCACAATTCCTCCATTCCCCCTCCCCTACTTTGCACAGACCTGCGCGGCAACATCCCCCCCTTCAACGCCCGCACCTGCACGGCGAGGATGAGCCCGAGCCAGCCGTAGTAGTCGATGCTCTCGTACGACCTGATGCCGATGGCTGTTGCCTTCTTCTTCACCTGCGCAGCACGAATGCACGCACGCACACGAGCACGCGAGAACCGCAAGACTCAGGACATGCCGTTCCCTGACCCGTCCTTTCCTACCCCGCGCTTCCATGGCATCATAGACGATTTCACTCCACGCCGCGAAACCACGCATCGACCACCCCCCACGCACCTTGGACGTGTCGCACGAAGACGGCTTCTTCTTATTGCCGCCGCTATCGTCGTCGTCTTTTGTGCCGTACGTGCACGACGTGTTCCCCGTGTAGGGGTAATTACCCTCCGTCACCATACCCCCGTATTTCCCCGTCGTCTTCACAACATAGTCCAGCGCGGTGGTGGGCCAGCCGCCCGTGCAGTTGCCCTTCTTGCTGTCGCCGCAGCTCAGCACCTGCTGTGTCGACAGGTACCGCGGCGCCTGTGAGTAGTCCGACGCGTTGCGCGACACGGCGTACGCGAGCTCGACCGCCGTCACCGCCGCCATCGCCCAGCTGCTGCCTGTTGCGGGGGAAATGCGGAGACGGGGTGGGGGGGAAAGAGGAAGGGGAGAGGGGGAAGGGGGAAGAGGAGCGGAAAGGAGAATGCGGGTAAAGGTGAGGTGAGGGGGGGGGGCGGGGGGGGGGGGGGGGGGAAACAGGAGGGCGGTCACGGACGTTGCGGGATCCAGTCGGTGCGACGTAAATGGCGACAGATCGACGAGCCGGCCGCGACAATGCCGACAGAGGATGAATATTCGCGATGTTCGTGCGGTAATGGGGTTTTGAGGCGCCTCAAAAAGCGCGTAACAAAAGTCGTCTGAAGAAAGGCGCCTCAACATTTGCCCTACCGCAGGAGCCCTGGTCGCGGACTTGGCCGAGGGTGGATGTGCGGTAATCGGTTTTTGATGCGCCTCAATAACCCTACAACAAGTCGCCTAAAAAAAGGTGCCTCAAAGTTGGCCGTACCGCAGGAGCCCTGGTTACGGACTCGGCCGAGGGTGGACGTGCGGTAATTGGTCCAGTTGGCGCTCGTCGCGAGGCCCCACTTGCGCGTTTCCACGTTGTAGTTCACGCTCGCGAAGCGGAAGATGCTGTTCTTCCCCGCCGGCTTCAGCGCCGCCGTCGCCGGGTCGCATCCCGTGGAGTACGCTGCGCGGGTAAGGGATGGAGGAGAATGCGGGGAGAATAGGGGCGAATTGCGGGGAGATAAGTTCTCTTGAAAGGCAAGGGTGGAAACGAAGCACGACCCAAAAAGGTGAAGCAAGGGGGGTGGGGAATGCCACTCAGGGTGAGGGACGTTAACACGCAAAAGAAGTTCGTGGCGTGTAGAACGGCGAAGCGCGGTGGGAATAATATCTGCATATTAGAAGGAAGCTTACTCGCTGTGGCGGTCAAAAACTGCCATTGGATGACGGCGACGAGGAGAAGAACCGAGAGGAGCGCATGTCGCGGACTGAGGAAGCGTGACGGATAAAAATTCGTGCCCATTGTCGGTCTTTGTCTGGGCATCCACGAGACAATAATTCCTGGCTCAAATGTACAGATGTTATATTAATCGTCAAAGCGTCGCGGCTAAGAAAGCGGGTCGTATTGCAAGGCGATGCGTCACGATGAGAGCAGAGCAGCTGGGTGGTCTCTTGAAAGAACAATCACAGTGGTGAGGAAGGGGTACGAGATGTGGGGCCGATTTGGTTTGAAGTATTTGCTGAGACCAGGGAAACATTGGCGTGAAGAAATGTGAAATGCGGGTGGTGGTGGTGGTGGTGGTGGGTGGTTGGGTAGATGGTTGGGGAGCCTTGAAGGGCAAGGGCTGGGCTGGTTCGGGGAATCGCCTCGCCTCGGCATGAGGTGTGGTGGTGCCGCCGCCAGAGGGAACCAACAGAAGTAACCCCAATCGTTGATCCAACGGCCAGCAGGTGGCTAACTCGAGACGGCAAGAATATCGCACCTGAAGCACGAACGACGGAACGTTACGTGATTGGCCCTTGATACCATACCTGAGTGTCACAGTAGAGGGGTCTGCCACGTAGGCCCTAGGCTTTGGGTGCGCCGCCGCGAGGGAGTGGAGTGTGACTCTACTGTAGTTGGTCGAGGCGCGAGAGAGGAAGGCTGCACCGTACCATCTGCGCTACAGTACAGAAATGTAGCAGCTGCAAATTCAGACGTTCGGAGCCCTGTAAATCCAATCAACCTAAAAGCTGGAGTACAGCATTCTCAACCCATGCGAGTAGAGTTTCAGGCTGTTTTTCTAAAACGATCACTCTGTGATAAAATCACTATCCAACCAAACCATTAGGGCAGGTCGAGTGCGTACGTTGACAGCTGAGAGGTTAATAGATTTGTGTCACGCACAGTGCAAAACGGTGAAGTTTGAAAACCGGTGTGCACCGTTTCATGTGCTCTTGCACCTTGACGGATAACTGTAAACGTACGCGCTGGACACTCCCTTAAAAAAGGCAAGAGTGTCATTCTACACAAGTGTACACACATTCTTATTATCAGATACTGTTAACTTCCTGCCCATGTATGCATGCATGATTGATTCATACTATATACATATTTATATAAACAAGGATCGCACTGCTAACAGCAAAGGCCGAGGGTAGGCACAACCGACGCCAACTTCCTGTACATGCTCTGAAGAGGTCACTGTGCCTTGAAGAGGGTGACTCTACAGATGTGACCATTCTTCAACACCTGCAAGAAAACCAACAGGGTCTCACGAATAAACACACGTAGACACGGCGACATGCACCACAACATGTGCGCTTAGGAACTTTCATAGTTGCATCCAAATTGTGGTACGCGCATGTGTGCGCATCTCTCACCTCAAATGCGGCGTGGCGGAAGCCATACACAAAGGTGGGCCCAAAGGCCCTGTGCAAGGCCCCTGCAGTCTGTATGGCCGCCCGCCCACCACCTCCAAAAAGCTTCTGTGGAACCGAAGATAGAAAAAAGGCAAGCATCAAAGTGTCATGTCATGTCAGGCTCTCTGCTATGCATAAACCCAGGTGCTGTCATGTGCTGCGCAGCATTGGTGAGATGTTTAGTAAATTGATCGCAATCCTCCTCAATAAACAAATCGTGCCGGGGAATTTACTTGGTAAAGAAAAAACGAATGGGTGGGTAACCTGAATAAGGTTACATGTGAGCTGACCTGCACGTGGTCCCACTTGGAGTCAGGCGTGACACAGAGCCATGGGTCGGACCCTGCAGGGGGATCTGGGGCTGGGAGATTCATGCATGGTTGCGGTGAAGGGCATGGCATATAGGAGGAAGAGATGCGAATTGTACGAGTGAGGGGATGAGAGTGATGGACACATGGGATTGGGATACGAGTGGAAAAAGAGCAGTGAAAAGGAATGACATGCATGGAGGTCGTAGGGAAGGAATGACATGCATGGAGGTCGTAAGGAAGGCATGACATGCATGGAGGTCGTAGGGAAGGCATGACATGCATGGAGGTCGTAGGGAAGGCATGACATGCATGGAGGTCGTAGGGAAGGCATGACATGCATGGAGGTCGTAGGGAAGGGGATGCATCTACTAGGGGGAAAGGAAGCGAGGGGAGGAGGCGCGGGGGGGGGGGGGTGTGGTGGTTAACAGGAGAGGAGTGAAAGGGATGTGGGTAACGCACATGTGTGGGGCGCGGGGATGCGGAAGTTGCACTTGACATAATGGTTGAAGTGCGGCTGGCCCGGCAGGTTGGTGTGCAGCACCAGCTTGCGCACCTCGTAGCTCTGCACGCAGAGGGCGTGGGAGGCGGGCGACGAGAAGAACAGAGGCAGAGAGGGGGGAAGGGGCCAAGGGGCATGTAAGGGAAAGGATGGAAGTTTGCATGCACATGGACAGGTATGGGTGAAGGTCATGGGTGAAGGTCAAGGGTGAAGGTCAAGGGTGAAGGTCAAGGGTGAAGGTCAAGGGTGAAGGTCATGGGTGAAGGTCAAGGGTGAAGGTCAAGGGTGAAGGTCAAGGGTGAAGGTCAAGGGTGAAGGTCAAGGGTGAAGGTCAAGGGTGAAGGTCAAGGGTGAAGGACAAGGGTGAAGGTCAAGGGTGAAGGTCAAGGGTGAAGGTCAAGGGTGAAGGTCAAGGGTGAAGGTCAAGGGTGAAGGTCAAGGGTGAAGGACAAAGGTGAAGGTCAAGGGTGAAGGTCAAGGGTGAAGGTCAAGGGTGAAGGTCAAGGGTGAAGGTCAAGGGTGAAGGTCAAGGGTGAAGGACAAGGGTGAAGGACAAAGGTGAAGGTCAAGGGTGAAGGTCAAGGGTGAAGGTCAAGGGTGAAGGTCAAGGGTGAAGGTCAAGGGTGAAGGTCAAGGGTGAAGGTCAAGGGTGAAGGTCAAGGGTGAAGGTCAAGGGTGAAGGTCAAGGGT
The DNA here is from genome assembly GCA_947471745.1 of Closterium sp. Naga37s-1. NCBI lineage: Eukaryota > Viridiplantae > Streptophyta > Zygnematophyceae > Desmidiales > Closteriaceae > Closterium > Closterium sp. Naga37s-1. Next base: position 56,557 of record CANJKZ010000993.1, read on the forward strand.
GAAGGTCAAGGGTGAAGGTCAAGGGTGAAGGTCAAGGGTGAAGGTCAAGGGTGAAGGTCAAGGGTGAAGGTCAAGGGTGAAGGTCAAGGGTGAAGGTCAAGGGTGAAGGTCAAGGGTGAAGGTCAAGGGTGAAGGTCAAGGGTGAAGGTCAAGGGTGAAGGTCAAGGGTGAAGGTCAAGGGTGAAGGTCAAGGGTGAAGGTCAAGGGTGAAGGTCAAGGGTGAAGGTCAAGGGTGAAGGTCAAGGGTGAAGGTCAAGGGTGAAGGTCAAGGGTGAAGGTCAAGGGTGAAGGTCAAGGGTGAAGGTCAAGGGTGAAGGTCAAGGGTGAAGGTCAAGGGTGAAGGTCAAGGGTGAAGGTCAAGGGTGAAGGTCAAGGGTGAAGGTCAAGGGTGAAGGTCAAGGGTGAAGGTCAAGGGTGAAGGTCAAGGGTGAAGGTCAAGGGTGAAGGTCAAGGGTGAAGGTCAAGGGTGAAGGTCAAGGGTGAAGGTCAAGGGTGAAGGTCAAGGGTGAAGGTCAAGGGTGAAGGTCAAGGGTGAAGGTCAAGGGTGAAGGTCAAGGGTGAAGGTCAAGGGTGAAGGTCAAGGGTGAAGGTCAAGGGTGAAGGTCAAGGGTGAAGGTCAAGGGTGAAGGTCAAGGGTGAAGGTCAAGGGTGAAGGTCAAGGGTGAAGGTCAAGGGTGAAGGTCAAGGGTGAAGGTCAAGGGTGAAGGTCAAGGGTGAAGGTCAAGGGTGAAGGTCAAGGGTGAAGGTCAAGGGTGAAGGTCAAGGGTGAAGGTCAAGGGTGAAGGTCAAGGGTGAAGGTCAAGGGTGAAGGTCAAGGGTGAAGGTCAAGGGTGAAGGTCAAGGGTGAAGGTCAAGGGTGAAGGTCAAGGGTGAAGGTCAAGGGTGAAGGTCAAGGGTGAAGGTCAAGGGTGAAGGTCAAGGGTGAAGGTCAAGGGTGAAGGTCAAGGGTGAAGGTCAAGGGTGAAGGTCAAGGGTGAAGGTCAAGGGTGAAGGTCAAGGGTGAAGGTCAAGGGTGAAGGTCAAGGGTGAAGGTCAAGGGTGAAGGTCAAGGGTGAAGGTCAAGGGTGAAGGTCAAGGGTGAAGGTCAAGGGTGAAGGTCAAGGGTGAAGGTCAAGGGTGAAGGTCAAGGGTGAAGGTCAAGGGTGAAGGTCAAGGGTGAAGGTCAAGGGTGAAGGTCAAGGGTGAAGGTCAAGGGTGAAGGTCAAGGGTGAAGGTCAAGGGTGAAGGTCAAGGGTGAAGGTCAAGGGTGAAGGTCAAGGGTGAAGGTCAAGGGTGAAGGTCAAGGGTGAAGGTCAAGGGTGAAGGTCAAGGGTGAAGGTCAAGGGTGAAGGTCAAGGGTGAAGGTCAAGGGTGAAGGTCAAGGGTGAAGGTCAAGGGTGAAGGTCAAGGGTGAAGGTCAAGGGTGAAGGTCAAGGGTGAAGGTCAAGGGTGAAGGTCAAGGGTGAAGGTCAAGGGTGAAGGTCAAGGGTGAAGGTCAAGGGTGAAGGTCAAGGGTGAAGGTCAAGGGTGAAGGTCAAGGGTGAAGGTACAAGGATGTGAAGGACAAGGGTGAAGGTCAAAGGGTGAAGGTACAAGGGTGAAGGTCAAGGGTGAAGGTCAAGGGTGAAGGTCAAGGGTGAAGGTCAAGGTGTGAAGGTACAAGGGTGAAGGTCAAGGGGTGAAAGGTCAAGGGTGAAGGTCAAGGGTGAAGGTCAAGGGTGAAGGTCAAGGGTGAAGGTCAAGGGTGAAGGTCAAGGGTGAAGGTCAAGGGTGAAGGTCAAGGGTGAAGGTCAAGGGTGAAGGTCAAAGGGTGAAGGTCAAGGGTGAAGGTCCAAGGGTGAAGGTCAAGGGTGAAGGTCAAGGGTGAAGGTCAAGGGTGAAGGTCAAGGGTGAAGGTCAAGGGTGAAGGTCAAGGGTGAAGGTCAAGGGTGAAGGTCAAGGGTGAAGGTCAAGGGTGAAGGTCAAGGGTGAAGGTCAAGGGTGAAGGTCAAGGTGGAAGGTCAAGGGTGAAGGTCAAGGTGAAGGTCAAGGCGTGAAGGTCAAGGGTGAAGGTACAAGGGTGAAGGTCAAGGGTGAAGGTGCAAGGGTGGAAGGTCAAGGGTGAAGGTCAAGGGTGAAGGGCAAGGGTGAAGGTCAAGGGTGAAGGTCAAGGGTGAAGGTCAAGGGTGAAGGTCAAGGGTGAAGGTCAAGGTGAAGGTCAAGGGTGAAGGTCAAGGGTGAAGGTCAAGGGTGAAGTCAAGGGTGAAGGTCAAGGTGAAGGTCAAGGGTGAAGGTCAAGGGTGAAGGTCAAGGGTGAAGGTCAAGGGTGAAGGTCAAGGGTGAAGGTCAAGGGTGAAGGTCAGGGTGAAGGTCAAGGGTGAAGGTCAAGGGTGAAGGTCAAGGGTGAAGGTCAAGGGTGAAGGTCAAGGGTGAAGGTCAAGGGTGAAGGTCAAGGGTGAAGGTCAAGGGTGAAGGTCAAGGGTGAAGGTCAAGGGTGAAGGTCAAGGGTGAAGGTCAAGGGTGAAGGTCAAGGGTGAAGGTCAAGGTGAAGGTCAAGGGTGAAGGTCAAGGGTGAAGGTCAAGGGTGAAGGTCAAGGGTGAAGGTCAAGGGTGAAGGTCAAGGGTGAAGGTCAAGGGTGAAGGTCAAGGGTGAAGGTCAAGGGTGAAGGTCAAGGGTGAAGGTCAAGGGTTGAAGGTCAAGGGTGAAGGTCAAGGGTGAAGGTCAAGGGTGAAGGTCAAGGGTGAAGGTCAAGGGTGAAGGTCAAGGGTGAAGGTCAAGGGTGAAGGATCAAGGGTGAAGGATCAAGGGTGAAGGTCAAGGGTGAAGGACAAGGGTGAAGGTCAAGGGTGAAGGTCAAGGGTGAAGGTCAAGGGTGAAGGTCAAGGGTGAAGGTCAAGGTGAGTCAAGGTGAAGGTCAAGGGTGAGCGTCAAGGGTGAAGGTCAAGGGTGAAGGTCAAGGGTGAAGGTCAAGGGTGAAGGTCAAGGGTGAAGGTCAAGGGTGAAGGTCAAGGGTGAAGGTCAAGGGTGAAGGTCAAGGGTGAAGGTCAAGGGTGAAGGTCAAGGGTGAAGGTCAAGGGTGCAGGTCAAGGGTGAAGGTCCAAGGGTGAAGGTCAAGGGTGAAGGTCAAGGGTGAAGGTCAAGGGTGAAGGTCAAGGGTGAAGGTCAAGGGTGAAGGTCAAGGGTGAAGGTCAAGGGTGAAGGTCAAGGGTGAAGGTCAAGGGTGAAGGTCAAGGGTGAAGGTCAAGGTGAAGGTCAAGGGTGAAGGTCAAGGGTGAAGGTCAAGGGGAGGTGAAGGTCAAGGGTGAAGGTCAAGGGTGAAGGTCAAGGGTGAAGGTCAAGGGTGAAGGTCAAGGGTGAAGGTCAAGGGTGAAGGTCAAGGTGAAGGTCAAGGGTGAAGGTCAAGGGTGAAGGTCAAGGGTGAAGGTCAAGGGTGAAGGTCAAGGGTGAAGGTCAAGGGTGAAGGTCAAGGGTGAAGGTCAAGGGTGAAGGTCAAGGGTGAAGGTAAGGGTGTAAGGTCAAGGGTGAAGGTCAAGGGTGAAGGTCAAGGGTGAAGGTCAAGGGTGAAGGTCAAGGGGGTGAAGGTCAAGGTGAAGGTCAAGGGGTGAAGGTCAAGGGTGAAGGTCAAGGGTGAAGGTCAAGGGTGAAGGTCAAGGGTGAAGGTCAAGGGTGAAGGTCAAGGGTGAAGGTCAAGGGTGAAGGTCAAGGTGAAGGTCAAGGGTGAAGGTCAAGGGTGAAGGTCAAGGGTGAAGGTCAAGGGTGAAGGTCCAAGGGTGAAGGTCAAGGTGAAGGTCAAGGTGAAGGTCAAGGGTGAAGGTCAAGGGTGAAGGTCAAGGGTGAAGGTCAAGGGTGAAGGTCAAGGGTGAAGGTCAAGGGTGAAGGTCAAGGGTGAAGGTCAAGGGTGAAGGTCAAGGGTGAAGGTCAAGGGTGAAGGTCAAGGGTGAAGGTCAAGGGTGAAGGTCAAGGGTGAAGGTCAAGGGTGAAGGTCAAGGGTGAAGGCAAGGTGAAGGTCAAGGGTGAAGGTCAAGGGTGAAGGTCAAGGGTGAAGGTCAAGGGTGAAGGTCAAGGGTGAAGGTCAAGGGTGAAGTCAAGGGTGAAGGTCAAGGGTGAAGGTCAAGGGTGAAGGTCAAGGGTGAAGGTCAAGGGTGAAGGTCAAGGGTGAAGGTCAAGGGTGAAGGTCAAGGGTGAGGTCAAGGTGAAGGTCAAGGTGAAGGTCAAGGGTGAAGGTCAAGGGTGAAGGTCAAGGGTGAAGGTCAAGGGTGAAGGTCAAGGGTGAAGGTCAAGGGTGAAGGTCAAGGGTGAAGGTCAAGGGTGAAGGTCAAGGGTGAAGGTCAAGGGTGAAGGTCAAGGGTGAAGGTCAAGGGTGAAGGTCAAGGGTGAAGGTCAAGGGTGAAGGTCAAGGGTGAAGGTCAAGGGTGAAGGTCAAGGGTGAAGGTCAAGGGTGAAGGTCAAGGGTGAAGGTCAAGGGTGAAGGTCAAGGGTGAAGGTCAAGGGTGAAGGTCAAGGGTGAAGGTCAGGGTGAAGGTCAAGGGTGAAGGCAAGGGTGAAGGTCAAGGGTGAAGGTCAAGGTGAAAGGTCAAGGGTGAAGGTCAAGGGTGAAGGTCAAGGGTGAAGGTCAAGGTGAAGGTCAAGGGTGAAGGTCAAGGGTGAAGGTCAAGGGTGAAGGTCAAGGGTGAAGGTCAAGGGTGAAGGTCAAGGGTGAAGGTCAAGGGTGAGGTCAAGGTGAAGGTCAAGGGTGAAGGTCAGGGTGAAGGTCAAGGGGTGAAGGTCAAGGGTGAAGGTCAAGGTGAAGGTCAGGGTGAAGGTCAAGGGTGAAGGGTCAAGGGTGAAGGTCAAGGGTGAAGGTCAAGGGTGAAGGTCAAGGGGTGAAGGTCAAGGGTGAAGGTCAAGGGTGAAGGTCAAGGGTGAAGGAAAAGGGTGGAAGTTCAAGGGTGAAGGTCAAGGGTGAAGGTCAAGGGTGAAGGTCAAGGGTGAAGGTCAAGGTGAAGGTCCAAGGGTGAAGGTCAAGGGTGAAGGTCAAGGGTGAAGGTCAAGGGTGAAGGCAAGGGTGAATGTCAAGGGTGAAGGTCAAGGGTGCAGGTCAAGGGTGAAGGTCAAGGGTGAAGGTCAAGGGTTGAGTAGGAGCAAGGGTGAAGGTCAAGGTGACGGTCAAGGGTGAAGGTCAAGGGTGAAGGTCAAGGGTGAAGGTCAAGGGTGAAGGTCAAAGGGTGAAGGTCAAGGGTGAAGGTCAAGGGTGAAGGTCAAGGGTGAAGGTCAAGGGTGAAGGCAAGGGTGAAGGTCAAGGTTGAAGGTCAAGGGTGAAGGTCAAGGGTGAAGGTCAAGGGTGAAGGTCAAGGGTTGAAGGTCAAGGTGTGAAGGTCCAAGGGTGAAGGTCAAGGGTGAAGGTCAAGGGTGAGGTCAAGGTGAGGTACAAGCGTGAGGTCAAGGATCAAGGGTGAAGGTCAAGGGTGAAGGTCAAGGGTGAAGGTCAAGGGTGAAGGTCAAGGGTGAAGGTCAAGGGTGAAGGTCAAGGGTGAAGGTCAAGGGTGAAGGTCAAGGGTGAAGGTCAAGGGTGAAGGTCAAGGGTGAAGGTCAAGGGTGAAGGTCAAGGGTGAAGGTCAAGGGTGAAGGTCAAGGGTGAAGGTCAAGGGTGAAGGTCAAGGGTGAAGGTCAAGGGTGAAGGTCAAGGGTGAAGGTCAAGGGTGAAGGTCAAGGGTGAAGGTCAAGGGTGAAGGTCAAGGGTGAAGGTCAAGGGTGAAGGTCAAGGGTGAAGGTCAAGGGTGAAGGTCAAGGGTGAAGGTCAAGGGTGAAGGTCAAGGGTGAAGGTCAAGGGTGAAGGTCAAGGGTGAAGGTCAAGGGTGAAGGTCAAGGGTGAAGGTCAAGGGTGAAGGTCAAGGGTGAAGGTCAAGGGTGAAGGTCAAGGGTGAAGGTCAAGGGTGAAGGTCAAGGGTGAAGGTCAAGGGTGAAGGTCAAGGGTGAAGGTCAAGGGTGAAGGTCAAGGGTGAAGGTCAAGGGTGAAGGTCAAGGGTGAAGGTCAAGGGTGAAGGTCAAGGGTGAAGGTCAAGGGTGAAGGTCAAGGGTGAAGGTCAAGGGTGAAGGTCAAGGGTGAAGGTCAAGGGTGAAGGTCAAGGGTGAAGGTCAAGGGTGAAGGTCAAGGGTGAAGGTCAAGGGTGAAGGTCAAGGGTGAAGGTCAAGGGTGAAGGTCAAGGGTGAAGGTCAAGGGTGAAGGTCAAGGGTGAAGGTCAAGGGTGAAGGTCAAGGGTGAAGGTCAAGGGTGAAGGTCAAGGGTGAAGGTCAAGGGTGAAGGTCAAGGGTGAAGGTCAAGGGTGAAGGTCAAGGGTGAAGGTCAAGGGTGAAGGTCAAGGGTGAAGGTCAAGGGTGAAGGTCAAGGGTGAAGGTCAAGGGTGAAGGTCAAGGGTGAAGGTCAAGGGTGAAGGTCAAGGGTGAAGGTCAAGGGTGAAGGTCAAGGGTGAAGGTCAAGGGTGAAGGTCAAGGGTGAAGGACAAGGGTGAAGGTCAAGGGTGAAGGTCAAGGGTGAAGGTCAAGGGTGAAGGTCAAGGGTGAAGGTCAAGGGTGAAGGTCAAGGGTGAAGGACAAGGGTGAAGGTCAAGGGTGAAGGTCAAGGGTGAAGGTCAAGGGTGAAGGTCAAGGGTGAAGGTCAAGGGTGAAGGACAAGGGTGAAGGTCAAGGGTGAAGGTCAAGGGTGAAGGTCAAGGGTGAAGGTCAAGGGTGAAGGTCAAGGGTGAAGGACAAGGGTGAAGGTCAAGGGTGAAGGTCAAGGGTGAAGGTCAAGGGTGAAGGTCAAGGGTGAAGGTCAAGGGTGAAGGTCAAGGGTGAAGGTCAAGGGTGAAGGTCAAGGGTGAAGGTCAAGGGTGAAGGTCAAGGGTGAAGGTCAAGGGTGAAGGTCAAGGGTGAAGGTCAAGGGTGAAGGTCAAGGGTGAAGGACAAGGGTGAAGGTCAAGGGTGAAGGACAAGGGTGAAGGACAAGGGTGAAGGACAAGGGTGAAGGTCAAGGGTGAAGGACAAGGGTGAAGGACAAGGGTGAAGGACAAGGGTGAAGGACAAGGGTGAAGGTCAAGGGTGAAGGACAAGGGTGAAGGACAAGGGTGAAGGACAAGGGTGAAGGACAAGGGTGAAGGACAAGGGTGAAGGACAAGGGTGAAGGACAAGGGTGAAGGACAAGGGTGAAGGACAAGGGTGAAGGACAAGGGTGAAGGACAAGGGTGAAGGACAAGGGTGAAGGACAAGGGTGAAGGACAAGGGTGAAGGACAAGGGTGAAGGACAAGGGTGAAGGACAAGGGTGAAGGACAAGGGTGAAGGACAAGGGTGAAGGACAAGGGTGAAGGACAAGGGTGAAGGACAAGGGTGAAGGACAAGGGTGAAGGACAAGGGTGAAGGGTGAAGGACAAGGGTGAAGGACAAGGGTGAAGGACAAGGGTGAAGGACAAGGGTGAAGGACAAGGGTGAAGGACAAGGGTGAAGGACAAGGGTGAAGGACAAGGGTGAAGGACAAGGGTGAAGGACAAGGGTGAAGGACAAGGGTGAAGGACAAGGGTGAAGGACAAGGGTGAAGGACAAGGGTGAAGGACAAGGGTGAAGGACAAGGGTGAAGGACAAGGGTGAAGGACAAGGGTGAAGGACAAGGGTGAAGGACAAGGGTGAAGGACAAGGGTGAAGGACAAGGGTGAAGGACAAGGGTGAAGGACAAGGGTGAAGGACAAGGGTGAAGGACAAGGGTGAAGGACAAGGGTGAAGGACAAGGGTGAAGGACAAGGGTGAAGGACAAGGGTGAAGGACAAGGGTGAAGGACAAGGGTGAAGGACAAGGGTGAAGGACAAGGGTGAAGGACAAGGGTGAAGGACAAGGGTGAAGGACAAGGGTGAAGGACAAGGGTGAAGGACAAGGGTGAAGGACAAGGGTGAAGGACAAGGGTGAAGGACAAGGGTGAAGGACAAGGGTGAAGGACAAGGGTGAAGGACAAGGGTGAAGGACAAGGGTGAAGGACAAGGGTGAAGGACAAGGGTGAAGGACAAGGGTGAAGGACAAGGTGAAGGACAAGGGTGAAGGACAAGGTGAAGGACAGGGTGAAGGACAAGGGTGAAGGACAAGGTGAAGGACAAGGGTGAAGGACAGGGTGAAGGACAAGGGTGAAGGACAAGGGTGAAGGACAAGGGTGAAGGACAAGGGTGAAGGACAAGGGTGAAGGACAGGGTGAAGGACAAGGGTGAAGGACAAGGGTGAAGGACAAGGGTGAAGGACAAGGGTGAAGGACAAGGGTGAAGGACAAGGGTGAAGGACAAGGGTGAAGGACAAGGGTGAAGGACAAGGGTGAAGGACAAGGGTGAAGACAGGTAGGACAAGGGTGAAGGACAAGGGTGAAGGACAAGGGTGAAGGACCAAGGGTGAAGGACAAGGGTGAAGGACAAGGGTGAAGGACAAGGGTGAAGGACAGGTGAGGCCAAGGGTGAAGGACAAGGGTGAAGGACAAGGGTGAAGGACAAGGGTGAAGGACAAGGGTGAAGGACAAGGGTGAAGGACAAGGGTGAAGGACAAGGGTGAAGGACAAGGGTGAAGGACAAGGGTGAAGGACAAGGGTGAAGGACAAGGGTGAAGGACAAGGGTGAAGGACAAGGGTGAAGGACAAGGGTGAAGGACAAGGGTGAAGGACAAGGGTGAAGGACAAGGGTGAAGGACAAGGGTGAAGGACAAGGGTGAAGGACAAGGGTGAAGGACAAGGGTGAAGGACAAGGGTGAAGGACAAGGGTGAAGGACAAGGGTGAAGGACAAGGGTGAAGGACAAGGGTGAAGGACAAGGGTGAAGGACAAGGGTGAAGGACAAGGGTGAAGGACAAGGGTGAAGGACAAGGGTGAAGGACAAGGGTGAAGGACAAGGGTGAAGGACAAGGGTGAAGGACAAGGGTGAAGGACAAGGGTGAAGGACAAGGGTGAAGGACAAGGGTGAAGGACAAGGGTGAAGGACAAGGGTGAAGGACAAGGGTGAAGGACAAGGGTGAAGGACAAGGGTGAAGGACAAGGGTGAAGGACAAGGGTGAAGGACAAGGGTGAAGGACAAGGGTGAAGGACAAGGGTGAAGGACAAGGGTGAAGGACAAGGGTGAAGGACAAGGGTGAAGGACAAGGGTGAAGGACAAGGGTGAAGGACAAGGGTGAAGGACAAGGGTGAAGGACAAGGGTGAAGGACAAGGGTGAAGGACAAGGGTGAAGGACAAGGGTGAAGGACAAGGGTGAAGGACAAGGGTGAAGGACAAGGGTGAAGGACAAGGGTGAAGGACAAGGGTGAAGGACAAGGGTGAAGGACAAGGGTGAAGGACAAGGGTGAAGGACAAGGGTGAAGGACAAGGGTGAAGGACAAGGGTGAAGGACAAGGGTGAAGGACAAGGGTGAAGGACAAGGGTGAAGGACAAGGGTGAAGGACAAGGGTGAAGGACAAGGGTGAAGGACAAGGGTGAAGGACAAGGGTGAAGGACAAGGGTGAAGGACAAGGGTGAAGGACAAGGGTGAAGGACAAGGGTGAAGGACAAGGGTGAAGGACAAGGGTGAAGGACAAGGGTGAAGGACAAGGGTGAAGGACAAGGGTGAAGGACAAGGGTGAAGGACAAGGGTGAAGGACAAGGGTGAAGGACAAGGGTGAAGGACAAGGGTGAAGGACAAGGGTGAAGGACAAGGGTGAAGGACAAGGGTGAAGGACAAGGGTGAAGGACAAGGGTGAAGGACAAGGGTGAAGGACAAGGGTGAAGGACAAGGGTGAAGGACAAGGGTGAAGGACAAGGGTGAAGGACAAGGGTGAAGGACAAGGGTGAAGGACAAGGGTGAAGGACAAGGGTGAAGGACAAGGGTGAAGGACAAGGGTGAAGGACAAGGGTGAAGGACAAGGGTGAAGGACAAGGGTGAAGGACAAGGGTGAAGGACAAGGGTGAAGGACAAGGGTGAAGGACAAGGGTGAAGGACAAGGGTGAAGGACAAGGGTGAAGGACAAGGGTGAAGGACAAGGGTGAAGGACAAGGGTGAAGGACAAGGGTGAAGGACAAGGGTGAAGGACAAGGGTGAAGGACAAGGGTGAAGGACAAGGGTGAAGGACAAGGGTGAAGGACAAGGGTGAAGGACAAGGGTGAAGGACAAGGGTGAAGGACAAGGGTGAAGGACAAGGGTGAAGGACAAGGGTGAAGGACAAGGGTGAAGGACAAGGGTGAAGGACAAGGGTGAAGGACAAGGGTGAAGGACAAGGGTGAAGGACAAGGGTGAAGGACAAGGGTGAAGGACAAGGGTGAAGGACAAGGGTGAAGGACAAGGGTGAAGGACAAGGGTGAAGGACAAGGGTGAAGGACAAGGGTGAAGGACAAGGGTGAAGGACAAGGGTGAAGGACAAGGGTGAAGGACAAGGGTGAAGGACAAGGGTGAAGGACAAGGGTGAAGGACAAGGGTGAAGGACAAGGGTGAAGGACAAGGGTGAAGGACAAGGGTGAAGGACAAGGGTGAAGGACAAGGGTGAAGGACAAGGGTGAAGGACAAGGGTGAAGGACAAGGGTGAAGGACAAGGGTGAAGGACAAGGGTGAAGGACAAGGGTGAAGGACAAGGGTGAAGGACAAGGGTGAAGGACAAGGGTGAAGGACAAGGGTGAAGGACAAGGGTGAAGGACAAGGGTGAAGGACAAGGGTGAAGGACAAGGGTGAAGGACAAGGGTGAAGGACAAGGGTGAAGGACAAGGGTGAAGGACAAGGGTGAAGGACAAGGGTGAAGGACAAGGGTGAAGGACAAGGGTGAAGGACAAGGGTGAAGGACAAGGGTGAAGGACAAGGGTGAAGGACAAGGGTGAAGGACAAGGGTGAAGGACAAGGGTGAAGGACAAGGGTGAAGGACAAGGGTGAAGGACAAGGGTGAAGGACAAGGGTGAAGGACAAGGGTGAAGGACAAGGGTGAAGGACAAGGGTGAAGGACAAGGGTGAAGGACAAGGGTGAAGGACAAGGGTGAAGGACAAGGGTGAAGGACAAGGGTGAAGGACAAGGGTGAAGGACAAGGGTGAAGGACAAGGGTGAAGGACAAGGGTGAAGGACAAGGGTGAAGGACAAGGGTGAAGGACAAGGGTGAAGGACAAGGGTGAAGGACAAGGGTGAAGGACAAGGGTGAAGGACAAGGGTGAAGGACAAGGGTGAAGGACAAGGGTGAAGGACAAGGGTGAAGGACAAGGGTGAAGGACAAGGGTGAAGGACAAGGGTGAAGGACAAGGGTGAAGGACAAGGGTGAAGGACAAGGGTGAAGGACAAGGGTGAAGGACAAGGGTGAAGGACAAGGGTGAAGGACAAGGGTGAAGGACAAGGGTGAAGGACAAGGGTGAAGGACAAGGGTGAAGGACAAGGGTGAAGGACAAGGGTGAAGGGGGTGAAGGACAAGGGTGAAGGACAAGGGTGAAGGACAAGGGTGAAGGACAAGGGTGAAGGACAAGGGTGAAGGACAAGGGTGAAGGACAAGGGTGAAGGACAAGGGTGAAGGACAAGGGTGAAGGACAAGGGTGAAGGACAAGGGTGAAGGACAAGGGTGAAGGACAAGGGTGAAGGACAAGGGTGAAGGACAAGGGTGAAGGACAAGGGTGAAGGACAAGGGTGAAGGACAAGGGTGAAGGACAAGGGTGAAGGACAAGGGTGAAGGACAAGGGTGAAGGACAAGGGTGAAGGACAAGGGTGAAGGACAAGGGTGAAGGACAAGGGTGAAGGACAAGGGTGAAGGACAAGGGTGAAGGACAAGGGTGAAGGACAAGGGTGAAGGACAAGGGTGAAGGACAAGGGTGAAGGACAAGGGTGAAGGACAAGGGTGAAGGACAAGGGTGAAGGACAAGGGTGAAGGACAAGGGTGAAGGACAAGGGTGAAGGACAAGGGTGAAGGACAAGGGTGAAGGACAAGGGTGAAGGACAAGGGTGAAGGACAAGGGTGAAGGACAAGGGTGAAGGACAAGGGTGAAGGACAAGGGTGAAGGACAAGGGTGAAGGACAAGGGTGAAGGACAAGGGTGAAGGACAAGGGTGAAGGACAAGGGTGAAGGACAAGGGTGAAGGACAAGGGTGAAGGACAAGGGTGAAGGACAAGGGTGAAGGACAAGGGTGAAGGACAAGGGTGAAGGACAAGGGTGAAGGACAAGGGTGAAGGACAAGGGTGAAGGACAAGGGTGAAGGACAAGGGTGAAGGACAAGGGTGAAGGACAAGGGTGAAGGACAAGGGTGAAGGACAAGGGTGAAGGACAAGGGTGAAGGACAAGGGTGAAGGACAAGGGTGAAGGACAAGGGTGAAGGACAAGGGTGAAGGACAAGGGTGAAGGACAAGGGTGAAGGACAAGGGTGAAGGACAAGGGTGAAGGACAAGGGTGAAGGACAAGGGTGAAGGACAAGGGTGAAGGACAAGGGTGAAGGACAAGGGTGAAGGACAAGGGTGAAGGACAAGGGTGAAGGACAAGGGTGAAGGACAAGGGTGAAGGACAAGGGTGAAGGACAAGGGTGAAGGACAAGGGTGAAGGACAAGGGTGAAGGACAAGGGTGAAGGACAAGGGTGAAGGACAAGGGTGAAGGACAAGGGTGAAGGACAAGGGTGAAGGACAAGGGTGAAGGACAAGGGTGAAGGACAAGGGTGAAGGACAAGGGTGAAGGACAAGGGTGAAGGACAAGGGTGAAGGACAAGGGTGAAGGACAAGGGTGAAGGACAAGGGTGAAGGACAAGGGTGAAGGACAAGGGTGAAGGACAAGGGTGAAGGACAAGGGTGAAGGACAAGGGTGAAGGACAAGGGTGAAGGACAAGGGTGAAGGACAAGGGTGAAGGACAAGGGTGAAGGACAAGGGTGAAGGACAAGGGTGAAGGACAAGGGTGAAGGACAAGGGTGAAGGACAAGGGTGAAGGACAAGGGTGAAGGACAAGGGTGAAGGACAAGGGTGAAGGACAAGGGTGAAGGACAAGGGTGAAGGACAAGGGTGAAGGACAAGGGTGAAGGACAAGGGTGAAGGACAAGGGTGAAGGACAAGGGTGAAGGACAAGGGTGAAGGACAAGGGTGAAGGACAAGGGTGAAGGACAAGGGTGAAGGACAAGGGTGAAGGACAAGGGTGAAGGACAAGGGTGAAGGACAAGGGTGAAGGACAAGGGTGAAGGACAAGGGTGAAGGACAAGGGTGAAGGACAAGGGTGAAGGACAAGGGTGAAGGACAAGGGTGAAGGACAAGGGTGAAGGACAAGGGTGAAGGACAAGGGTGAAGGACAAGGGTGAAGGACAAGGGTGAAGGACAAGGGTGAAGGACAAGGGTGAAGGACAAGGGTGAAGGACAAGGGTGAAGGACAAGGGTGAAGGACAAGGGTGAAGGACAAGGGTGAAGGACAAGGGTGAAGGACAAGGGTGAAGGACAAGGGTGAAGGACAAGGGTGAAGGACAAGGGTGAAGGACAAGGGTGAAGGACAAGGGTGAAGGACAAGGGTGAAGGACAAGGGTGAAGGACAAGGGTGAAGGACAAGGGTGAAGGACAAGGGTGAAGGACAAGGGTGAAGGACAAGGGTGAAGGACAAGGGTGAAGGACAAGGGTGAAGGACAAGGGTGAAGGACAAGGGTGAAGGACAAGGGTGAAGGACAAGGGTGAAGGACAAGGGTGAAGGACAAGGGTGAAGGACAAGGGTGAAGGACAAGGGTGAAGGACAAGGGTGAAGGACAAGGGTGAAGGACAAGGGTGAAGGACAAGGGTGAAGGACAAGGGTGAAGGACAAGGGTGAAGGACAAGGGTGAAGGACAAGGGTGAAGGACAAGGGTGAAGGACAAGGGTGAAGGACAAGGGTGAAGGACAAGGGTGAAGGACAAGGGTGAAGGACAAGGGTGAAGGACAAGGGTGAAGGACAAGGGTGAAGGACAAGGGTGAAGGACAAGGGTGAAGGACAAGGGTGAAGGACAAGGGTGAAGGACAAGGGTGAAGGACAAGGGTGAAGGACAAGGGTGAAGGACAAGGGTGAAGGACAAGGGTGAAGGACAAGGGTGAAGGACAAGGGTGAAGGACAAGGGTGAAGGACAAGGGTGAAGGACAAGGGTGAAGGACAAGGGTGAAGGACAAGGGTGAAGGACAAGGGTGAAGGACAAGGGTGAAGGACAAGGGTGAAGGACAAGGGTGAAGGACAAGGGTGAAGGACAAGGGTGAAGGACAAGGGTGAAGGACAAGGGTGAAGGACAAGGGTGAAGGACAAGGGTGAAGGACAAGGGTGAAGGACAAGGGTGAAGGACAAGGGTGAAGGACAAGGGTGAAGGACAAGGGTGAAGGACAAGGGTGAAGGACAAGGGTGAAGGACAAGGGTGAAGGACAAGGGTGAAGGACAAGGGTGAAGGACAAGGGTGAAGGACAAGGGTGAAGGACAAGGGTGAAGGACAAGGGTGAAGGACAAGGGTGAAGGACAAGGGTGAAGGACAAGGGTGAAGGACAAGGGTGAAGGACAAGGGTGAAGGACAAGGGTGAAGGACAAGGGTGAAGGACAAGGGTGAAGGACAAGGGTGAAGGACAAGGGTGAAGGACAAGGGTGAAGGACAAGGGTGAAGGACAAGGGTGAAGGACAAGGGTGAAGGACAAGGGTGAAGGACAAGGGTGAAGGACAAGGGTGAAGGACAAGGGTGAAGGACAAGGGTGAAGGACAAGGGTGAAGGACAAGGGTGAAGGACAAGGGTGAAGGACAAGGGTGAAGGACAAGGGTGAAGGACAAGGGTGAAGGACAAGGGTGAAGGACAAGGGTGAAGGACAAGGGTGAAGGACAAGGGTGAAGGACAAGGGTGAAGGACAAGGGTGAAGGACAAGGGTGAAGGACAAGGGTGAAGGACAAGGGTGAAGGACAAGGGTGAAGGACAAGGGTGAAGGACAAGGGTGAAGGACAAGGGTGAAGGACAAGGGTGAAGGACAAGGGTGAAGGACAAGGGTGAAGGACAAGGGTGAAGGACAAGGGTGAAGGACAAGGGTGAAGGACAAGGGTGAAGGACAAGGGTGAAGGACAAGGGTGAAGGACAAGGGTGAAGGACAAGGGTGAAGGACAAGGGTGAAGGACAAGGGTGAAGGACAAGGGTGAAGGACAAGGGTGAAGGACAAGGGTGAAGGACAAGGGTGAAGGACAAGGGTGAAGGACAAGGGTGAAGGACAAGGGTGAAGGACAAGGGTGAAGGACAAGGGTGAAGGACAAGGGTGAAGGACAAGGGTGAAGGACAAGGGTGAAGGACAAGGGTGAAGGACAAGGGTGAAGGACAAGGGTGAAGGACAAGGGTGAAGGACAAGGGTGAAGGACAAGGGTGAAGGACAAGGGTGAAGGACAAGGGTGAAGGACAAGGGTGAAGGACAAGGGTGAAGGACAAGGGTGAAGGACAAGGGTGAAGGACAAGGGTGAAGGACAAGGGTGAAGGACAAGGGTGAAGGACAAGGGTGAAGGACAAGGGTGAAGGACAAGGGTGAAGGACAAGGGTGAAGGACAAGGGTGAAGGACAAGGGTGAAGGACAAGGGTGAAGGACAAGGGTGAAGGACAAGGGTGAAGGACAAGGGTGAAGGACAAGGGTGAAGGACAAGGGTGAAGGACAAGGGTGAAGGACAAGGGTGAAGGACAAGGGTGAAGGACAAGGGTGAAGGACAAGGGTGAAGGACAAGGGTGAAGGACAAGGGTGAAGGACAAGGGTGAAGGACAAGGGTGAAGGACAAGGGTGAAGGACAAGGGTGAAGGACAAGGGTGAAGGACAAGGGTGAAGGACAAGGGTGAAGGACAAGGGTGAAGGACAAGGGTGAAGGACAAGGGTGAAGGACAAGGGTGAAGGACAAGGGTGAAGGACAAGGGTGAAGGACAAGGGTGAAGGACAAGGGTGAAGGACAAGGGTGAAGGACAAGGGTGAAGGACAAGGGTGAAGGACAAGGGTGAAGGACAAGGGTGAAGGACAAGGGTGAAGGACAAGGGTGAAGGACAAGGGTGAAGGACAAGGGTGAAGGACAAGGGTGAAGGACAAGGGTGAAGGACAAGGGTGAAGGACAAGGGTGAAGGACAAGGGTGAAGGACAAGGGTGAAGGACAAGGGTGAAGGACAAGGGTGAAGGACAAGGGTGAAGGACAAGGGTGAAGGACAAGGGTGAAGGACAAGGGTGAAGGACAAGGGTGAAGGACAAGGGTGAAGGACAAGGGTGAAGGACAAGGGTGAAGGACAAGGGTGAAGGACAAGGGTGAAGGACAAGGGTGAAGGACAAGGGTGAAGGACAAGGGTGAAGGACAAGGGTGAAGGACAAGGGTGAAGGACAAGGGTGAAGGACAAGGGTGAAGGACAAGGGTGAAGGACAAGGGTGAAGGACAAGGGTGAAGGACAAGGGTGAAGGACAAGGGTGAAGGACAAGGGTGAAGGACAAGGGTGAAGGACAAGGGTGAAGGACAAGGGTGAAGGACAAGGGTGAAGGACAAGGGTGAAGGACAAGGGTGAAGGACAAGGGTGAAGGACAAGGGTGAAGGACAAGGGTGAAGGACAAGGGTGAAGGACAAGGGTGAAGGACAAGGGTGAAGGACAAGGGTGAAGGACAAGGGTGAAGGACAAGGGTGAAGGACAAGGGTGAAGGACAAGGGTGAAGGACAAGGGTGAAGGACAAGGGTGAAGGACAAGGGTGAAGGACAAGGGTGAAGGACAAGGGTGAAGGACAAGGGTGAAGGACAAGGGTGAAGGACAAGGGTGAAGGACAAGGGTGAAGGACAAGGGTGAAGGACAAGGGTGAAGGACAAGGGTGAAGGACAAGGGTGAAGGACAAGGGTGAAGGACAAGGGTGAAGGACAAGGGTGAAGGACAAGGGTGAAGGACAAGGGTGAAGGACAAGGGTGAAGGACAAGGGTGAAGGACAAGGGTGAAGGACAAGGGTGAAGGACAAGGGTGAAGGACAAGGGTGAAGGACAAGGGTGAAGGACAAGGGTGAAGGACAAGGGTGAAGGACAAGGGTGAAGGACAAGGGTGAAGGACAAGGGTGAAGGACAAGGGTGAAGGACAAGGGTGAAGGACAAGGGTGAAGGACAAGGGTGAAGGACAAGGGTGAAGGACAAGGGTGAAGGACAAGGGTGAAGGACAAGGGTGAAGGACAAGGGTGAAGGACAAGGGTGAAGGACAAGGGTGAAGGACAAGGGTGAAGGACAAGGGTGAAGGACAAGGGTGAAGGACAAGGGTGAAGGACAAGGGTGAAGGACAAGGGTGAAGGACAAGGGTGAAGGACAAGGGTGAAGGACAAGGGTGAAGGACAAGGGTGAAGGACAAGGGTGAAGGACAAGGGTGAAGGACAAGGGTGAAGGACAAGGGTGAAGGACAAGGGTGAAGGACAAGGGTGAAGGACAAGGGTGAAGGACAAGGGTGAAGGACAAGGGTGAAGGACAAGGGTGAAGGACAAGGGTGAAGGACAAGGGTGAAGGACAAGGGTGAAGGACAAGGGTGAAGGACAAGGGTGAAGGACAAGGGTGAAGGACAAGGGTGAAGGACAAGGGTGAAGGACAAGGGTGAAGGACAAGGGTGAAGGACAAGGGTGAAGGACAAGGGTGAAGGACAAGGGTGAAGGACAAGGGTGAAGGACAAGGTGATGACAAGTGTGAGACAAGGGTGAAGGACAAGTGAAGGACAGGGTGAAGGACAAGGGTGAGACAAGGGTGAAGGACAAGGGTGAAGGACAAGGTGAAGGACAAGGGTGAAGGACAAGGGTGAAGGACAAGGGTGAAGGACAAGGGTGAAGGACAAAGGGTGAAGGACAAGGGTGAAGGACAAGGGTGAAGGACAAGGGTGAAGGACAAGGGTGAAGGACAAGGGTGAAGGACAAGGGTGAAGGACAAGGGTGAGGACAGGGTGAGGACAAGGGTAAGGACAAGGGTGAAGGACAAGGGTGAGGACAGGGGAGGACAAGGGTGAAGGACAAGGGTGAAGGACAAGGGTGAAGGACAAGGGTGAAGGACAAGGGTGAAGGACAAGGGTGAAGGACAAGGGTGAAGGACAAGGGTGAAGGACAAGGTGAAGGACAAGGGTGAAGGACAAGGGTGAAGGACAAGGGTGAAGGACAAGTGTGAAGGACAAGGGTGAAGGACAAGGGTGAAGGACAAGGGTGAAGGACAAGGGTGAAGGACAAAGGGTGAAGGACAAGGGTGAAGGACAAGGGTGAAGGACAAGGGTGAAGGACAAGGGTGAAGGACAAGGGTGAAGGACAAGGGTGAAGGACAAGGGTGAAGGACAAGGGTGAAGGACAAGGGTGAAGGACAAGGGTGAAGGACAAGGGTGAAGGACAAGGGTGAAGGACAAGGGTGAAGGACAAGGGTGAAGGACAAGGGTGAAGGACAAGGGTGAAGGACAAGGGTGAAGGACAAGGGTGAAGGACAAGGGTGAAGGACAAGGGTGAAGGACAAGGGTGAAGGACAAGGGTGAAGGACAAGGGTGAAGGACAAGGGTGAAGGACAAGGGTGAAGGACAAGGGTGAAGGACAAGGGTGAAGGACAAGGGTGAAGGACAAGGGTGAAGGACAAGGGTGAAGGACAAGGGTGAAGGACAAGGGTGAAGGACAAGGGTGAAGGACAAGGGTGAAGGACAAGGGTGAAGGACAAGGGTGAAGGACAAGGGTGAAGGACAAGGGTGAAGGACAAGGGTGAAGGACAAGGGTGAAGGACAAGGGTGAAGGACAAGGGTGAAGGACAAGGGTGAAGGACAAGGGTGAAGGACAAGGGTGAAGGACAAGGGTGAAGGACAAGGGTGAAGGACAAGGGTGAAGGACAAGGGTGAAGGACAAGGGTGAAGGACAAGGGTGAAGGACAAGGGTGAAGGACAAGGGTGAAGGACAAGGGTGAAGGACAAGGGTGAAGGACAAGGGTGAAGGACAAGGGTGAAGGACAAGGGTGAAGGACAAGGGTGAAGGACAAGGGTGAAGGACAAGGGTGAAGGACAAGGGTGAAGGACAAGGGTGAAGGACAAGGGTGAAGGACAAGGGTGAAGGACAAGGGTGAAGGACAAGGGTGAAGGACAAGGGTGAAGGACAAGGGTGAAGGACAAGGGTGAAGGACAAGGGTGAAGGACAAGGGTGAAGGACAAGGGTGAAGGACAAGGGTGAAGGACAAGGGTGAAGGACAAGGGTGAAGGACAAGGGTGAAGGACAAGGGTGAAGGACAAGGGTGAAGGACAAGGGTGAAGGACAAGGGTGAAGGACAAGGGTGAAGGACAAGGGTGAAGGACAAGGGTGAAGGACAAGGGTGAAGGACAAGGGTGAAGGACAAGGGTGAAGGACAAGGGTGAAGGACAAGGGTGAAGGACAAGGGTGAAGGACAAGGGTGAAGGACAAGGGTGAAGGACAAGGGTGAAGGACAAGGGTGAAGGACAAGGGTGAAGGACAAGGGTGAAGGACAAGGGTGAAGGACAAGGGTGAAGGACAAGGGTGAAGGACAAGGGTGAAGGACAAGGGTGAAGGACAAGGGTGAAGGACAAGGGTGAAGGACAAGGGTGAAGGACAAGGGTGAAGGACAAGGGTGAAGGACAAGGGTGAAGGACAAGGGTGAAGGACAAGGGTGAAGGACAAGGGTGAAGGACAAGGGTGAAGGACAAGGGTGAAGGACAAGGGTGAAGGACAAGGGTGAAGGACAAGGGTGAAGGACAAGGGTGAAGGACAAGGGTGAAGGACAAGGGTGAAGGACAAGGGTGAAGGACAAGGTGAAGGACAAGGGTGAAGGACAAGGGTGAAGGACAAGGGTGAAGGACAAGGGTGAAGGACAAGGGTGAAGGACAAGGGTGGAAGGACAAGGGGTGAAGGACAAGGGTGAAGGACAAGGGTGAAGGACAAGGGGGTGAAGGACAAGGGTGAAGGACAAGGGTGAAGGACAAGGGTGAAGGACAAGGGTGAAGGACCAAGGTGAAGGACAAGGGTGAAGGACAAGGGGTGAAGGACAAGGTGAGACAAGGGTGAAGGACAAGGGTGAAGGACAAGGGTGAAGGACAAGGGTGAAGGACAAGGGTGAAGGACAAGGGTGAAGGACAAGGGTGAAGGACAAGGGTGGAAGGACAAGGGTGAAGGACAAGGGTGAAGGACAAGGGTGAAGGACAAGGTGAAGGACTAAGGGTGAAGGACAAGGGTGAAGGACAAGGGTGAGACAAGGGTGAAGGACAAGGGTGAAGGACAAGGGTGAAGGACAAGGGTGAAGGACAAGGGTGAAGGACAAGGGTGAAGGACAAGGGTGAAGGACAAGGGTGAAGGACAAGGGTGAAGGACAAGGGTGAAGGACAAGGGTGAAGGACAAGGGTGAAGGACAAGGGTGAAGGACAAGGGTGAAGGACAAGGGTGAAGGACAAGGGTGAAGGACAAGGGTGAAGGACAAGGGTGAAGGACAAGGGTGAAGGACAAGGGTGAAGGACAAGGGTGAAGGACAAGGGTGAAGGACAAGGGTGAAGGACAAGGGTGAAGGACAAGGGTGAAGGACAAGGGTGAAGGACAAGGGTGAAGGACAAGGGTGAAGGACAAGGGTGAAGGACAAGGGTGAAGGACAAGGGTGAAGGACAAGGGTGAAGGACAAGGGTGAAGGACAAGGGTGAAGGACAAGGGTGAAGGACAAGGGTGAAGGACAAGGGTGAAGGACAAGGGTGAAGGACAAGGGTGAAGGACAAGGGTGAAGGACAAGGGTGAAGGACAAGGGTGAAGGACAAGGGTGAAGGACAAGGGTGAAGGACAAGGGTGAAGGACAAGGGTGAAGGACAAGGGTGAAGGACAAGGGTGAAGGACAAGGGTGAAGGACAAGGGTGAAGGACAAGGGTGAAGGACAAGGGTGAAGGACAAGGGTGAAGGACAAGGGTTGAAGGACAAGGGTGAAGGACAAGGGTGAAGGAGCAAGGGTGAAGGACAAGGGTGAAGGACAAGGGTGAAGGACAAAGGGTGAAGGACAAGGGTGAAGGGACAAGGGTGAAGGACAAGGGTGAAGGACAAGGGTGAAGGACAAGGGTGAGGACAAGGGTGAAGGACAAGGGGTGAAGGACAAGGGTGAAGGACAAGGGTGAAGGGACAAGGGTGGTTGAGGACAAGGGTGAAGGACAAGGGTGAAGGACAAGGGTGAAGGACAAGGGTGAGGACAAGGGTGAAGGACAAGGGTGAAGGACAAGGGTGAAGGACAAGGGTGAAGGACAAGGGTGGAAGGACAAGGGGAAGACAAGGTGAAGGACAAGGGTGGAAGGACAAGGGTGAAGGACAAGGGTGAAGGACAAGGGTGAAGGACAAGGGTGAAGGACAAGGGTGAAGGACAAGGGTGAAGGACAAGGGTGAAGGACAAGGGTGAAGGACAAGGGTGAAGGACAAGGGTGAAGGACAAGGGTGAAGGACAAGGGTGAAGGACAAGGGTGAAGGACAAGGGTGAAGGACAAGGGTGAAGGACAAGGGTGAAGGACAAGGGTGAAGGACAAGGGTGAAGGACAAGGGTGAAGGACAAGGGTGAAGGACAAGGGTGAAGGACAAGGGTGAAGGACAAGGGTGAAGGACAAGGGTGAAGGACAAGGGTGAAGGACAAGGGTGAAGGACAAGGGTGAAGGACAAGGGTGAAGGACAAGGGTGAAGGACAAGGGTGAAGGACAAGGGTGAAGGACAAGGGTGAAGGACAAGGGTGAAGGACAAGGGTGAAGGACAAGGGTGAAGGACAAGGGTGAAGGACAAGGGTGAAGGACAAGGGTGAAGGACAAGGGTGAAGGACAAGGGTGAAGGACAAGGGTGAAGGACAAGGGTGAAGGACAAGGGTGAAGGACAAGGGTGAAGGACAAGGGTGAAGGACAAGGGTGAAGGACAAGGGTGAAGGACAAGGGTGAAGGACAAGGGTGAAGGACAAGGGTGAAGGACAAGGGTGAAGGACAAGGGTGAAGGACAAGGGTGAAGGACAAGCAGATGGTTTTGTGTGCTTGCTACATGCAATCTCTCCATTGAGCATCTCGTGAATGCTAGCTCTCTGTTGTTTTCACCTGACCACTGAAGATGATATCGAGCCCGCGGGTGTAGTAGCTCCAGATGTAGTCCGGTGGAGAGGAGCATGGGGAGAGAGCCGGCGAGGAGGCGTGAGCGAGGGGCGAGGAGGGGGAGGAGGAGAGGGGAGGGGCGAGGGCGGAATGAATGGCCTTGGCGGAGTCCTGCAGAGGGGATAGGCGCACAGGGGGGGGAAGGGGGAGGAGTTAGCACAGAGGGCAAGGAGCCAGGGGGTGTTTGACAATGGTTGGAAGGGAATGGAGGAAAGGGTGGAATAGGCATTATGGGTAGAATAAAGAAGTAGGGAGCCGGGAGAATCCATTCAATGCTGCTATCTACCATGCATTGCCAGGAAACACGTGCCCCTTGTCACCCCTGCCCCTTGTCACCCCTGCCCCTTGTCACCCCTTCAAGCCACCCCTGCCCCAGCCACGCCTCCCTTCCGTTGAAGGCACCCATGAAGCCATTGGGGCATGACCTGCTTGGCGCCCATGAAGCACGGGCGCCCCAGCTCCGACCACACGTCCTGGCGCGACGAAGGAAGGGGGGAAGATATGGAGGGCGAGGACACAAGGGAGGGAGGTACGCAAGGGAGGAGAGAAAGGTGAGAGACGGGAGCAAAAGGGAGAGGACAGGAGTAGGGAAGGAGTAAAGTGGATGCAAGTGGGTGGGAAGAGAGAGAGCGGTTGGGAAGAGGAGGGGCAAGTGGGCGGAGAGGGGAAGGAGGACAGGGGGGCATGGGAGGCGCTGACCTGGGCGGAGTCCCCAAAGGCAATGCGCTGGCCGCCCTGTGAGAAGAGCACTGCCTCTCCCAGCTGGTGGGAACGGATGGGGAGGGGAGAAGATAGGCAGAGAGGAGGGATAGGGGCAAGGAAGGGTGGAGAGAGGCAGGGAAGGGGGGAGAGCAGGGTGGGGACACAGGGAGGGTGGGGAGGGAAGGGCAGTCATAAGAAGCAAGCAGGGAAATGGCGTTGTAAAGCATATTGCATCCTCAACCATCCCACTGGCAGCAGGAGTGCCTCCACACACGGCACTGTTCCCAACCTGCACTGCACGCCCATTTCCCCTGCCTCCCGCATCACATAAAGCCTGGCCTCCTGGGCTAGGCTGGGCTGGGCCTTCTCATTAACCCGCACCCTGTACACGCCCCCATTCGCCATCACCAGCAGCATGCCCATGTGCACGCTCATTCCAATGCACTATGCGCTGCTTTCTAGGCCATCACACTCCACCCACCTGCACCAGGAGAGCCTCCATGTACACGGCCCCACTCGCCCTCACCAGCGGAATGCTCAAGTGCAAGTGCACGCTCACCGCTCATCTCTCTCCCATGCACCAAGAACCGCCTTCTAGGCCATCGCGTCCCACCCTCACCTGCACCAGCAGAGCCTCCATATACACGGCCCCGTTCGCCATCACCAGCGGCACGCTCATGTGCACGCTCATCTCCCATGCACCTCGTCTTCTAGGCCATCGCACCCCAGTCTCACCTGCACCAGGAGCGCCTCCATGTACACAGCCCCGTTCGCCATCACCAGCGGCAGCGACGCAAACCGCTCCGCAGCCCGCCGCAACCCCTCCCCCTCCCCGCCTTCCACTGCCCCCCCTGTGCCCCCTGTGCCCTCTTCGCCCCCTGCGCCCCCTGCGCCCACTGCTCCCCCAACACCCCCTGTTCCCCCCGCCCCCTGCGCGGGGAGAGCAGGCTCCCCTGGCAGGTGCAGCAGCACTCGCGATAGGCGTGGGGCGGAGCCGTCTGGCAGCTGCATTGGGAGGTCTGGGAGGGGGAGGGAGGAGGGGGGGAGAGTGGGAAGGGGAAGGGGTGGGAATAGAGGGATGGGGAGAGGCAAGAGTGGAAAGCGGGCTCCCCCGGCAGGTGCAGCAGAACCCGCAAGAGGCGGGGCGCTGAGCCGTCCGGCAGCTGCATGGGAAGAAATAGGGAGGAAGGAGCAAGAACGGGAGGAAGGAGGAGGGAGGAATGATAGGGCAGCATGCAGAGAGGGAGAATAGGCGCAGCAGGGCGTTGTGAGAGAGAAGGGCGTTGTGAGAGAGCAGGGCGTTGTGAGAGAGCAGGGAGCAGGGAGGGGGAAGGAAGGGGAGGAGCAGGGAAGAGGCGAGGCCGGGGGAATGGGGAGGAAGGGGAAGAAGCAAGGCGGAGGGGGGCGGGGGAATGATAATGGAAGGGGCATGGAGAAAGGGAGCAGGGCAGGCACTGACCATGTGTGGGCTGTTGAAAGAAATGTTGGTGAGGGGCGGGGATGGGGAAGAGCAGCGCCATGCCCTGCCAGCACGTAGGGTGAGAGGAGAAGGGGGCGGGACGGAGGGGGAAAACAAGGTGAAGGAAGCAGATGGTGGGCAAGGGCAGGCAGAGGGAAGAGGGCGCAGGGGACAGGGTGCCGAGCACAAGGCGCAGAGCGAAGGGCAGAGGGCACAGGGGAAAGGGCGCAGCACAACGGGGGCAGCACCGGGTAGGAGAGGGTGTAGCAGGCGGATTGGGTGTTGTAGGCGCCGGGGAAGGTGGGACAGCACGTGATCAAGCACAGCACGCAAGGCAGGGGGCACAGGGCACAGCGAAGGGCACAGCGCAGGGCGAGCAGTACCGGGTAGGCGAGGGTGTAGCAGGCGGATTGGGTGGTGTAGGCGCCGGGGAAGGTGGGACCGAGGACGGAATACACGTGGGCGAACGTGGGCGCCTGCATGGGGCCTCTGGGTGCAGCAAGATCGACGAGGGAAAAGAAAGTGAGCGGAAGAGAGGGAGCAGGACAGCATACGGAGCCTTTCAGCGCGCTTGGCAGATAAATGAGCGTTTCCAAACGAGGGTGGGGGATAGCAGAGGGGGCAGGCAGAGGGGGCAGGCAGGCATACCCGAGCAGCGAGGCTCCGAATCGCAGGTGCAGGCGAGAAATGTCCGCCACGTCTATGCGGTGCAGTCGCTGGTGGGTGGGGAGAGGGGGCAAGGGGGGAGGAGTAGGAGAAGAGTGGATGCAAAGAGGGCAGTTGGCAGCGTGCAGACGTGAGATGTCCGCCACGTCTATGCGGTGCAGTCGATGGTGGGGAAAAGGGGTGGGAGGGGGTTGGATGGGGGCGGGGGAAGAACGAATGGGCGACAGAAGCATGTGAGAAGGTAAGATGGCAGGTGTGTGAGAGCAAGAGGTCATGGGGGAACGTGTAGGGCAAGAGGGAGAAACGAGAAGCCTCGCCTGGACATGCGGGTAGAAGGCCTCGCCTGGACATGCGGGTAGAAGGCCTCGCCTGGACATTAGAAGGCCTCGCCTGGACATGCGCGTAGAAGGCCTCGCCTGGACATGCGGGTAGAAGGCCTCGCCTGGACATGCGGGTAGAAGGCCTCGCCTGGACATGCGGGTAGAAGGCCTCGCCTGGACATGCGGGTAGAAGGCCTCGCCTGGACATGCGGGTAGAAGGCCTCACCTGCACGTGAGGGTCGAAGCAGAGGCGGAAGCCGAGGTGTGGGAAGGCGATGACGATGTCGCGCGATAGGGGCTCCTGGGGGGTGGGGTGGGGGAGAGGGGGTGTGGGAAGGAGGGGGCATGGGGAGGGGCCGGAAATGGGGGTTTGAAAATTGGCCATTTTCTCTAACATGAGTCATGGGGAAAAAAAGGGCGATGGGTTACCCCCTAACCCACCTGGTGGCAGCACGACACGGCACAGCACCCCAAGCAACTGGTGGCAGCACGACACGGCACAGCACCCCAAGCAACTGGTGGCAGCACGACACGGCACAGCACCCCAAGCAACTGGTGGCAGCACGACACGGCACAGCACCCCAAGCAACTGGTGGCAGCACGACACGGCACAGCACCCCAAGCAACTGGTGGCAGCACGACACGGCACAGCACCCCAAGCAACTGGTGGCAGCACGACACGGCACAGCACCCCAAGCAACTGGTGGCAGCACGACACGGCACAGCACCCCAAGCAACTGGTGGCAGCACGACACGGCACAGCACCCCAAGCAACTGGTGGCAGCACGACACGGCACAGCACCCCAAGCAACTGGTGGCAGTAGTTGACAACGATGCTGTCGAACACGACACGCCCGGCTGTCCCTCCACCTCCACGTGGTGGTAGCACGGCACGACACGCAACGTATCTGGTAGTTCCGTGTGTGTGGATGTGGCTGTGATGTGGCTGTGGTGATGAGTCATACCCCACCCACGGCACGACAACCAACGCACCTGGTGGCAGTAGTTAACAACGATGCTGTCGAACACGCCCAGCTGCGCCTCCACCTCCGCCAACGCCTCGCACACCGCCATACCTGCTCTCCGCGCGCGCAGACACGCGCACCGCACACGCCGACACGCACAGGCACGCGCATACACACGCATACACGCGCAGGCAGGCAGCAGGGCGCAGCACGGGTAGGGGAGACACGAGGGGGGAAAGAGCAGTGGGAATGTGGTTACCAGCGGGCGACGAAGAAACGCGAAACGAGCCCGTGAAGAGCGAGAGCGGGTGAGAGAAAGCAAGGAAACGAGGGGGGCGCGGGCGGGATGAGCGGCGGCCGGGGAAATCGCGTAACGGAGAGTGCAGAGAGCGCGCAGCGAAAGAGGACGAGGAGGAGGAGCGGGATTGGGGGAGCGCACCGAGCGAGAAGGGCCCCAGACCCACCCCCGGACGCAGGTCCAACGTCGCGATGCCCATGGCACGCGCGCTCTCGGCGGAGAGCGGTGGAGGAGGGGGATGAGTGACGCGCGGAAGCGAGTCGACGACGTGTGGATGATGGTTGTGGACTGGGGCGAAAGCAGGGAGACGGAAGTAGGGCTAGCGGGAAGGAGAAGGCTGCGCGCAGTTTCCGTTGACGTGCGTGACGATGCTTTGCTACTTGGTCTTCGAGGTCACATCACGATTCACTAGGAGCCAAGTGCCTTGCTGAACTTTTGAGCCTGTGGGCGTATCGCGTCGGGTTGGCGTATCGGGGATGATGGGTTCTAGTTAGGGAACTCGGGGTGTGTAAGGGAGGGGAGGGAAGGGCAGTGAAATGTGTGGCAGGAAAGGGACGAATTTGTGTTGCAGGTGACGTGTAGCTGACTCAGCGAAACATTGTGTAGAGACCAAATTTGTAATCTGTACGAAATATTACACCCGAAAAAACACTAATCTACTACCGAATCATTCTGCAAACCAAACAACTCCATCAGCCCGGTCTTTGTCCCCAACCCTGCACCCTTCAAAAACCTTTACACTTTTCTTCCCGTCACTTTGGTCCTGCTTCCCTCCACTGCTGCTCCATCACGTTACGCAAGCTGCGATCTCCCGCCCAGAGCTACGCATTATCGCGCTTAAAAGTTAATAACTACGTCGTTTCGACGAAACATCGGTTGCGTCAGTGACGGTACTGTCTGAGCCGACTCAGAGCGAACAGCAGCGTGAGCGGCGGCGGGCGCGATGGGGAGCAGCGGAGCAGCGGCGGAACTGCTGGAGCTCGAGAACGATGGCTTCACGGCGCAGCAGATCTTCAATCAGGTACCGCCACGTGGCACTCCTTCCTCCGCTACGAAGCGCCCCTGCGCGCCACTGCCCCTCTCCGCCGTCCGATTCGTTCCGCTGCGAAGCGCGTCCCCTTCTCTTCCCGACCACCCTATTCAATAGTGCTTTGCCACGTGGCATTGCAGGGCGTGGCGTACACGTACGACGATTGCATCTTCCATCCGCGCCACATCAGCTTCGCCGCGTCTGACGTGGACCTGACCGGCCGCGTGACACGTGGCATCTCCCTGCGCATGCCACTTGTCAGCTCGCCAATGGACACGGTGACAGAAGCGGAAATGGCGGCGGCGATGGCGGCGGTGGGGGGGATGGGGTTTATCCACTACAACAACAGCGTGCAGGAGCAAGCGGATATGATTCGGCAGGCGAAGCAGTGGCGCGTGGGAGTGGTCAACGCGCCGCCCACTCTGCCGCCCACAAGCACTGTGCAGGTAGGTGGGGAGCGGGGTGTTGTGCGGGATGGGAGTGGGTGGCAGCATGGTATGTGCGTGCGAGAGTGGCGTGCCATGTGAAGGATGACGTGGCTCACCGACACGTGGACTGTTCTGCCAGTCACCTAAGGGCATTGCCCGCCCACTCTCCCTTCCGTATTCCCCGCCCTCCCCCACCTTATCCTCCCTCCCTTTCTCTCCCTCCCCCTCCGTCCGCCTTTCGCGCCGCCCACTTTCTCGCCGCCTTCCACGCACCAGGCATGGGAGGAGTTGGTGGAGGCGAGCGGGCAGGGCGCGGTGTGCGTGACGGACGACGGCAGTGCGGGCGGCAGGCTGGTGGGCGTGGTCACCCGGAACGACGTTGACTTCGTTGACTCCAGGTGGGGTGACGAGAGAGAGGGGGGGCGGGGGGGGGGGAGGGGGGGGAAGAGTGAGGAAATGATTGATTGGCGGAGTTGGGGAGGGGGGTAGCAAAGGGTTGGGGGTGGGGGTGGGGGGAGGGGAGAGGTGGTGAAGACTGGAAGCAGAGCCAAGTGGGCAGAGAAGCAGCCGCGTTTCCTGGCATCCTGACGCACCGTGCCTCCTTCCCCCTGTCCTCTATGTCCCCCTCACTCACTGCCGCCTCCTGCCGTCCTCCCTCCCTCCTTTTTCCTCTCTGTCTCCCCTCCCCCGTCCCCATCACCCCGTTCCCATTCCCATCGCCTCTCAGCGCCGCACTGCTATCGGACGTCATGACGCCCCTCAAGGACCTCATTACCGCCGCGCCCTCTTGCTCGCACGAAGACGCCAAGAAGCTTCTCCAGGTGCGCTGCTCAGTGCCCGTCTGCCTGCCTGCAGCGCTCTGCTTGCTGCTTGCCGGAAGGGTGCCTCTGCGCCCCCCGCTCCTCGCCTCTCGAACCTCCCTCTCCTCCCCCGCTCCCCTTTCCCGCCCACCTGCATTGCCTGCACACTCTACAGCACGTCACTCTCACCCGACCGCAACCCGCTTCGCGCTGCCCTCATCCCCACTGCCCGTCCCTCCTCTCTCACGCACAGGAGTCGAAGCGCAGCAGCATCCCGCTAGTGGCGGAGGACGGCGCGCTCAAAGGCCTGCTCACGCGCTCGCTGCTCAACCACCACCTTGCCCAGCCGCCTGCCCACCCTCTCCTCTCTCCTCTCTCCTCTCTCCTGCCCTCCCCATCCCTTCCCATTCCCCGTTTTTCCTCTTCCCCAGGAGTCAAAGCGCAGCAGCATCCCGCTAGTGGCAGAGGACGGCACTCTCAAGGGTCTGCTCACTCGCGCGCTGCTCAAGCACCACTTGGCGCTGCCCCATCCTCTCTGCCCACTGTCCCCTGCCCGTCCCCTTCCCCCCCGCCAAACACACACCCGCACAGGAGTCGAAGCGAAGCAGCATCCCGCTGGTCGCAGAGGACGGCGCGCTCAAGGGTCTCCTCACGCGCGCACTGCTGAAGCAGCACTTCGCGCTGCCCCCGCGCGGGCCGCCCTCCCTGGCGGCGGATGGCAGGGCGCTGGTGGGCGCAGCTGTGGGCACGCGGGACAGCGACCGCGAGAGAGTGGCAGCGCTGGTGGAGGCGGGCGTTGATGCCGGTAGGTGGGGCTGTCTGTCTGTCTGACACACTTGTTTAGAAGTGGAGAGTGTTTAGGGTTGCGAGTGAAAGCTGGTGGGCGCTGCTGGCCACGCTGGCCAATAAAAGAACCCCCCCCCTCTTCCCTTCCCTTTTCCCCCACCCCCCAGTGGTGCTGGACTCTTTATAGGGCGATTCGTCCTACCAGCTGGCCATGCTGGCACACTGCAAGCAGACTACTCACGTCCTCTCTCTCCGCCACTCCCCACCCCTCCCCCTCCCTACGCCTCCACACCCCAGTGGTGCTGGATTCATCACAAGGCGATTCGTCCTACCAGCTGGCCATGCTAGCGCACTGCAAGCGCCAGTTCCCCGACCTGCAGATAATTGCCGGGAACGTGGTTACCGCACGCCAGGTAAGAGGCACAGCAGGCGGGTTTCCCTGCTCGCTTGCGATCTCCTTTTTGCATCTCGCTCATCGCCCTGCGTCTCTTCAAATCTCCTCTCCCCTCCCTCTAGCTCTGGCTCCCCCACCCCTCCCGTTCCTTGCGTCTCCCCCTCCTCCTCCCATCCTGTCCCTTCCGTTTCACACACTTTGCTCTTTTCTCGTGCGTTTTTATGCCAACTCCCTCCTCCTCCCCCCTATTTCCCCCTCATCCCCTCCCCCCTTGCTCCCCTGTGCAGGCGCGCAGGCTGATAGAGGGGGGAGCGGACGGCATTCGGGTGGGCATGGGGTCGGGCTCTATCTGCACCACACAGGAAGTCTGTGCCGTGGGCAGGGGGCAGGTGAGATGCGGTGGGGGCAGGTGAGATGGGGTGGGGGCAGGTGAGATGGGTTGGGGGCAGGTGAGATGGGGTGGGGGCAGGTGAGATGGGTTGGGGCAGGTGAGATGGGTGGGGGCAGGTGAGATGGGTGGGGCAGGTGAGATGGGTGGGGGCAGGTGAGATGGGTGGGGGCAGGTGCAGCAATGTTGGGGCAGGTGAGATGGGGTGGGGGCAGGTGAGATGGGTTGGGGGCAGGTGAGATGGGGTGGGGGCAGGTGAGATGGGTTGGGGGCAGGTGAGATGGGTGGGGGCAGGTGAGATGGGTGGGGGCAGGTGAGATGGGTGGGGGCAGGTGAGATGGGTGGGGGCAGGTGAGATGGGTGGGGGCAGGTGAGATGGGTGGGGGCAGGTGAGATGGGTGGGGGCAGGTGAGATGGGTGGGGGCAGGTGAGATGGGTGGGGGCAGGTGAGATGGGTGGGGGCAGGTGAGATGGGTGGGGGCAGGTGAGATGGGTGGGGGCAGGTGAGATGGGTGGGGGCAGGTGAGATGGGTGGGGGCAGGTGAGATGGGTGGGGGCAGGTGAGATGGGTGGGGGCAGGTGAGATGGGTGGGGGCAGGTGAGATGGGTGGGGGCAGGTGAGATGGGTGGGGGCAGGTGAGATGGGTGGGGGCAGGTGAGATGGGTGGGGGCAGGTGAGATGGGTGGGGCAGGTGAGATGGGTGGGGGCAGGTGCAGCAATGTTGGGGCAGGTGAGATGGGTGGGGGCAGGTGCAGCAATGTTGGGGCAGGTGAGATGGGTGGGGGCAGGTGCAGCAATGTTGGGGCAGGTGAGATGGGTGGGGGCAGGTGCAGCAATGTTGGGGCAGGTGAGATGGGTGGGGGCAGGTGCAGCAATGTTGGGGCAGGTGAGATGGGTGGGGGCAGGTGCAGCAATGTTGGGGCAGGTGAGATGGGTGGGGGCAGGTGCAGCAATGTTGGGGCAGGTGAGATGGGTGGGGGCAGGTGCAGCAATGTTGGGGCAGGTGAGATGGGTGGGGGCAGGTGCAGCAATGTTGGGGCAGGTGAGATGGGTGGGGGCAGGTGCAGCAATGTTGGGGCAGGTGAGATGGGTGGGGGCAGGTGCAGCAATGTTGGGGCAGGTGAGATGGGTGGGGGCAGGTGCAGCAATGTTGGGGCAGGTGAGATGGGTGGGGGCAGGTGCAGCAATGTTGGGGCAGGTGAGATGGGTGGGGGCAGGTGCAGCAATGTTGGGGCAGGTGAGATGGGTGGGGGCAGGTGCAGCAATGTTGGGGCAGGTGAGATGGGTGGGGGCAGGTGCAGCAATGTTGGGGCAGGTGAGATGGGTGGGGGCAGGTGCAGCAATGTTGGGGCAGGTGAGATGGGTGGGGGCAGGTGCAGCAATGTTGGGGCAGGTGAGATGGGTGGGGGCAGGTGCAGCAATGTTGGGGCAGGTGAGATGGGTGGGGGCAGGTGCAGCAATGTTGGGGCAGGTGAGATGGGTGGGGGCAGGTGCAGCAATGTTGGGGCAGGTGAGATGGGTGGGGGCAGGTGCAGCAATGTTGGGGCAGGTGAGATGGGTGGGGGCAGGTGTAGCAATGTTGGGGCAGGTGAGATGGGTGGGGGCAGGTGCAGCAATGTTGGGGCAGGTGAGATGGGTGGGGGCAGGTGCAGCAATGTTGGGGCAGGTGAGATGGGTGGGGGCAGGTGCAGCAATGTTGGGGCAGGTGAGATGGGTGGGGGCAGGTGCAGCAATGTTGGGGCAGGTGAGATGGGTGGGGGCAGGTGCAGCAATGTTGGGGCAGGTGAGATGGGTGGGGGCAGGTGCAGCAATGTTGGGGCAGGTGAGATGGGTGGGGGCAGGTGCAGCAATGTTGGGGCAGGTGAGATGGGTGGGGGCAGGTGCAGCAATGTTGGGGCAGGTGAGATGGGTGGGGGCAGGTGCAGCAATGTTGGGGCAGGTGAGATGGGTGGGGGCAGGTGCAGCAATGTTGGGGCAGGTGAGATGGGTGGGGGCAGGTGCAGCAATGTTGGGGCAGGTGAGATGGGTGGGGGCAGGTGCAGCAATGTTGGGGCAGGTGAGATGGGTGGGGGCAGGTGCAGCAATGTTGGGGCAGGTGAGATGGGTGGGGGCAGGTGCAGCAATGTTGGGGCAGGTGAGATGGGTGGGGCAGGTGCAGCAATGTTGGGGCAGGTGAGATGGGTGGGGGCAGGTGCAGCAATGTTGGGGCAGGTGAGATGGGTGGGGGCAGGTGCAGCAATGTTGGGGCAGGTGAGATGGGTGGGGGCAGGTGCAGCAATGTTGGGGCAGGTGAGATGGGTGGGGGCAGGTGCAGCAATGTTGGGGCAGGTGAGATGGGTGGGGGCAGGTGCAGCAATGTTGGGGCAGGTGAGATGGGTGGGGGCAGGTGCAGCAATGTTGGGGCAGGTGAGATGGGTGGGGGCAGGTGCAGCAATGTTGGGGCAGGTGAGATGGGTGGGGGCAGGTGCAGCAATGTTGGGGCAGGTGAGATGGGTGGGGGCAGGTGCAGCAATGTTGGGGCAGGTGAGATGGGTGGGGGCAGGTGCAGCAATGTTGGGGCAGGTGAGATGGGTGGGGGCAGGTGCAGCAATGTTGGGGCAGGTGAGATGGGTGGGGGCAGGTGCAGCAATGTTGGGGCAGGTGAGATGGGTGGGGGCAGGTGCAGCAATGTTGGGGCAGGTGAGATGGGTGGGGGCAGGTGCAGCAATGTTGGGGCAGGTGAGATGGGTGGGGGCAGGTGCAGCAATGTTGGGGCAGGTGAGATGGGTGGGGGCAGGTGCAGCAATGTTGGGGCAGGTGAGATGGGTGGGGGCAGGTGCAGCAATGTTGGGGCAGGTGAGATGGGTGGGGGCAGGTGCAGCAATGTTGGGGCAGGTGAGATGGGTGGGGGCAGGTGCAGCAATGTTGGGGCAGGTGAGATGGGTGGGGGCAGGTGCAGCAATGTTGGGGCAGGTGAGATGGGTGGGGGCAGGTGCAGCAATGTTGGGGCAGGTGAGATGGGTGGGGGCAGGTGCAGCAATGTTGGGGCAGGTGAGATGGGTGGGGGCAGGTGCAGCAATGTTGGGGCAGGTGAGATGGGTGGGGGCAGGTGCAGCAATGTTGGGGCAGGTGAGATGGGTGGGGGCAGGTGCAGCAATGTTGGGGCAGGTGAGATGGGTGGGGGCAGGTGCAGCAATGTTGGGGCAGGTGAGATGGGTGGGGGCAGGTGCAGCAATGTTGGGGCAGGTGAGATGGGTGGGGGCAGGTGCAGCAATGTTGGGGCAGGTGAGATGGGTGGGGGCAGGTGCAGCAATGTTGGGGCAGGTGAGATGGGTGGGGGCAGGTGCAGCAATGTTGGGGCAGGTGAGATGGGTGGGGGCAGGTGCAGCAATGTTGGGGCAGGTGAGATGGGTGGGGGCAGGTGCAGCAATGTTGGGGCAGGTGAGATGGGTGGGGGCAGGTGCAGCAATGTTGGGGCAGGTGAGATGGGTGGGGGCAGGTGCAGCAATGTTGGGGCAGGTGAGATGGGTGGGGGCAGGTGCAGCAATGTTGGGGCAGGTGAGATGGGTGGGGGCAGGTGCAGCAATGTTGGGGCAGGTGAGATGGGTGGGGGCAGGTGCAGCAATGTTGGGGCAGGTGAGATGGGTGGGGGCAGGTGCAGCAATGTTGGGGCAGGTGAGATGGGTGGGGGCAGGTGCAGCAATGTTGGGGCAGGTGAGATGGGTGGGGGCAGGTGCAGCAATGTTGGGGCAGGTGAGATGGGTGGGGGCAGGTGCAGCAATGTTGGGGCAGGTGAGATGGGTGGGGGCAGGTGCAGCAATGTTGGGGCAGGTGAGATGGGTGGGGGCAGGTGCAGCAATGTTGGGGCAGGTGAGATGGGTGGGGGCAGGTGCAGCAATGTTGGGGCAGGTGAGATGGGTGGGGGCAGGTGCAGCAATGTTGGGGCAGGTGAGATGGGTGGGGGCAGGTGCAGCAATGTTGGGGCAGGTGAGATGGGTGGGGGCAGGTGCAGCAATGTTGGGGCAGGTGAGATGGGTGGGGGCAGGTGCAGCAATGTTGGGGCAGGTGAGATGGGTGGGGGCAGGTGCAGCAATGTTGGGGCAGGTGAGATGGGTGGGGGCAGGTGCAGCAATGTTGGGGCAGGTGAGATGGGTGGGGGCAGGTGCAGCAATGTTGGGGCAGGTGAGATGGGTGGGGGCAGGTGCAGCAATGTTGGGGCAGGTGAGATGGGTGGGGGCAGGTGCAGCAATGTTGGGGCAGGTGAGATGGGTGGGGGCAGGTGCAGCAATGTTGGGGCAGGTGAGATGGGTGGGGGCAGGTGCAGCAATGTTGGGGCAGGTGAGATGGGTGGGGGCAGGTGCAGCAATGTTGGGGCAGGTGAGATGGGTGGGGGCAGGTGCAGCAATGTTGGGGCAGGTGAGATGGGTGGGGGCAGGTGCAGCAATGTTGGGGCAGGTGAGATGGGTGGGGGCAGGTGCAGCAATGTTGGGGCAGGTGAGATGGGTGGGGGCAGGTGCAGCAATGTTGGGGCAGGTGAGATGGGTGGGGGCAGGTGCAGCAATGTTGGGGCAGGTGAGATGGGTGGGGGCAGGTGCAGCAATGTTGGGGCAGGTGAGATGGGTGGGGGCAGGTGCAGCAATGTTGGGGCAGGTGAGATGGGTGGGGGCAGGTGCAGCAATGTTGGGGCAGGTGAGATGGGTGGGGGCAGGTGCAGCAATGTTGGGGCAGGTGAGATGGGTGGGGCAGGTGCAGCAATGTTGGGGCAGGTGAGATGGGTGGGGGCAGGTGCAGCAATGTTGGGGCAGGTGAGATGGGTGGGGGCAGGTGCAGCAATGTTGGGGCAGGTGAGATGGGTGGGGGCAGGTGCAGCAATGTTGGGGCAGGTGAGATGGGTGGGGGCAGGTGCAGCAATGTTGGGGCAGGTGAGATGGGTGGGGGCAGGTGCAGCAATGTTGGGGCAGGTGAGATGGGTGGGGGCAGGTGCAGCAATGTTGGGGCAGGTGAGATGGGTGGGGGCAGGTGCAGCAATGTTGGGGCAGGTGAGATGGGTGGGGGCAGGTGCAGCAATGTTGGGGCAGGTGAGATGGGTGGGGGCAGGTGCAGCAATGTTGGGGCAGGTGAGATGGGTGGGGGCAGGTGCAGCAATGTTGGGGCAGGTGAGATGGGTGGGGGCAGGTGCAGCAATGTTGGGGCAGGTGAGATGGGTGGGGGCAGGTGCAGCAATGTTGGGGCAGGTGAGATGGGTGGGGGCAGGTGCAGCAATGTTGGGGCAGGTGAGATGGGTGGGGGCAGGTGCAGCAATGTTGGGGCAGGTGAGATGGGTGGGGGCAGGTGCAGCAATGTTGGGGCAGGTGAGATGGGTGGGGGCAGGTGCAGCAATGTTGGGGCAGGTGAGATGGGTGGGGGCAGGTGCAGCAATGTTGGGGCAGGTGAGATGGGTGGGGGCAGGTGCAGCAATGTTGGGGCAGGTGAGATGGGTGGGGGCAGGTGCAGCAATGTTGGGGCAGGTGAGATGGGTGGGGGCAGGTGCAGATGGGTGGGGGCAGGTGAGATGGGTGGGGGCAGGTGAGATGGGTGGGGGCAGGTGAGATGGGTGGGGGCAGGTGAGATGGGTGGGGGCAGGTGAGATGGGTGGGGGCAGGTGAGATGGGTGGGGGCAGGTGAGATGGGTGGGGGCAGGTGAGATGGGTGGGGGCAGGTGAGATGGGTGGGGGCAGGTGAGATGGGTGGGGGCAGGTGAGATGGGTGGGGGCAGGTGAGATGGGTGGGGGCAGGTGAGATGGGTGGGGGCAGGTGAGATGGGTGGGGGCAGGTGAGATGGGTGGGGGCAGGTGAGATGGGTGGGGGCAGGTGAGATGGGTGGGGGCAGGTGAGATGGGTGGGGGCAGGTGAGATGGGTGGGGGCAGGTGAGATGGGTGGGGGCAGGTGAGATGGGTGGGGGCAGGTGAGATGGGTGGGGGCAGGTGAGATGGGTGGGGGCAGGTGAGATGGGTGGGGGCAGGTGAGATGGGTGGGGGCAGGTGAGATGGGTGGGGGCAGGTGAGATGGGTGGGGGCAGGTGAGATGGGTGGGGGCAGGTGAGATGGGTGGGGGCAGGTGAGATGGGTGGGGGCAGGTGAGATGGGTGGGGGCAGGTGAGATGGGTGGGGGCAGGTGAGATGGGTGGGGGCAGGTGAGATGGGTGGGGGCAGGTGAGATGGGTGGGGGCAGGTGAGATGGGTGGGGCAGGTGAGATGGGTGGGGCAGGTGAGATGGGTGGGGGCAGGTGAGATGGGTGGGGGCAGGTGAGATGGGTGGGGGCAGGTGAGATGGGTGGGGGCAGGTGAGATGGGTGGGGCAGGTGAGATGGGTGGGGCAGGTGAGATGGGTGGGGGCAGGTGAGATGGGTGGGGGCAGGTGAGATGGGTGGGGGCAGGTGAGATGGGTGGGGGCAGGTGAGATGGGTGGGGCAGGTGAGATGGGTGGGGGCAGGTGAGATGGGTGGGGGCAGGTGAGATGGGTGGGGGCAGGTGAGATGGGTGGGGGCAGGTGAGATGGGTGGGGGCAGGTGAGATGGGTGGGGGCAGGTGAGATGGGTGGGGGCAGGTGAGATGGGTGGGGGCAGGTGAGATGGGTGGGGGCAGGTGAGATGGGTGGGGGCAGGTGAGATGGGTGGGGGCAGGTGAGATGGGTGGGGGCAGGTGAGATGGGTGGGGGCAGGTGAGATGGGTGGGGGCAGGTGAGATGGGTGGGGGCAGGTGAGATGGGTGGGGGCAGGTGAGATGGGTGGGGGCAGGTGAGATGGGTGGGGGCAGGTGAGATGGGTGGGGGCAGGTGAGATGGGTGGGGGCAGGTGAGATGGGTGGGGGCAGGTGAGATGGGTGGGGGCAGGTGAGATGGGTGGGGGCAGGTGAGATGGGTGGGGGCAGGTGAGATGGGTGGGGGCAGGTGAGATGGGTGGGGGCAGGTGAGATGGGTGGGGGCAGGTGAGATGGGTGGGGGCAGGTGAGATGGGTGGGGGCAGGTGAGATGGGTGGGGGCAGGTGAGATGGGTGGGGGCAGGTGAGATGGGTGGGGGCAGGTGAGATGGGTGGGGGCAGGTGAGATGGGTGGGGGCAGGTGAGATGGGTGGGGGCAGGTGAGATGGGTGGGGGCAGGTGAGATGGTGGGGGCAGGTGCGATGGGTTGGGGCAGGTGAGATGGTGGGGGCAGGTGAGATGGGTGGGGGCAGGTGAGATGGGTGGGGGCAGGTGAGATGGGTGGGGGCAGGTGAGATGGGTGGGGGCAGGTGAGATGGGTGGGGGCAGGTGAGATGGGTGGGGGGCAGGTGAGATGGGTGGGGGCAGGTGAGATGGGTGGGGGCAGGTGAGATGGGTGGGGGCAGGTGAGATGGGTGGGGGCAGGTGAGATGGGGTGGGGGCAGGTGAGATGGGTGGGGGCAGGTGAGATGGGTGGGGGCAGGTGAGATGGGTGGGGGCAGGTGAGATGGGTGGGGGCAGGTGAGATGGGTGGGGGCAGGTGAGATGGGTGGGGGCAGGTGAGATGGGTGGGGGCAGGTGAGATGGGTGGGGGCAGGTGAGATGGTGGGGGCAGGTGAGATGGGTGGGGGCAGGTGAGATGGGTGGGGGCAGGTGAGATGGGTGGGGGCAGGTGAGATGGGTGGGGGCAGGTGAGATGGGTGGGGGCAGGTGAGATGGGTGGGGGCAGGTGAGATGGGTGGGGGCAGGTGAGATGGGTGGGGGCAGGTGCAGCAATGTTGGGGCAGGTGAGATGGGTGGGGGCAGGTGCAGCAATGTTGGGGCAGGTGAGATGGGTGGGGGCAGGTGCAGCAATGTTGGGGCAGGTGAGATGGGTGGGGGCAGGTGAGATGGGTGGGGGCAGGTGAGATGGGTGGGGGCAGGTGAGATGGGTGGGGGCAGGTGAGATGGGTGGGGGCAGGTGAGATGGGTGGGGGCAGGTGAGATGGGTGGGGGCAGGTGAGATGGGTGGGGGCAGGTGAGATGGGTGGGGGCAGGTGAGATGGGTGGGGGCAGGTGAGATGGGTGGGGCAGGTGAGATGGGTGGGGGCAGGTGAGATGGGTGGGGGCAGGTGAGATGGGTGGGGGCAGGTGAGATGGGTGGGGGCAGGTGAGATGGGTGGGGGCAGGTGAGATGGGTGGGGGCAGGTGAGATGGGTGGGGGCAGGTGAGATGGGTGGGGGCAGGTGAGATGGGTGGGGGCAGGTGAGATGGGTGGGGGCAGGTGAGATGGGTGGGGGCAGGTGAGATGGGTGGGGGCAGGTGAGATGGGTGGGGGCAGGTGAGATGGGTGGGGGCAGGTGCAGCAATGGTGGGGGCAGGTGAGATGGGTGGGGGCAGGTGCAGCAATGTTGGGGCAGGTGAGATGGGTGGGGGCAGGTGCAGCAATGTTTGGGGCAGGTGAGATGGGTGGGGGCAGGTGAGATGGGTGGGGGCAGGTGAGATGGGTGGGGGCAGGTGAGATGGGTGGGGGCAGGTGAGATGGGTGGGGGCAGGTGAGATGGGTGGGGGCAGGTGAGATGGGTGGGGGGCAGGTGAGATGGGTGGGGGCAGGTGAGATGGGTGGGGGCAGGTGAGATGGGTGGGGGCAGGTGAGATGGGTGGGGGCAGGTGAGATGGGTGGGGGCAGGTGAGATGGGTGGGGGCAGGTGAGATGGGTGGGGGCAGGTGAGATGGGTGGGGGCAGGTGAGATGGGTGGGGGCAGGTGAGATGGGTGGGGGGCAGGTGAGATGGGTGGGGGCAGGTGAGATGGGTGGGGGCAGGTGAGATGGGGTGGGGGCAGGTGAGATGGGTGGGGGCAGGTGAGATGGGTGGGGGCAGGTGAGATGGGTGGGGGCAGGTGAGATGGGTGGGGGCAGGTGAGATGGGTGGGGGCAGGTGAGATGGGTGGGGGCAGGTGCAGCATGGTGGGGGCAGGTGAGATGGGTGGGGGCAGGTGAGATGGGTGGGGGCAGGTGAGATGGTGGGGCAGGTGAGATGGGTGGGGGCAGGTGAGATGGTGAGATGGGTGGGGGCAGGTGAGATGGGTGGGGGCAGGTGAGATGGGTGGGGGCAGGTGAGATGGGTGGGGGCAGGTGAGATGGGTGGGGGCAGGTGAGATGGGTGGGGCAGGTGAGATGGGTGGGGGCAGGTGAGATGGGTGGGGGCAGGTGAGATGGGTGGGGGCAGGTGAGATGGGTGGGGCAGGTGAGATGGGTGGGGCAGGTGAGATGGGTGGGGGCAGGTGAGATGGGTGGGGGCAGGTGAGATGGGTGGGGGCAGGTGAGATGGGTGGGGGCAGGTGAGATGGGTGGGGGCAGGTGAGATGGGTGGGGGCAGGTGAGATGGGTGGGGGCAGGTGAGATGGTGGGGGCAGGTGAGATGGGTGGGGGCAGGTGAGATGGGTGGGGGCAGGTGAGATGGGTGGGGGCAGGTGAGATGGGTGGGGGCAGGTGAGATGGGTGGGGGCAGGTGAGATGGGTGGGGGCAGGTGAGATGGGTGGGGGCAGGTGAGATGGGTGGGGGCAGGTGAGATGGGTGGGGGCAGGTGAGATGGGTGGGGGCAGGTGAGATGGGTGGGGGCAGGTGAGATGGGTGGGGGCAGGTGAGATGGGTGGGGGCAGGTGAGATGGGTGGGGGCAGGTGAGATGGGTGGGGGCAGGTGAGATGGGTGGGGGCAGGTGAGATGGGTGGGGGCAGGTGAGATGGGTGGGGGCAGGTGAGATGGGTGGGGGCAGGTGAGATGGGTGGGGGCAGGTGAGATGGGTGGGGGCAGGTGAGATGGGTGGGGGCAGGTGAGATGGGTGGGGGCAGGTGAGATGGGTGGGGGCAGGTGAGATGGGTGGGGGCAGGTGAGATGGGTGGGGGCAGGTGAGATGGGTGGGGGCAGGTGAGATGGGTGGGGGCAGGTGAGATGGGTGGGGGCAGGTGAGATGGGTGGGGGCAGGTGAGATGGGTGGGGGCAGGTGAGATGGGTGGGGGCAGGTGAGATGGGTGGGGGCAGGTGAGATGGGTGGGGGCAGGTGAGATGGGTGGGGCAGGTGAGATGGGTGGGGGCAGGTGAGATGGGTGGGGCAGGTGAGATGGGTGGGGGCAGGTGAGATGGGTGGGGGCAGGTGAGATGGGTGGGGGCAGGTGAGATGGGTGGGGCAGGTGAGATGGGTGGGGGCAGGTGAGATGGGTGGGGGCAGGTGAGATGGGTGGGGGCAGGTGAGATGGGTGGGGGCAGGTGAGATGGGTGGGGGCAGGTGAGATGGGTGGGGGCAGGTGAGATGGGTGGGGGCAGGTGAGATGGGTGGGGGCAGGTGAGATGGGTGGGGGCAGGTGAGATGGGTGGGGGCAGGTGAGATGGGTGGGGGCAGGTGAGATGGGTGGGGGCAGGTGAGATGGGTGGGTGGCAGGTGAGATGGGTGGGGGCAGGTGAGATGGGTGGGGGCAGGTGAGATGGGTGGGGGCAGGTGAGATGGGTGGGGGCAGGTGAGATGGGTGGGGGCAGGTGAGATGGGTGGGGGCAGGTGAGATGGGTGGGGGCAGGTGAGATGGGTGGGGGCAGGTGAGATGGGTGGGGGCAGGTGAGTAGAGGGGAAGTGGTGCATGTGAGTGCATTGCCCCATGCTGGTCTGTGTCTGTGAGTGCCCTCTCTGCATCTCTCTGCATCTCTCTGCATCTCTCTGCATCTCTTGCACCCCTCTGTCCTCTGCTGCTCACACGTGTCTTCCCCACCCACTGTCCTCTGCATGTGCAGGCAGCAGCAGTGTTCAAGGTAGCGAGCCTGGCACACGCCATGGGCGAGATCCCGGTGATAGCGGACGGCGGGGTGAGCAACACCCCCCACGCCCCACTGCCTTGCTCACGCTCTCTTCCCTCCCCCCACCCACCGTCCCATCACAACAGGCAGCAGCGGTGTTCAAGGTAGCGAGCCTGGCACACGCAATGGGGGAGATCTCGGTGATAGTGGACGGGGGCGTGAGCAACACCCCCCACGCCCCTCTGCGCT
This sequence comes from Closterium sp. Naga37s-1, assembly GCA_947471745.1. Classification (NCBI taxonomy): domain Eukaryota; kingdom Viridiplantae; phylum Streptophyta; class Zygnematophyceae; order Desmidiales; family Closteriaceae; genus Closterium; species Closterium sp. Naga37s-1. The sequence goes on from CANJKZ010000993.1 coordinate 97,703, forward strand.
GCTCACTCTCTTGGCCCACTTCATACCCCTCTCTTCCCACCCACCATGCTTCATCCCGGCAGGCAGCAGCGGTGTTCAAGGTAGCAAGTCTAGCACACGCAATGGGGGAGATCCCGGTGATAGCGGACGGCGGGGTGAGCAACACGGGGCATTTCATCAAGGCGCTCGCCCTCGGTGCCTCCTCTGTCATGGTCGGAAGCTTCCTTGCAGGCACTGATGAGGCACCCGGGCAAACTTACATTCGGGTGGGTGCCTTGCGCTGACTGTCGTTGACTGGTATTGACTGGCGTTGACTGGCTTGGAGTTGACTGGTATTGACTGGCGTTGACTGGCTTGGAGTTGACTGGTATTGACTGGCTTTGACTGGCTTGGAGTTGACTGCCATGTCAGCTTGCTGCTCGATATGTTCTCCACTCAGCTTGTACTCCCCTCACCCCCATCCCCTTTTATTAGTAACCCCCCCCCCCCCCCCCCCCCACATCTCTTTCCCGCCCCTCCCCATCCCCCACCCCCGCTCTCCCCTCTCCTCCTTATTCCCACCCCCGCCCCATCCTCCTCCCTCCCTGGCAGGACGGAGTGAGGGTGAAGAAGTACCGGGGAATGGGCTCACTAGCAGCGCAGAAGAGGGGCAGTGACAGCCGGTACCTGGGGGAGGCAGCACAGCTCAAGGTGGCGCAGGGCGTGGAGGGCGAGGTCAAGGCCAAGGGCTCCCTGCTGCGCCTCCTGCCCTTCACTGCGCACGCTGCCAGGCAGGGCCTGCAGGACCTGGGGGTCAAGTCGGTGGGGGAACTGCATGAGGCGCTGCGCACGGGGGAGATCAGACTGGAGGTGAGAGGAAGAGTGGTTAGATGGGTGGGTAGGACGGGTGGGTGTAGGGGGTGGGAAGGGAAGCAAAGGTGGCGAGGCCTGCAGGACCTGGGCGTGCAGTCGGTGCGGGAACTGCATGAGGCTCTGCGAGTGGGGGAGATCAGACTGGAGGTGAGGAATGAGGAATGAGGGAGGGGGAGAGAGGGGTGGGAAGAGGGGGTGGGACATAGTGGATGGGCTGAGGGGGCTGGTAGGGGGGTTGGATAGAAGGGGTGGGAAGGAAGGGAAGCAGGGCCTGCAGGAGCTGGGCGTGCAGTCGGTGGGCGGGCTGCGTGAGGCTCTGGGGGGTGGGGGGAGATTGGTCTGGAGGTGAGAGGGGTGGGGGAGCAGATGGGCAGGGGGATGGGTGTAGGGGGTGGGAAGGGAAGCAAGGGTGGCGAGGCCTGCAGGACCTGGGCGTGCAGTCGGTGGGGGAACTGCATGAGGCGCTGCGAGCGGGGGAGATCCGACTGGAGGTGAGAGGGGTGGAGGGTCAAGGGGGCAGAGTAGGTGGGGAGGCTGTATGTGGAGCTGTAAGCGGGAAAAAATTGACTGGAGGAGGTGAGAGATGAGGTTGGGGGAGAGAGTGGGTTGGGCGGCGTGGTGGTAGGGTAGGGCTTCGGTGGAGTGGGTGGGTCAAACCGGAGGTGAGTGAAGGAACAGGGTGGAAAGAACGGCGCATCGATTTGCTGTGTATCCGGTACACTCATTTCGTTTCGTTCCCCTTATTCATCTTTCTCCCATTCGTTCACTGCGTTGCCATCATCATTTCTTCAATGCAGGTGCGCACGGGTGCAGCGCAGGCAGAGGGTGGAGTGCATGGCCTTGTGGCCTATGAGAAGCGGCTCTTTTGAGGGAACTGTAACACAGAAAGAAAGGCCATCTTTGTTAGGTTACATTTTTCATATAAATACAATACGATGCTTATGATGCACTTCCAGCTCAGCTACCTCTGGCAATATCCCGCGAGGGAATGAAGCCAAATGGCTGGAATTGCAGCCAAATAAGTACACGGACTGGTATGTGGCACAGTATGATTCTCCATTTGGTGAGACTAGCTGAATTGCCGGTATCCGGAGTTGCTATCAACACCCTTAGAAATGAACGCTCTATACATTATGAACGCTCTATACATAATGAGCGCTCTATACATAATGTACGCTCTATACATAATGAACGCTCTAAACATAATGAACGCTCTATACATAATGAACGCTCTATATATAATGAACGCTCTATACATAATGAACGCTCTATACATAATGAACGCTCTATACATAATGAACGCTCTATACATAATGAAGATCCTGCAGCACGCGTAGTCCCCTCGGTGTGCCTTGCCTCGGCGCCTTGAGGCCCATCCAAAATGCGCTGGGCAGCGATGGGTGCGCGTTTCTGCCCTACCGTGTCATGGCTCATGGCGATAGGCGGAAGGCAGAACCTACCCTAGACCCCAAGCTCCAAATCCTTCGCGCTCGTCTCCGCAATTGCGTTTGAGTCCGCACGGAATCGCGCTTGTCTAAGCACTTCCGCCCTTAGCAGCAAGTGATACTTCGCGGAAGCGATCGCTGCCGCCGCAACACCCGTGCCGCCTCCAGCCGCGCCCCCGGCGCCTGGAGCGTCGCTGCGGGCGGCAGGGTCTGGCGGAGCAACTGTGCGGCCCCAATGCATGCAACAGCGTCTGCGCACGAAAACGCGGATGCATAGTCCCGGTTTGGCTGCGCGCACTGCTGTCGCCCGTCCGACGGGGAATTAGAGGAATCGGAGGCTTCGAGCAGAGAGAGAGAGGGACTCGAAAGCCACTGCTTTGGCAAGGAAGCTCGCACGATCGCGTCACGCGACGCGGATTCCGGAAGCGACGCGCTCCGCCCAGCGATGGCACGACTCCGAGGTGACGATGTGTAGGCGCGACACGGGCGTCGAGCGGGTCCGACGAGGGGGGAGGAGGTGGCAAGAACCTGGAGAGACCTGGCGCGCCCGCTGCCGCGCGCTCGGAGTGGCCGGAGGGTGCACCGGCGGAATGAGGTAAAGATTTTCCCGGGGATACGCACAGCGACACAGCGGAGGAACGGCCAGGAGCCTGCGTGGACGGCGGGAGCAACGCCGTCGAATTCTGTGAGCTATCGGTAGAGGGACGAGTAAGGGAGGGTGATGACGCGGGTGTGTCGAGGCGGAAGAGAAGGACGCCGTGAACATTGGCGTGAACGGCGGGAGCAACGCTGTTGAGAGAGCCGGAGAGGAGAGTCGGCTCAACGGGTCGAATTTTAGGAAAACGGACCAACTTGAAGCGGTCCTTGCTTGGATTGCGACTGGCAGTTGGGGACGTAGGATCCATATCTATGAACAAGCTCGTTGATATCGATGTTGAAAGCGGTAGTATAGATACTGAGTAGGACTACGACTCGCATGTGCAAGAACAAGTCACGCAGTGTGATAATATATCTTTCAGAGTGAATTCCTGGGCCCGGACACCATCCGAAGTTCCCCCACCTGAAGGGTTTTCACGCTTTGTTGGTGTCCAAGTGGGGCCGGTCCCCACTCTGGACACTTGGCGGGGTTCCTCGGGCGATCTCCGTCGCACGCGCTGACCGACAACATTGACTCGGACAATGTTTCGCGACCAATAAAAAAGTTTCGTGATAACAAAAACTCGATCGGCTACAATCATGTGGCGACAATGATTAACGGCCAGCTTTGAATCCCGAGGCGCTGAAAAAAAATACAGACCATGTTGAAACGAACGAAGATAGAGGAAACACTGCGACTTGCTTATTGATAAGTTGGAAGGGCAGCGAAACGAACGAAACTTGCCTGTTAATCAATAAGGATATTTCACGACAGCTGCAATGTGCTGTAACCCCTGGTAAGTCCCACGTCGCAAAACCAAACACTGGACGTGCAATTTGGTCGCAAGTTCCGTGGCCGTCAGTTCTGAAGGTGTCCATACGCCAAACCGCGTGGGGCAACATTCAAATGTGGTTGTGGAATTGCGCACCGTGTGGCCCAACTTCGGATGGTGTCCGGACTCAGGAATACGCCCTCAGGTACAACGCGGGTGGTCTTGTAAGTCAATCAGCGGTTTCCATGGATCCCATTTCTCCTCCCCTTGCAATCCCTCCCAACAAACCAGGGGGGCCGCTTGCAGCAGCACACACAGCTTGCAGTTGCAGCGCGCCACGTTTTTGCAACATGCAACGAAAGAGCAATTTTCTAGGCTGACGAAAGGTTTGCGATGTCATCGTAACATTCGCAATCGCCGGTCATCGGTGAACCTTGTCAGCAATGCAAAAGAGCTGGAACTTTCCAGCTGCGCGAAAGAGACCCCCAGGATCAAGGAAGCAATGTCTGGTCGGCAAAAGATGCTCAGTCACTGGAATATATATTGCACTGCCTGCGGACGCAGGCAGTGCAATGAGTCAGCGGGCAAGGAAAAAAAACCCACTCGGAAGGCATGCCATTCGGGAGGCATCAACCCTAAAATTTTAGGGTTGAGGCTCCCAAATGGCATGGAGTCCGAATGGGTTTTAGTTTTTTTCTGCCCGCGGTCAGAATGCTGATTCACTCGGTAGCGTCGTCTAGCGAAATGGTAGCGCTACCGAGCGCTACCGACGCTACCAAGTGCAATATATTGTTGAATCTGGACTGGAGTCTGGGTCAGCGTGGCAGAGCAGTGTCCAGCAAATCTAGGATATTATTGCAGAGGGCTGATTGGTGGTGTGTGGTGCGGTGTGTGGTGGTGGGGTAAGTGCAGCTGTGTTGTTGCATGTGAGGAGGGGATTCACTGTGGCGCCGTGAATGGTGGGCGTTGTCAGCAGCAAATGTTTGCAGACAACGACAAGTGGAGCAGAACAAGGGAGAGAAACATCCAGCTGCACAAAAAGACATCAAGTTTAAAGCTCAAGGCCCAAATTGTTCAGGATTACTAAAGTTGACCCTTGGGTGGTGGGAAAGCTGAGTAGGAAAGTCGAGGTGTTTGAGGGGTGTAGGGGTTTGGTTTCGCCCAGCTTCTCGCCACACTCAAAACAAAATTCGCTGACTCAGCAAAGCCTAGGGGACGCTCAGGTTTGGTTGCGCGAGTCCCATATTGCACAAATATTACTCTTGCCAGTTTCCCGCACCACCTGTTCCATTCGCTGACTCAAATGTTCTGGCCAATCAGATGGCTTCGTACATTTCGTAACCACAATTCGCCCAGCTAAAGCTGCAAAGCAGCACTAGATCAACCTTACTAAACTTGCCTCGCGCGGCCCGCAATTTGGGCCTTGAGCTTTAACATCAGCGTTTCTGTTACACAGACGTGTCCATGACTTACGGCTTTCAGCCATAAGAGTTTCCTTTATTGCGGTGGAATGAGATGGTGTGCATGTCAGAGCGGTTTGTTCACAATTCTTTGCGTCTGGGTAGGGTTTTACAGCCAAAAATAAATGACACGCCCTAAGTTTGTATTGATGTAAACGAGGAATCTCTGAATAAGTATTGGCATGTTTTACCCCATCCTGGACTATCATTTCTTGCTAAAATCGATTATATTTGCAGACATTCCAGATGTTCGTGCTGACCTTCAAATGTGTGTATACTTATGTATAGCCAAAAGAACTTCAATGGGCATATGTACATTTTAATGGCTTGCATGCTAAGGGATAAGTGCAGAGCTTCGGTTCCGTTGGCCTCCGTGGTCATGGTCCGAGGTGGAGGCATACTCATAGTAATACGAAGTCAAAAACGTATCGTATGAAATGTGAGCCCAAAATCTCGTGCAAGGGCGACTTTCTACTCCTCGCCACTGGCAGGTAGTTCTACGACAATGTGTAACCCCTTTCTGTCCTCGAACACACCTCGCAGCTGCACCGCTCTGCACCCCTCCCCGCCGCTCACATGCATCAGACCCGCAACCTCCGCTTGTGCTATTTCCACATCCTCCTCGCTTCGGAGAAGCTTCCTCGGGATCGTCTTGCACGCCATAGTGGGAAAATCTTGGCCAGACGATGAATGTTTCCCAAGACCGCGTCTCTCGGTGCATCGACGAACTATTCCAGACGCGCCGCGAAGGATCTCGTCACCCAAAACGAAATGCCACGAGAGCGGCTCGGATTCAAAAGGCAGCACCCACCCGCCCAGCGGGGCCATGGCTCCGTCCCTCGACTGCCCACCCACGCGGCGGACTCTAAAGATCCCAGGAGACTGATACGAAAGCTCATGAAACGCGAGCTTCTTGGCCGAATTGCTGGAAAGCTCTAAAGACTCATTTCCGTCTGTGGAAGGCATAGTACAGCAGTTGTCGCGCAAAGACTCGGCACGACGGCAGCGGCTGAAGGTCTGCTGGTGACGGTCCATGTCGATCATAGTGCGAGTAGAAACTACAAGGGACATTTAACAGGTGCTATTAGCTGAAGGTTAGCTGAAGGTTAGCTGAAGGACTTCCAACTTGCAGCTCACTCAACCGTGAGCACAAGAAGGAACACTTTCGGTGGTTGGGGCCAATCCTTGCCTCACGCAACCTCCAATATTAGCAACACGAAAGAGCTGAAGGACGCAAGAACCAGGTGAATATGTGAATGATTGGGAGAGGTGAAATATAAGAATGATCGACAAAAAAATGAACCTCCCATATATCTGGCGCTCGCCTTGAGCTGAATGCAAGGTATGGTAGGTTCGTTGGAGCTGGAGGGGAGGCTTGCCTCGGTGCTGGTCTGGCTGGCTTGAGTTCTGCGCTGTCGGCCCTCCAGCTTGTGTTGTGTCGTCTCCTCTCACACGTGTCCGCGGCTTCATTGCCGGAATGAAGCTCATTGGTCGGGTGACACGAGCCCACAGTAAACATCAGCTGAAGTTGCGAAGAAAATGTTTCCTTTTGTCGATTTCTGTGGAATCACTGTCGCTAGTTGACTGATCTGATAGGAAAACCGCATTGAGGACAACCGTCCGAGCTGCGACATCGAGAAGTGAGCGGTGGAAAGAACGGCTTTCGTTCAAGCTCAGACGTCTTTCATTATTATCGGGATGCTCGGAACAACAAGGCACCGCTCGGGACATTCTTTCACAACAGCGTTCTGCCCAAATGATTCTAAAAAGAAACGAATCTACGTGCCAAAGATGCCATCTTTCACACCCATGCCAAGACTTCTACTACTTAGCTAAGCTCAATTCATGGGATTGAAGTCAGCAGAAAAAGGGTTCGAGGTTCGAGATCAAAGAACGAGACTATCACAATCAGCTTGTATATCCCGAGAATCCGACTTTCGCGGGTGCAATCAGAACTTTTTCAAGAGTATTATGAATTACGAGGTGCATTCTTCCTAAACGAAAACATTGATCCCAAGCGGGTAAGCCGGCCAGTTCAGACGTGCAATGATGATCCGCCGTACCTTTCGTTCATGTAACTGACGAATGTAGCCAAGAACTTCGCTTCGTCGTCAAGCAACTTGTACGTTTCGCACGAGGAACCACTGTACCGTTATTTTTCTATATTACAGGGTACACTACGGTTGTTAATTCATTCGCGGGCTCCCTACCAGTAGCTCTGCGACACCTCGTTGACAGGACTGCTATCATCAAAAGCATGTACAGAAAAGTTTCGGTAGCAAGATACTCCATAACAGGAGATGACTGCATTGAAAGCCATTTTGCTGCTTTGTTTTATTATCAGCAGAAAACCTTTACAGATTTGTGTAAATAAGCAAGACATGCAGCAATACAAGCTGTATAAACATATCAACAGCAGGAACTCGATGGATTAGAGGCTTGGTTTGGCCTGTTGTGAAGCTGCATGCCAACAGGTTGCTGTGGAGGAGCTCCTTTGGGTAGCCTTCGTGCTGCAAACAGATACCGTTGAAGTGTCAGAGATGCAGTAAGACCACACATGTTAAACACACAGAAGCGGCACTGACACTGGAAATTTGTGCATGCACTGCATACCTATCTCATAGAAAAGCTCGTTGACGTTCGTGGCTGTTTTGGCAGAAGTCTCCAAAAAATAAAGCAGATTCTCTTCAGCGTACAGTTTTCCCTCCTGTTTCCATGCCCAGAACCAATGGTCCAAGTTAATAAGCATACATGGTTCCATGGAGGCATTGACATGCCATAATAAACAGTAAAACAAACACGGACACGACAAATCGCTTCATGCTATGACAAACGGGTATCCCCTTCTTTCATCCAGATCCTCCCATCCCAACAACCTATCTCCTTGTCCCTCGTCCTCTACCCTTCCCCTCACCAAGACTCACCTCCTCAGAAACCTTCCTCTGCGCCTCCAGGTCCGTCTTGTTTGCTGCCAGGGCAATCACCAGGTTGGGGTTACCTGAGGGAGGCATATGCAGGGCGCGCAAGGTCAAGGGCGAGGCCGAGTACAACTTTAGGAACGGATGATGGGAAAAATGATGACGGACGAGAACCGGACAACATAAGGGAGACATGCTGCAGATGTACGGGGAAACGGGGAAAGGGATATGCAGCATAGAGACAGGGAAAAGAGTTATGGAGTATGAGACTGGAAAGGGCTAAAAGTGGTGACATGCTCGGCACGTCAACTTGCGCCAGTGTGCTCAGCTGTGCTCATTGCAAGCTGATTGAGTGTGAACACGTACCTTGCCGTTGAAGCTCCTGCACCCACTTCTTGGCTCGGGCAAATGAATCCTGAAGACGCACGTATCACGCGCCCACACATGCCATGCGCCCCATAATCCATGCGTCCCATAACCCATGCGCAGACGCAAGACAGGAACGGCATTGCAAAACAAATGTAAGCAGCACCACCAGAAAAAGGTCAGAAACCGCAGTCGGGCAAAGTAGGTCACAAAAATGGCCCACATATAATAGCCGCCACCGTTCCTGGAAACCAGAGCGGCAGCAGCAGTGGCAGAGCGAAAGGAATAAGGCCCAGCGGCTCACCGTGCTGGTGATGTCATAGACGATAATGGCGGCCGCGGCTCCCCGGTAGTACATGGGCGCGAGGCTGTGGTAGCGCTCCTGCCCCGCCGTGTCCCAGATCTCGAACTTGACCACCGCGTCGCTCACCGCCACCGTCTGCGTCAAGAACGCCGCGCCGATGGTGGACTCCTGCGGCGGGGGGCACGGCGGGCGGAAAGATAGGATTGGAGTGAGATGGTGGGTAGGGATTGTAGGAACGAGACACACCCCCGACCAAGGTGGGTGAGGGTGGCCTGCCTGATAAGGGTGGGTAAGAGACGGAAGAGTATGAGACGAACAGTAACGGAGCGAACAGACACACGGAACTTGGATGCAGCACGAGCCTCTCAGTTATGCGTGTCCGAGTGCCTTGCGCAACCCGCACCTGGTACTCGAAGAATTGCCCCTTGACGAACCGCAGCACGAGCGACGACTTCCCCGCGCCCATGTCACCCAGTAGGACCTGCGCGCGGAGAGCAAGGAGAGGAGAGCGAAGGATGGGGAGCGAGGAAGAGAAAGAGCCACGAGGACGAAAAGGAAGGGGAAGATGGCAAGAGGTCATTCTGTGCGCTGTCGGTTCTTGAGGCAGGCGATTCTGTAAACTACGGAGTCTATGAGCTGTCTCTGCTTCAAGCTTGCAATCCTACAGAGTGCCAATAATTTGCAGAACGCTGGGTGACAGGAGCGGCGTCTACCGACAGGGTCCTCGACGGCTACACCATGACAACCCTACGATTGGTAACTGTCTCTGATAAGGCACGGGTAAAGAAACTGTGGTGATGAACTGTTGCTTCCGTATTGAGACGACATCAGCGAATAACGGCTCGCTGACATCTCCGTCGCTCACCAGTTTCGCTTGCATCGTGGGAGCAGCTGGGGCCGCCATGGGAGGACAGGGAGAGTGCGGTATTATCAAGCGTTAAGAACCAGTTGCGACTGAAAGAGAAGACAAAGATATGTAAGTGATGCTGTCGTATCCTATCGCTGAAGCGACCGAGGAAGGATGCGCGAAGAACGGGAGGTTGCTAGCAAGCACCACTGTAAACTAAAACTAATGACAAGTCACAGACGGGTGCTGGCGCGCTGCTGCAGTAAATATTCAGGAAGCTAGGGTTGGCCTGAACATTTGACTCTACGGGTGGAGTCAACAGCAGCGTCCCCCAGTTTTCCATTTTCCGTGTGCAGGCGGATGATCCCATAATCCAGTCTAGAAAGTCCTTGTTATTACTCACACCGTTCAGAAACCCTGGAAAACGTTGATAACCACTCTTACCACCAGTCACCGATGAATCACACGAGGCACAGAGCAGGTCCAATTCATCGGTCCGTGGAGTTCCGTGTGCGAGTCACGTCTTCGGAGCACACCTTTCTTGCCATCGCTCCGCATCTTCGCGCCTGCCTCCCCATTCTCTTGGGATCTGCGCGAGTTCACCGAACCTAGGAAACTTGTGTCAGCGCGCAGAACACTCCCCCACGTGTAACCTCCCAGGCGAGAGTTGTCAAGGCGGCCCTTGGCGAAGCCTCGCGAAGACGGATTCGCGGGCCTGTCCTTGGACAACCACTTCCTTGCAGTGGAATGTATCGCTGACGTCACGCTGTGAAGTGGGGGAAACGATCGCAGCCTTGCGCACGGGTTGGCTGTACGTTTGACGACCAATGGCATACGGCCGAGAAATATTGGAGAAACTGTACGGTTCCTAATTTGAATAGATCTCCAACCTAAAGTTCTTGAACTATCTACCGAAATACAGCTATAGAAATGCAAGCTGTTCCATATAATTCATCCGCGTTATGACGCATTATACCTAGCAGTTCCAGAAAACAGACCTTGGAGAAGGCGCAGTGGTTGATGAGGGGGTAAGTATATACTAGGTGGGTATTACTGGAAAAATGTGTTTTCTACTCATAATTATTTTCATCGAGTGGTACTTCAGATGACTTCTCACACGCGACATCCAGACAAGGGGCAAAGATCAAACTGGGGCCGAAAAATAGCAGGGGGGTGTCCAAATTAGGGCCGGGACAATCCCAACCGTTCCATACATGTGGGCTGCCCATGTGGCTGGGCAAAATTATCAAACGGTTTCGGGTAAATCCCAACCGTTCGATTCACATCCCAACCGTTCAATAATTTCCTTCAAAACCCGGTCGGGTTATCAAAATATCTAGCGTTTTTGTCCTAATGTTTTTCTCATACGAAGCCATGGCGGAATCGTGAGACCAAATGCTCTCCGCCCTTGGGATTGCAAGCAGCCTATTACACCACTTTACCCCTTTGCAACAGCCCTATTTCTCCTCTAAAGCCCGAAATAGCCAGGTCACGGCTCTACCCGCCTAATGTGACTGTTGTAAGTTCGAATTATAGTAGATTGTCATGTGGAAGGGGTTTCGGGGCCTGCAAGCGGTGGTGAAGGAAGGGCTGCAGGAGCTGGGCCGCGATGCGCTCCGCGAGACAGGCATGATCAAGGAAGCGGTTGCGCCTCGGCTAGCCGGGTCGGGAATCCTGGGATTGGTGGGAGTGCAGTCAGGAGACGAGCGAGAAGGAGAGGGACGAGAGGAGGAGGAGGAAGAGGACGGATGGGGTCTGGAGGACGACGCGGAAGAAGTGAAAACTGATGAGCGAGTTGCGTCAGGAGAATCCGAGGAACCAATTCCCTTGTCGTCGCATCCCTCCGCCTCCGCACTGGAGCCCTCGCCTGACATTGAGCCACGTGGGGAATCCTCGGACCACCCAGGCTTGGCTGTCGCCCCCGACACGAGCCTTTCCTCGCCGTCGCCTCGCGAGAACGACCTTCCCGTTACCGCGTCGTCTCTTAGCGAGGATAGCGGTAGCGGTGGTGCGGTTCCCGCTGCGCTGCCAGAGTCCAGCGGGCTCATGTCGTTTCTTGAGCCCGCGCACGAAACGGACGCGCAGCTGCTGCAGCCGCGCGCGGCGGAAGAGCGACCGGACATGCCCGTCGGTGAGAAGGATGACGTGGCAGGTGAAGAGAGACGGGGTGGCGATGCGGACGTTGCGGCCAGGGGAACGGAATTAGGAAACCCGGCTTCCACTGAAGCTGGGAAACAGAGATCAGAATTGCCGGCGGAGGGTCGAAAAGCGGATGAGGCGGCCGCAGGGCGGGAAGGGGTGGCTTCTGCGGATGGGCAAGCGGAGAGCGCGGGTGGGGGGGAAGGTGGAAACGAGGGTTCCCCAAGGGATGGGTTAGCGCGCGGGGAGGCTGGCCCTGGGGAGGCGGAAGGGCACGCGCAGGTGGCGGCAGGCGGAGCCGCGGACGGGGTAAGCGGGGATCGCCCAGCGGCGATTGCAGCTGCGGATACAAGCGAGGAGGTGAGGGGAGGGGGAAGCGAGGAGGGGGAGGAAGAGGAGGATCGGGAGAGCAGCGGGCGGGAGGTGGCGTCGCTGCGACGGCAGTTGGCGCAGCAGCGGGAGGTGAGCGCTGTGAGGGAGACAGTGCTCGTGGAAGAGCTGACGTGGATGAAGAGCGAGCTGACGCGGCTGCAGGCGGCAGCGCGGGAGGCGGAGAAGGGGAGGGAGGAAGTGGAGAGGCGGAGAGCGGAAGAGGAACGGAGGCGCAACGAGGAGACGCAGAAGCTGAGCGCGGAGAGTGGCGCGCGGGAGAAAGCGCGGCGGAAGGCGGAGGGGGAGGTGGAGCGGCTGCAGGTGCTGTGCGCGCAGCTGCAGGCGTCGCTGGCGGAGGCGGCGGAGGGGCGCGAGGCGGACGCGAAGGCGCGCGAGCAGATGGCGCGGAGGGTGGAGCGGATGGAGGACGAGCTGGAGGCGGAGCGCGTGAAGGCGCGCAGCCTGCAGGCGGAGATGGCGGACGTGGAGGCGGGCGCGGACGAGGAGATGGGGGAGCTGGAGGAGCGCGTGGGCGCGCTGGAGGCGCGGGTGGCGGAGCTAGAGGCGGAGAAGAAGGGCATGGCGCGGGCGGCGGAGGAGGAGAGGCGCGAGTGGCGGAGGAAGGTGGAGGCCGCGGAGGCCATGGCGAGTGCTGCTGCTGCCGTGCATAAGAAGGACCTGGAGGTGGGCAGAGAGCGAGGTGAGAGATAGGGAGGCGAGAGATGGAGGTGAGGAAGGGAGGCAAGACCGGGAAGTGAAAGTGGGAGACAGAGAAGACTGTGGGTAGTTTGGGGCGTGGGATGGGGGCGTGGCAGTTGAATGTGGCCATGACTGGCATGGAATGTTGGGAGTCCCTGGGCACCTGTGACTGAGGGATTTCGGCAGAGAAACTCCAATCTTCCACATAATGCCCGGTTCTATGGGTGGCTATGCATACACGTCTGCCCCTGCTTCCCATGTTCATTATGTGCACGTGCATTTATGAATGGATTGTCCACGTGCATTTATGAATGGATTATCCACGTGCATTTATGAATGGATTATCCACGTGCATTTATGAATGGATTATCCACGTGCATTTATGAATGGATTATCCACGTGCATTTATGAATGGATTATCCACGTGCATTTATGAATGGATTATCCACGTGCACACGCCAGGCGGTGGAGAGGAAGCGGGATGCTGCGCAGCAGCAGGTGCAGAAGCTGCGGGAGGAGCTGGGGGGGGCGAACAAGGCTCTGGCGGAGGCAAGGGAGGCGGTGAGAGTGAGTGAGGCGGAGAGGGCGGAGCTTGAAGAGGTGGCGGGGGAGAGAGAGGCCAGCATGGAGGCTGCTCGCACCCAGCTCACACATTTGCAGGCCGAGGTGCGTGGGGCGCCTGGTAGGGGGGTGAGGCGCCTGGTAGGGGCGTGGGGCGTGTATGAGGTGCATTGCTGTATGAGGTGCATTGCTGTATGAGGTGCATTGCTGTATGAGGTGCATTGCTGTATGAGGTGCATTGCTGTATGAGGTGCATTGCTGTATGAGGTGCATTGCTGTATGAGGTGCATTGCTGTATGAGGTGCATTGCTGTATGAGGTGCATTGCTGTATGAGGTGCATTGCTGTATGAGGTGCATTGCTGTATGAGGTGCATTGCTGTATGAGGTGCATTGCTGTATGAGGTGCATTGCTGTATGAGGTGCATTGCTGTATGAGGTGCATTGCTGTATGAGGTGCATTGCTGTATGAGGTGCATTGCTGTATGAGGTGCATTGCTGTATGAGGTGCATTGCTGTATGAGGTGCATTGCTGTATGAGGTGCATTGCTGTATGAGGTGCATTGCTGTATGAGGTGCATTGCTGTATGAGGTGCATTGCTGTATGAGGTGCATTGCTGTATGAGGTGCATTGCTGTATGAGGTGCATTGCTGTATGAGGTGCATTGCTGTATGAGGTGCATTGCTGTATGAGGTGCATTGCTGTATGAGGTGCATTGCTGTATGAGGTGCATTGCTGTATGAGGTGCATTGCTGTATGAGGTGCATTGCTGTATGAGGTGCATTGCTGTATGAGGTGCATTGCTGTATGAGGTGCATTGCTGTATGAGGTGCATTGCTGTATGAGGTGCATTGCTGTATGAGGTGCATTGCTGTATGAGGTGCATTGCTGTATGAGGTGCATTGCTGTATGAGGTGCATTGCTGTATGAGGTGCATTGCTGTATGAGGTGCATTGCTGTATGAGGTGCATTGCTGTATGCGGTGCATTGCTGTATGAGGTGCATTGCTGTATGAGGTGCATTGCTGTATGAGGTGCATTGCTGTATGAGGTGCATTGCTGTATGCGGTGCATTGCTGTATGAGGTGCATTGCTGTATGAGGTGCATTGCTGTATGAGGTGCATTGCTGTATGAGGTGCATTGCTGTATGAGGTGCATTGCTGTATGAGGTGCATTGCTGTATGAGGTGCATTGCTGTATGAGGTGCATTGCTGTATGAGGTGCATTGCTGTATGCGGTGCATTGCTGTATGAGGTGCATTGCTGTATGAGGTGCATTGCTGTATGAGGTGCATTGCTGTATGAGGTGCATTGCTGTATGAGGTGCATTGCTGTATGAGGTGCATTGCTGTATGCGGTGCATTGCTGTATGAGGTGCATTGCTGTATGAGGTGCATTGCTGTATGCGGTGCATTGCTGTATGAGGTGCATTGCTGTATGAGGTGCATTGCTGTATGAGGTGCATTGCTGTATGAGGTGCATTGCTGTATGAGGTGCATTGCTGTATGAGGTGCATTGCTGTATGCGGTGCATTGCTGTATGAGGTGCATTGCTGTATGAGGTGCATTGCTGTATGAGGTGCATTGCTGTATGAGGTGCATTGCTGTATGAGGTGCATTGCTGTATGAGGTGCATTGCTGTATGAGGTGCATTGCTGTATGAGGTGCATTGCTGTATGAGGTGCATTGCTGTATGAGGTGCATTGCTGTATGCGGTGCATTGCTGTATGAGGTGCATTGCTGTATGAGGTGCATTGCTGTATGAGGTGCATTGCTGTATGAGGTGCATTGCTGTATGCGGTGCATTGCTGTATGAGGTGCATTGCTGTATGAGGTGCATTGCTGTATGTGCATTGCTGTATGCGGTGCATTGCTGTATGAGGTGCATTGCTGTATGAGGTGCATTGCTGTATGAGGTGCATTGCTGTATGAGGTGCATTGCTGTATGAGGTGCATTGCTGTATGAGGTGCATTGCTGTATGCGGTGCATTGCTGTATGAGGTGCATTGCTGTATGAGGTGCATTGCTGTATGAGGTGCATTGCTGTATGAGGTGCATTGCTGTATGAGGTGCATTGCTGTATGAGGTGCATTGCTGTATGAGGTGCATTGCTGTATGAGGTGCATTGCTGTATGAGGTGCATTGCTGTATGAGGTGCATTGCTGTATGAGGTGCATTGCTGTATGAGGTGCATTGCTGTATGAGGTGCATTGCTGTATGAGGTGCATTGCTGTATGAGGTGCATTGCTGTATGAGGTGCATTGCTGTATGAGGTGCATTGCTGTATGAGGTGCATTGCTGTATGAGGTGCATTGCTGTATGAGGTGCATTGCTGTATGCGGTGCATTGCTGTATGAGGTGCATTGCTGTATGAGGTGCATTGCTGTATGAGGTGCATTGCTGTATGAGGTGCATTGCTGTATGAGGTGCATTGCTGTATGCGGTGCATTGCTGTATGCGGTGCATTGCTGTATGAGGTGCATTGCTGTATGAGGTGCATTGCTGTATGAGGTGCATTGCTGTATGAGGTGCATTGCTGTATGAGGTGCATTGCTGTATGAGGTGCATTGCTGTATGAGGTGCATTGCTGTATGAGGTGCATTGCTGTATGAGGTGCATTGCTGTATGAGGTGCATTGCTGTATGAGGTGCATTGCTGTATGAGGTGCATTGCTGTATGAGGTGCATTGCTGTATGAGGTGCATTGCTGTATGAGGTGCATTGCTGTATGAGGTGCATTGCTGTATGAGGTGCATTGCTGTATGAGGTGCATTGCTGTATGAGGTGCATTGCTGTATGAGGTGCATTGCTGTATGAGGTGCATTGCTGTATGCGGTGCATTGCTGTATCCCTGCATGCATGCATCCCCCTTGGCCTCTCTCTCAGTGCTCTTCCCACCCTCGCTCCCCCCCCCCGCGTCCCACCGTGTTCTTCAATCCCGATCCCGCTTATTGCACTACCCACCTCTTTCACCTCCCTCCTGTTCCCCCGCCACCCTTCCCCCAACCGTCCCTCATACGTATTACTTCCTCCGGCCCATCCCTTCACTCTCCCCCTCTCCAACTTCCCCTGATCGCTCCTCAGTTGGAGGTAGCGCGGAGGGAGGCAGCAGAGGGCGGGGTGAAGGTAGCAGAGGCGATGGCGGAGGTGTATGCAGCGAGGAAGGAGGTGCGCGCACGGGGCGTGCAGGCAGAGGAGACCCAGCAGCTCGAGGCCAAGCTCTCTGCCGCCACTGCTGCTGCTGCCAGCGCAGGCGCAGAGGCGGAGGAGCTGAAGGGGAAGGTGGCGGCGGGGGAGCGGGAGGTGAAGCAGGTGCGGCGTGGGCTTGCCGCTGTGGAGGCTGAGCTGGCGCTGGCCAATCAGAGAGCGGCGGAGGCGGAGCAGCAGGCTGAGGAGGCCAAGAGGCAGCGTGCGCAGGTGAGAGGGAGGATAGGGGTGGGGCAGGAGGGAGGGGAGGAATGTGGAGAGGGAAGATGAGGGCTGGGGAGGGGGGAGTGAGGAAGGAGGGAAGTGGTGATAGCAGCTCGGACTAGTAGTCTACTCTCAAGGGCTCTTGCTTTGCTGTCTCGTTTGTTGCTCCCTCCCTATCCCCACGCTTCTTTCCTGTGGTTCTAATCCCATCCCCCCTCCATACCCCCTTTACATCGGGGCCTGCGCATCCTGCCATGTCTGCATGACTCCATGCCTCCCTGCATCCATGCATGTGTGCAGGCGGAGGGCACGAGTGAGCAGCTGAGGGAGGAGACGGAGCGGCGGGCAAAGTTATTCAACGCCGCTGTCAAGGCTTCTGTCAGCAGGATACAATCGGTGAGTCAGCAGATGCAGTCGGTGAGTCAGCAGATGCAGTCGGTGAGTCAGCAGATACAGTCGGTGAGTCAGCAGGTGCAGGCGATGACTCACTCATGCCTTGGTTGATCAACTTAGCTGGATATCGTTGGTGCGTCCCATCATGCCCCATCACTTACCGTCGCATCTCATCACGTCCCATCATGCCCCATCACTTACCGTCGCATCTCATCACGTCCCATCATGCCCCATCACTTACCGTCGCATCTCATCACGTCCCATCATGCCCCATCACTTACCGTCGCATCTCATCACGTCCCATCATGCCCCATCACTTACCGTCGCATCTCATCACGTCCCATCATGCCCCATCACTTACCGTCGCATCTCATCACGTCCCATCATGCCCCATCACTTACCGTCGCATCTCATCACGTCCCATCATGCCCCATCACTTACCGTCGCATCTCATCACGTCCCATCATGCCCCATCACTTACCGTCGCATCTCATCACGTCCCATCATGCCCCATCACTTACCGTCGCATCTCATCACGTCCCATCATGCCCCATCACTTACCGTCGCATCTCATCACGTCCCATCATGCCCCATCACTTACCGTCGCATCTCATCACGTCCCATCATGCCCCATCACTTACCGTCGCATCTCATCACGTCCCATCATGCCCCATCACTTACCGTCGCATCTCATCACGTCCCATCATGCCCCATCACTTACCGTCGCATCTCATCACGTCCCATCATGCGCAGTTCGCCTCCCCTCCTCACAACACACCCCCGTGCGCATGCCTGTTCTCAGGAGTTGGAGGAGGAGCGGGACGAGGCGTTGCAGCAGGTGCAACAGCAGGGGGAGGCGATGGAGCAGATGAGACAAGACATGCGAGCTCTGGAGGTGAGACTCACACGGCTGTGAGATACTGCAATCCACAGGAGCTGTGAGATACTGCCATCCACAGGAGCTGTGCGTAGTTATTGGTTGTGCTTGAGTCACAGCGATCATGCCTTTTCACGACTATGGCTTCTTGCTCCCAGGGCTTCTGGCACCCGTGTTTGACTCCTGACTCGAAACACTTTCACTCATGAAGATGAAGTCTCCTCCCCACCAATCACATTCCTCCCTCTTCTCCTCATCATCCTCGCTTTTGACCCTTAACCGCCTTCCTCTCACACTGCCACCATAGGTGCGGCTGGTGGAGGTGGAGGGGGAGCGAGCGGCACTGGAGAAGAGGGGGGAGGAGGCGGAGGGGAGGGAGGTGCAGCAGCAGGTGGTGGTGGAGCGACTGAGGAGGGAGGTGGAGGAGGGGGAGGGGCGCGTGAGAGCAGCAATGGTGGCGGCAGAGGGGGAGAGGCAGGCGGTCAAGCAGCTGCAAGGCAAGGTGAGTGCAAGTCAGGAAATGTGGGTTACCCTTGCCTCTTCTCCTTGGGAATGCACCCGTTCTTAACTCATCAATCTATAAGTGAATCGCCTGCTCATCAATCTATAAGTGAATCGCCTGCTCATCAATCTATAAGTGAATCGCCTGCTCATCAATCTGTAAGTGAATCGCCTGCTCATCAATCTGTAAGTGAATCGCCTGCTCATCAATCTATAGGTGAATCGCCTGCTCATCAATCTATAGGTGAATCGCCTGCTCATCAATCTATAGGTGAATCGCCTGCTCATCAATCTATAGGTGAATCGCCTGCTCATCAATCTATAGGTGAATCGCCTGCTCATCAATCTATAGGTGAATCGCCTGCTCATCAATCTATAAGTGAATCGCCTGCTCCATTCTGGCTGACACTGCATGTCTCTCCTTCCTCCCACACACCTGCATGCCTTTGCACCTACCGCTGCTCGCCATTCATGACAATTCCCTGACCTGCCCGCCCGAACCCCCTGCATGGTAGCTGGCAGAGTCGGAGGCGAGGAAGGTAGAGGCAGAGGCGGCAGCAGGGGCGAGAGAGAAGGAAGTGGAGGCACTGCGGCAGCAGGTGGCTGACATGCAGCGCGAGAGCACCTCGCTCAAGGTGCGAGTGTGATGGGGCGGGAGGAGGGGTGAGTGGGCAAGGAGAGATAAGAGGAGGGGTGAGTGGGCAAGGAGAGATAAGAGGAGGGGTGAGTGGGCAAGGAGAGATAAGAGGAGGGGTGAGTGGGCAAGGAGAGATAAGAGGAGGGGTGAGTGGGCAAGGAGAGATAAGAGGAGGGGTGAGTGGGCAAGGAGAGATAAGAGGAGGGGTGAGTGGGCAAGGAGAGATAAGAGGAGGGGTGAGTGGGAAAGGAGAGATAAGAGGAGGGGTGAGTGGGCAAGGAGAGATAAGAGGAGGGGTGAGTGGGCAAGGAGAGATAAGAAGAAGATGACTTTGCAGGAGAGAGGGCGAGAGGGGCAGGGGCATTTGGGCATGGCTGGCAGGCAGGGTGTAGTGAAGGATTGACTTGGCATAATCTTGTTCTCTTACTTTTCACACTGTGCCCGGGGTGCCAGGTGGCAGCACTAGAGGCGTCCAACAGGGCAGGGGAGGAGGAGCGGCGGCTGCAGAGGAGAATCAGCGAGTTGGAACAGCAGGTGGCCTCTGCTGCTGCCCGCGCTTCCAAGGCGGAGGAAGCTTCTGAGAAGGAAGGGCCCAGGAGAGTGAGCGGTGATGGTGCGGGGAGCAGTGGGAGCAGCACGGCGGTGACATCATCGGCCAAGGCGCGGGCGGGTGGGGGTGGCGGTGCGGGTGGGGGAGCAGGGTGGAGCAACCCATTGGAGGGGTTGGGACTGGAGACGGTGCGGTGGAAGGATAAGCTCAAGGCTGAGAGCGAGGGCGATGTGGAGGTGAGTGAATCATGCAAAGTGGTCACAAGTGTTTGTCCCTCCGGTGTCCCTCCGGCCTCCTCCCCCCTGTCTGATTGCATTTGCTAGTCAATTCAGGTTTCCTTCCTCTCTTTCATTAGCCCCCCCCCCCCCCCCCACCCTCCATCTCTCCCCACTTCCCTCGATCATGCACCACCACAGGCCGGACCATCATCCGCTGACAGATCACGAAAGTCGCGACTTACGCATTCGAGTCAGAATCTGTCTGCCACGTCAGCAGGCACACTGGCCTCACTGGTTGGCTCGGCCCGCCGCCTCTTCTTTGAAGACGATCGTCTTTCCGCTGCGCCTGGGAGAGTGTCTCGCCGCACCTTCCTTCTACTTGCTTATGTCTTCCTCCTCCACCTCATGGTATGTATTCCCCTCAAGCCAAACATACATCTGTTTCCACTTCATCGTTGCATTATGCCCATGAAGGGCACACATGGTTGTGTTGTTTTACAATATGTGCATGCTTTGTTTTTTCACAGGTTATGGTCTCCTTCACGCATCACTCAGCTCCAAAATGTTCTGATGTGATGGATTTGCCTGGATGATACTTTGAAAGGTACCGTGGTGGTTATTTGCCAATAGCAGAAGTTGAGTTGATTGTTCATACTAGCACGAATTAGTATGCAAAATCATATGCTTGTAACATTTTCCTCTAGGGCCGAAGAGCTGCGGATGGCCCCAACGGGCATTATTTTCGCGCCTGAAAGTAATGTCCTTTGGCTCGGGTCACGAGCTGGTCCCACATTGTTGGAGTGGTCTCATTGGTTTGCGCTTTTCCGAACCAGCGGCATCAACAAGGAATCCAGAAAAAGCAAACCAGGTTCGTCGGGTGCCCCTTTCGTTCACAGCGCGTATCGGTGACCCAGACTCCGCACAACACCAATCCCACTCTCTGCAAACGCCAGTGACTTCCGCCCCTACATGTTGTAGCGTATCCCCTTCATTCAATCATGCCTTCCCCCAACCCCACCTCCCCTTCTGCCCTTTCTATTCACCCGCTACCCTAGCGCCATACTTGACCCAAGCATTTCCCCCCCGCCTCGCCCCGCCTCGTCTCACCCCACCCCGCTGTTCCCCGCCTCGCCCCGATGCGCTGTTCATCACGCCACCCCTGCTTCAACAGCCATCTTTTCTTTCTGCTTCAGTCCAGCTCGCTGTGATGCGAAACCATTGTTCTGCTCGTGTCGTGCTGCATTCGTGGTAGTTCACCTCTTGGTTGCTGCTGCTGCTTCTGTTAGATAGCCCAACTTATACATTCGCGCATTCAGCGCCTTCTAACTAGACGCTCGGATTGTGACGGTAACCTTAGTCGACAATAGCAGCGTCGTTCTTTCGACCGTGGCCCATCAGGACCCATAGCGGACTCACAGCGGACCCTTAGTGGACCCTAGTTGCAAGCTTTCAGCGTACTCGTGCAAAGCTACCTCACTTCTTCCGTTTTCACACTGACGTACACGCATATTCACTAGATGCTAGACTTAATGACCTCTTAGTCCCAAACGCCTATACTCAAGTGCAAAGCGAAGAAAAAACTACTTTGTTATCCATAGAGATTCTGATTGCGAGCAACACGTTTTAGACCGACAGATATTTTCTTTTCTTCCCCTCGTCTCCCTTAGCAAGTTTGATCCTTCGGAAATCGGATATTCCCGCATCGTAACCTCTATTTGCCTGGTGGTGAGAAAGCAAGCGCGACCCGCAGACCTCCACTGCAGCCATGGCGGACCCTCCATCTCACTCCGGGCGACCGCCTCGCACGCCGCGGACCCCGACGCTTCGCAGCATCCCGACGCTGCGACGCGGGATGAGCAAGCGAGACTGGGAGCTTGAGCACAACGACAAGGAGCGGCGGCGGCGCGAGCGAAAGGAGCAGAAGCTGGAGCGGAAGCTGCACGACCTGGAATCGGAGGATGACGCGGAACGCAGCGAGGATGAAACCGGTCACCACCACCGTCGCATGGGACCCAAAGTGCCGATGCTGAAGAAATTCAAGCAGACGATGAAGAAGAAGAAGTACCAGAAGCTTCTGGAGAAGCTTCAGGAGATTCAGGACGAGCGGACGGAGGAGGAGTTGGCGAAGGTGGGCGAGCTGCGGAAGATTCTGGCGGAGAAGAACCTGCTGCCGCCCAGATTGAACGAGCACCACATGCTTCTCAGGTGAATCCAACAATGACCATGCTGTTCAGGTGAATCTTAGGATCACACTGCATGCTGCTCAGGTGATTTTTAGGGCACCACTGCATGCTGTTAGGTGAAATTAATGGACGCTACATGCTGTTCAGGGGAATTCGGCGAGCACCAGATGCTGCTTAGGCATTTCAGAAACGGCGTGTGATACTCTCAAGAAACGCCACATGCTGCTCATCCTCCCACGCTACCCCACTCACGCTCCTCGTTCCCACTACTCCCCCCTCCCTCCGCCCCTCACTCCGCCCTTATCCCGCATTTCCTCCGCCCCTCTCTCCGCGCGCCGTCCTTTTGGGGGGGCCGGCCGGCAGGTTCCTGAAGGCGCGCAAGTTCGACATGGAGAAGACGACGGAGATGTGGGCCGCCATGCTCCAGTGGCGCGAGGAGTTCGGCGTCGATGAATGCCTCAAGGTGCGTGAACCATAAATTCTATTCCCCCGTTCCCACATGGTCCCATGCTCCCATTCCCCATGATGCCATGCCTCCATGCCCCCGTG
This sequence comes from Closterium sp. Naga37s-1, assembly GCA_947471745.1. Taxonomy (NCBI): domain Eukaryota; kingdom Viridiplantae; phylum Streptophyta; class Zygnematophyceae; order Desmidiales; family Closteriaceae; genus Closterium; species Closterium sp. Naga37s-1. The sequence goes on from CANJKZ010000993.1 coordinate 120,369, forward strand.
CTCCCATGCCCCCATTCCCCCACGTCCCCACACTCCGTTCCCCACACTCCCCACGGCCTTATTCCCACACTTCCCACACCCGAATCCCCCCACGCCCCGATGCCCCCACACCCCCACGCCGCACGCGCCCTGACCCCATTCCGGCGTGCGGGGGTGCAGTTCGAGTTCCCGGAGTTGGCGGAGGTGAAGCGCGTGTACCCGCACGGGCACCACGGCGTGGACCGCGAGGGCCGCCCCGTCTACATCGAACTCATTGGCCGTGTGGACGCCACCAAGGTGCGCGCAGCAGGGGGCGGAGAGGGGGGGGAAGGAGCGGCTGTTAGCAGGGAGCGAGAGAGGGTGGGAGGGTGGCGAGCAGAGGGCTGCAAGGGTGGTGGTAAGTCGTGCCGACGCTACCGATGTGGGGAGGATGGAGGAGTGGGCGGGGGGAGGGGAGCAGGGATGGGGAGCAAGGATGGGGAGAGGGGAGGTGAATAAAGCTGGGACTGACGGAGATGGGCTGGAGAGGGGCGGCAAGGAGGGTGGGTGGAGGGATGCTTGAAGGGATTGAAACGCGCACAGATGGTGGTGGGAGTGGTGTCTTGTGGTGGCGTCCAGAATATAGCATCTTGCCCTTGCCATGCAGTACCCCAGCCACGTGGTGCCATGCCCATTGCTTGTGTGTGACGATGGCATGGGAGCCGTCTGATGTGGCGCATGGGGCATGGGGACATGGGGCATGGAGCATGGTGCATGGGTAATGGGGTCTCGTACATGGAGCACGAGGCATGGTGCATGGGTAATGGGGTCTCGTACATGGAGCACGAGGCATGGTGCATGGGTAATGGGGTCTCGTACATGGAGCACGAGGCATGGTGCATGGGTAATGGGGTCTCGTACATGGAGCACGAGGCATGGTGCATGGGTAATGGGGTCTCGTACATGGAGCACGAGGCATGGTGCATGGGTAATGGGGTCTCGTACATGGAGCACGAGGCATGGTGCATGGGTAATGGGGTCTCGTACATGGAGCACGAGGCATGGTGCATGGGTAATGGGGTCTCGTACATGGAGCACGAGGCATGGTGCATGGGTAATGGGGTCTCGTACATGGAGCACGAGGCATGGTGCATGGGTAATGGGGTCTCGTACATGGAGCACGAGGCATGGTGCATGGGTAATGGGGTCTCGTACATGGAGCACGAGGCATGGTGCATGGAATATGGGCATGGGGTATGGGGTATGGCGTATGGGGTATGGAACATGGGATATGGTGGATGGGCCATGGCGGATGGTGCATGGTGCATGCCATATGGGGATCTTGAGGGTACGAGATTTTGAATTTGACATGCCTCCGTATGCTTGTTTGTGGTTGTGGTGTCACGGCTGGTGGTGGGGGTGGCAGGTGTTGGGAATAACAACGATGGAGCGGTTCCTAAAGTACCACGTGAAGGAGTTTGAGCGCACGTTCGCCCTCAAGTTCCCCGCCTGCTCCCTCGCTGCCAAGCGCCACATCGACCAGACCACCTCTATCCTCGACGTCGCTGAAATGGTGCGCGCCCCACTCATGCTGCTGCGCGCCCTGCTGCTGCTGCCACTGCTGCTGCTGTAACTGCTGCTGCTGCTGCTGCATGTGAAGCCACCTCTCGTCGCATCTCACCTTGATCTACAAAGTCAGCAGCATAGAGTGCTGCATTCGGGCGCGTCTCATTGTGCACCACATCGTCCTGCTCCCCACCCCACATGGCACATGGCACATGACGCATGGTATCTGGCACATGGCACATGGCACATGGCACATGGCAGGGCATGAAGAACTTCTCAGCAGATGCGAGGAACTTTCTGGCCATGGTATCAAAAGTAGATGGCGATAACTACCCGGAGGTATGGCGGGCACATGCTTGGAGTGATGGGTGCATGCATGCATGCAATGGCGGCACTTCCATCATATCAACTCGCTTCCCACCTTCCCCGTCCCATGCTTCTCGTTTTCCCATTGCTTCGTCATTCCCTATCCCACTTGCACCTCCAGTCACCGTTCCCCCTGCCACTCCCATTGCCCATGTCCCTATAACCCCCACCCCCCCACCCCCACGCACCTTTTCAGACGTTGAACCGGCTGTTTGTGGTGAATGCGGGGTTCGCCTTCCGCTCGCTGTGGTCGGGCATCAAGGGCATGCTCGACCCCAAAACCGCCTCCAAGATCCAGGTCCTCCCCCCGCCCCCCCGCCTCGCTCTGCGAGCTGCTCTGCCCTTCTGCCTCTTGCTCTCTCGCTCTTCTGACTCCACCCTTTGCACACCAGACTCCACCCTCCCTGCACCATACCACGCTATCCACCAACTTTCGCATGCCCCACCCTCGTCAATGCACTCCCAAGTGCTTCTTTCAACACCTCCGCATCCTTCCCGCCGTGCATGGGCACTCGTCCCATCCCCCTCTGTGTGCGTTTGTGTGTGTGTGTGCATGCACACATGCAGGTGCTGGGCACGGACTACAAGAAGAAGCTCTTTGAAGCCATCGACCCCAGGTGAGGGCCACGTGGGGCTTGGCACCGAGCTACCTGCAGTGACGGGCGCTTTGCTTGAAAGGGGGTGGCACTCGGTGGGGAATCCTTTGAGCGCGGGGTGAACCATGATTGGGGTAGCCCATGCAGGCTGCCACTTGGCGTGGCATGCCTTGGTCTCCCATGACGCACAAGCATGGCGTCTCCTCAATTCCACTATGTACGCAAGCACCCGATCCTTTGCCTCCTTCACACCTGCTCTCCTTCTCCCCTCCTTCTCCCCCCCCTCCCTGCCCCCCGCCCGCCCGCCCATGTGCGCCAGTCAGCTGCCGGACTTCTTTGGCGGCACGTGCACATGCGAGGGCGTGGAGGGCGGGTGTCTGATGTCGGACAAGGGGCCGTGGCGCGACGGGGACATCCTCAGGGTGGTGCGGCTGCAGCGCACCGGCACCCTCAGCGGCGGCAACCCCGAGGACTTGCTGCGAGGGGGGCGCATCCGCTGGCAGTCGGGGCAGTTCAAGGTGCGCGCTTGGGGGCCTCTCGGCTCTGCTGCGCCCGTGCAGCACTGTGCCCTCCATGCCTCTGTGATTTCTCCGTGTGGGCGATGTGTCGTTGCTCAGTGGGTTCTTAACCCGTGTCTTGCTTCTTTTCTTTCTTTTCGGGCTTTCGTTGAATCCAGTGGATGGCTTGTGCTGTGGCCCATCTCCCCTGGCCCCTCACCCATTGTGCTGTGTTCCCTCCCCTGGCCTCCACCTGGACGCGGAGGACATAGGCGACGCTGGCAGCAACGTGCTGTGTAAAGATCTTCAGAACCCCTTTCCTTTCCAACCATATACCCTCCGCCCCTTCCCCCTTGACAGATGGACGCGGAGGACATCGGCGACACGGGCAGTGAGGTGTCGGACCTGGACGACCTGGGCACGCCCTCCTTCAGCGGACTCACCACGCCCAACTTCAGCCTGGGCCAGCATGACCTGCACAACCTCGACCTCGTGCGCGCCCCTCCCTCCCCTCCCTCCTTCCCTCACATCTGCACTTCCATAATCCATTCCCCAGCCTCCAGCATGCATCATCTATTTTCTTTCTAACCTCCGTCGTACATCATCCATCATCCTTGTTACATGTTGCAACCCTGACCATCATCCGCCTGCTGGCCACATTCCTCCAGGCCGTCTGCCTCCCCCTCCTACCTCTCACCATCCCGTTTCACCCCACCACCACACACCTCTGCCGCCCTTCCCCGTCAACAACCCCACTCTCTCTCCCCGCGTCCCCCCCCCCGCCCGTCCACGCGCCCAGCATCTCAACTCGCTCAACTCGAGCCGCTTCTTCAACGACCCCACCACCACCACGCCCTCCTCCGCCGCCGCCGCCTCGCTCACCCACGCCGCCTCCGCGCACCGCTCCGCCAGCATGCAGCGCCGCGCGCCCGCCTCCACCCACCGCGCTGCAGGGCCGTCCCTCTCAGGCTCCGCCACATCCAGTGATGACGAGCGCGAGGTGTCCCGCACGGGGTCCGTGGCATCGGATGACCGCAGTGGCGAGCTCAGCTCCACGGGCATGAGTGCGGGCGCGGGTAGACGGCTGAGTGTGGGCGTGGGGGAGGTGACATCTGGGGCGGGGGGCACGCCGGGTTCAGCAGTGTCGGCGTTGAGAGCGGGCGGCAGGGGGAAGCAAATCTCAACTCCGCCATCCAGAAACTACGGTGGGTGGCTGGTGGCTCTCATTGTGCCGCCTTACTTGACTCACAAGTCCGTGCTGGGGGCTGTCTGCCTTGGCCGACACGGGTGAACAATGACCTCACCATCCCTCACTCCTCCCACCATCCCTCACCCCCAACACCCCTGCATGCCCCCCGCTCCAATCCCATCCCGCAGGCACATCAGCATCAGCATCAGGTGGGGCAGCGCTAGCAGGCGTGCCCATGATGGTGCCCTCCTCCTCCCCGGCGCCCGACTCACTGGCAGCAGCCACGGGGCTCGTCTCGCTGCTCATGTCTTTCTTCTCAGCTGTCGCCAACCTGCCGCTCCTCTTCTCCCGCATTGTCATTACCGTCACGCCGCCCGCTAACCGCCTGGAGGGCGGCGGCGTGGCGGCAGGGGGGCCGATGGCGCCGCCCGGGGCGCAGGCAATGCTGACACCGGAGCAGCTGCTGCGGCGCGTGCAGGAGCTTGAGAGCCAGGTGCAGCGACTGCTCGTGCAGAGGGGCGGGGCTGCGGGGGCTGAGCCTGAGAGAGCCATGGGGCAGCCTGGAGTGAGCCAAGTAGCGCGCTGCTACACGCGCTTGGGGCTGGTAGAGGCGCTTGGGCTGGTACAGGTGCTTGGGGCTAGTAGAGGGGGCAATGAATGACTCGTCCATTCAAATGGCACCGAAATCACAGATCTTGTTGTCTTGCACATGCATCGCTGGCTTGGCCTTTGAGTCTTCTGGCCCATCTCGTTCTTCCTTTCCTTCCTGCCCTTTCTGCCAAGCTCGTCATTGCAGGCTCTCAAGTGATGTGATGGCCCAACACCCCTCCGCCCCTCCCCCCCACTGTGCCCCGGCAGGTGGAGAAGCTGGCATCCAGTCCGTCCACGCCTGCGCTGGCCCCGCGCCCGGAGCCGCCCCCCCCGGACTGGCCGCAGCCAGCTGTGGAGCGCGTCACGGCGCTGGAGTCAGAGCTCGCCACCACCAAGAAGGTGCTCAGAGGGGTGGGGGAGTGGTGGGTGCGGGTGGATGGTGTGGTGGTAAGGGGGTTGGTGAGACAGTGGGTTATGGGTTAGGTCAATTTGGTTCGAAGTTCAGCTGCTGTGTGCACGCGCCTGCCATGCTGAAGGGGTGATGTCATCACCTTGCCGCTTCCCTCTCTGCCTGCTCCCCTCTGCCTGCCCCCTTCCTTCCTCGCTGGGTGCAGATGCTGAAGGAGCTACTGGACAGCCAGGAGCAGCTGAGAGTGCTCATTGAACAGCTGCAACTACGCAAGGTGCCTGCCCTGCCCACCCTGTTTTATTCGATGCATATACTTATTCACGCATCCGCAATTATGCAATTATGCACCATGCCTCCGTGCTGTCGTGTGCATGCTACACTAACACGCGTCCTCGTCTAACTCCGCTGTTTTTTTTACTCATGCTTTGTGGGTCTGCCACATCTCTCCCTTCTGTGCTTGGGTTACCAGCAACGGAGATTCGGCGGGTGCTTTGGTTGAATGGTGAAGCAACACGCCCAGGAGATGCTTGTTTCTTTCCAAAACTTAGTGGTTTTGGAGTCTTAGTAAAAGCTGATGCCTATGTACAACTCAAAGGGGTGTGCTGGGAAATGTGTTAATGAAGTATCCTGTATATGTTTTTATGACGCGCCTTTTTTCGCACTTTGTAGGATTGTACACGTACGGTATACATATTTCTCTGCTACAGTGAGAAGGTGCTGGCGCAGGTGAACTTTCAAGCAGGTCCTATGTTCGGGCAGGTGGGTCTAATGTTGCGCCAACTCCCGCTCCGCGCATTCGCGCTTGTCGCACTGCTGTCCGTTCGCTGTCGCTCCCCCTCTTCCCATTCTTCCGCCGAGTCCCCCGCAATCCGACCTCCACCAATTCGCCCCTCCCGTCGCTTGCCCAATTGATTGATTGTTTGTGCTCATCTATTCGCGCCATTCATCTCCAGCCCTTCCATAACTGTCATAGCTAACTCGCATCGCATCCCCTCTCCCCTACTCAACGATTGTTCATGCAGTGCCTAGATTTTGCGCTCGGCCTCAAAATCAGCGTATTGTATACTTTCAGCGACGCGCGTTGCGTCCATCTTCCCCGGGGCCCGCGGCACCCCTTCCGACAACTCTTTGAATCCCGATCGTCATGGTTCCGTCGCTCGGCGCGCTTCAATCAGTCGCATTGGCGACGATCGTACTTGTCGCCAGCCATGCCGCCGTCGCACACGCCCAGTTGAGTCGCGAAAAAGCCGCTCGCGCTCTCATTTATTCAGATTGTGACATTCGGTGTTAACAGCTTCTTTTCTTTTCAGATTTACGATTGAGTCGAATACAATCACCATCGCCATGCCACCAATCCTTCTCTCCCCTTGCACCGCGTGACCCTCTCCGCACTCATCAACGTGTCCCTCTCTCCCGCCGCTTCCGCGCGCGCGCATCCACCCCCCTCCGACAGGTGGGGATGGGCGCAGGGCGCGGGGGAGACGCAGCTGCGCGCGGAGTACGAGAGTCAGCTGTTCGACGGCGTGGTGACGGTGCTGGTGACCACCGACGAGGTCAAACTGCTGGTGAGCCGCCAGTCAAACCGCTGGTGCATAGGACGTACCCGTGTCACAGCTTGCGCACACACATGCGCGGACAGATGTGCGGACAAGGAATAGGCACGGAACAAGTGTCTGGTTGTGTGCTGTCCCCTTGAACATCCCGATTGTGCCTCAATTGCGCACATCGCCTCAAATGCCGTTGTCACTCATCTCTAACCGCAGCATGTGATGTGGCTGGCTGGGCATGGGCCATGGGGCATGGTGCATGGGGCATGACGCATGGTGCATGGCGCATGGGGCATGGCGCATGGGGGACGGCGTGGTGCATGGCGCACGGGGGAATGGGGCATGGAGCGGGCAGGTGCCGACACCAGACGAGCTGAAGAAGCCCAACCCCACCTTCGACTACGCGCCCTACCACGAGCGCTTCCCCCTGCCACAGGGTGAGTGCTGCTAACGGTTAAGGGAAGAGGAAATCGCAGCTCGCATGCTCTCATCCCCCATTCCCAATCTGTGAAATCCACACAGCACCCACTTCCCCCATCTGCCGCCCCTTCTTCTCCCACGTGGCCCCCCTGCTCCCCCCACGGGCCACCCACCAGGCTCAGCGCGCTTCACAGCCATCAACCACGTGGACGTCTTCTACGACCCACTGGGCTGCCTGCCTCTGGGCGACCTCGCCGCCACGCCCCTCGCCGCCTCCACCGCTCTGCAACGCATCCCACCAGGGCTGCAGCACATCTGCCACTCGTGCTTCTTCTTCTTCACCTTCTCCTTCCTCTCGCCGCGCGATGCCGACGCCGTGGGAGCGGGGTGCCAGCGCCTGTCGGACAAGTACAGTGTGTGCGCACCTGACAGCATCCCTGCCGCGTTTGGGGCGGCGCCGGCGGGTATTCCCGAGGTGCAGAGGGCGTCGGGGTTTCTCTTTCCCGACTCGGAGCTCGCCGAGGAAGACACCACCTCCAAGCTGCGCGAGCCCTCCCGCTCCCTCGCCCACATGTGAGCCGCCCTGCCCACATGTGAGCCGCCCTGCCCACATGTGAGCCGCTATACCTAGCTTAAGCCACCCTACCCTGTCGTACTCCCTCTCGGCCCCTCTTCGTTCCCCTTCAGCCCTTGGCGCCGCTCCCATCACTCCTCGTTCGTCCCCTTGCCTCAGCTCCCCTCATCCACTCCTCTTACTCCTCCCGCTCAACCGGTACCTCTCAACACAACTCCGTCCTCTCCACTCTTGTCCCCTTACATCAGAGCGCTACCGGGGGTGGGGGCGTTGGTGACATTCAACACGACGCCGCAGAGGGACAACGCGCTGCAAGTGTGGCAGCCCAAGTACTATCTCGCCACCAACGGATCCAAGGTGCTGCCAGGCGCCACAAGAGGGCGCGGGAGGGGCATGCGGGCGTGGGAAGGGCAAGATGGTTTTTGGGGGCGTGGGAGGGGATGTGAGGGGATGTGAGGGCGTTGAGGTCTTCAGCATACAAGCCTCTGACCCCTTCACACGCTGCCATCAACCTGCCTCTCTCTCCTCTCTCCACCCTTCCCCTCCTGCCTCCTGACCCCTGCTCCTCACCCCGTGTCCCGGACCCCAATTCCCCCATGCTGCTTGCGCACCCTGCTCGCATCCCAGGTGGTGGGCGTGGGGCAGGCCGTGACGACAACACTAATCAACGAGGCCTACGTGGCGTATGACACCAAGCGCACCACCTACGACGCCTACACGCACGCCCTCGTCTCCCCCGCCTCTGCCGCGGCCACATTTGGGTCGCTGGGAGTGGAGGGCGCCTTCCCCAAGGACCTCTCCTTTGCCCTCGCCGCACCCCGCCAAGGCACCTTCCAAGTCGTTGCCTCTGGCTTCTCCCAGGTGTGTAGAGGGGGGAGGGAGAGGGGGGGGGACGGAGAGAAGGGGAGGGGGTGGGAGGGGGCCGGGGCGTGGGGCATGGGCCATGGGGCAGGCGGGGTAGGCAGGAAGTGGGAGGAAGAATGGGGGTGGTTGTTTATGGGGAGGTGGATTGTTGAGGTTAAAGGAAAGCAAGGAAGCAATGTGTGTATCCAATGAGTCCGCTGAGAGCGAGGGAAATGGAAGGTGGGCTCAGTATGGTCTTTCTTGCATGCCCGTTTACCATCTTCCCATGCCTCTCTGCACTTCAGGTGACACCAAAGTCGGCGCCTCTCCATGCAACTGTCCCTCTCTCACTGTCTCTGGCACTCGTAGCTGCTGCTCTTGCTCTTCTCTGATGTGGCGTTGCTTTGAATGTCACTTGAGATCCTCGTTCCTCATAGTGGTGTTGCTTGGTGCACATTGCCTAGTGGGTGGGTAGCTGAACACCAGCTACCTACTGGGGTGATGTTTGAAGGGACGTTGTGGGTAATACCACTGTAAGCTACTCAGCTCGTGCTATCACCTAGGTAGGTGCTGGTTCAGAAATTCATTCACTGTAATGTATGACCTGTATAAGGACAGTCCAGTTCCATGATCCTACTGGTCCTTACTGGAGAGAGATCAAAACAATAGCATGGAGCCTCACATTATGGCGCGCGGTTTTGCTTCAGCTGGCGCAACAAATTGTCGTTCGTAGTGCAATGCTTTCTTGGGGCTGCATTTTTGCCCTGCCTTTCACCCGACCCTTCCATCCGTCGTCCTCACAGCGTCGCACAGCGCGTCGCGGAGTCTTAAGACGTTGACAAACTCGCGGGTCGTAGGTTTATAAACGGGCGGAGAGCATGGCGGCAGTTTCTTGGTTCATGCTGAGTGGCCGTGGCGCGGTGAGACGGCGAGATGCCGCGCTCCGTCAGTACGGGAACGGCTGCGAAGCGCTTATAAGCGGAAGAACGAATGAGTTTTATGGGGCCCCGGCTCCGCTCACCCGCTTACCGTCCCCGCGCAAACCGCGTCGTGCATCCCCCCAACGCATCATTGTTTCCGTTACCCTTGAAATCAGGGGCGTTCCGAATCGCTGACCGAGTCGCCGATCCGTATGCACGACAGCAGCCCGCACGATCGCGCTACGAGGAGGTGCCTTCGCGGACGGAAGCCAGGTGCGTTGGGAGTGCGGGTTCGGACGGGAGGGGAAGCGAGCCACGGGTGTGCGAGCACTTGCTTTAGTGTGGGTCGCGAAGCAGGGTCTATCGCAAGCATTTCGCAGATGAGTCGCTTGACGTCGCCAGACAGCATGATCGCACGCACGGTGAGGGGGAACCGCACCCGGGCGGCGCGAATCCGTCGCAGCGTGTCGTGGTTGGAGCGCCCGAGGAATGGCTGCCGGCCGGTAAGCAGCGAGTAGAGCAGCACGCCCAGACTCCACACCTCCAGCGCGCCCAGCGCCGCCTCGTCCGCCGCCAGCGCGGAGGCCGCCGGCGGGGCGAACCGGGAAACCGACGTCGGCGCGAATGGAGCAGCCCCCGAGGGGATGGGAGGGTGAACGGGGAGGGCGCCCGTGTCGATGCAGGGCGGTGAGGGCAGCGCGGGAAGCATTTCGGGGGCGAAGAAGCAGAGAGGGCGGCAGCACGGCTCGTTACACGATCCGAACAGCAGACTCGGCGATTTCACGCTGCCGTCTCGCCGCCCGCTCCGATTCCGACTCAAGCCGCATCCCCGCGCGCCCCCGGGCGTCCCCGTGCTGGTTGCGGCGGCCCTGGTGGCGACGATGGTGTTGACGAGGCTGCGGAAGATGAGGCGCGCGTCGCACTCGGGGATCGGCCCGGCGACGCAATCGGAAAGCATGGGACTCTGCACCGTCCAGTCCGCAGACGAGGAGGATGCATTGCTGTAGCTGCTACAGCTGCTGCTGGTGCTGCTACAGCTATGGACAGAGCTCGAGCGCGAGTAGCACGAGGTGGAGGGCGCGGAGGAGTGGTGCGATGGGCACGGGGATCCGCGCGGAGAGGTTGCCGCGGATGGACCGGAGGGGTTTGCGGGGTGCCTCGGAGAAAATGCTGGTCGAAAGGGGTCCCGCGCTGCCATGGCTGACAGCTGCGTCGAGCTTGCTTCACACGAACAGAAGCTGGGGGGGGGGGGGGGGGGGGAGAGGATGAAGGAAACAGTGCTTGTGGCGTGCCTCGCCTTCTCCGACCATGGGATTGTGCTGGCTGACCATAAATTATCATGGTGGTGGATGCGACTTTTTGGGCCAAGAGGAAAACGTGCCCCGGTCCATGAGAGCTCTCCTTCCCAGCAGCACACTGCGGTGTGCTGTCTGTGTGTGAGATTGGCATGGACGGGCCGAGCAGGTTGTGGGCCATGCTGGTGTAACGGATGGCTTGGCATGGCGTGGCGATGGCTGGCTGGTGACAGCACAATCAACTGAGGCCAAGTGTCGAGTTTATAGGAGAGACAAGAATTTGGGGGAAGAGCAGACATAGTGTACGGTTTCGGAATTCGAATGTAACCGTAGGGCTCGATTGCCATACCCGCCCCTCATCATCCAAGTCTACACGCAGCTTGGTTTTTTGCTGTAGTTTGAGGATGGTTTTACTTGAAAGTATATAAGAAAACCTGCGATACCCAAAGAAACGGGATTGCTGAAACGCAAAGGGCCCGGCACGCGAAAGAGGAGGGGCACATCTGACATTCCAAACCACTGGAGGACGTTGTCTTGCCCGCTGTCTTAAAGCTTTCGTATACATTTGACAGAAGGGGTTCAAAAACTTTTGAAATTTGAAAGTTTGCCTGTGAGACCGTGAGGTGACTTTCTAAACCCAAAACCTGGATGACAAATGTATACTTCAGCTTTAAAAAATAACTGTATTTCTGCCACCACAACATGGATCTCTGGTCTGGCTGGACAGGGGTTCCCTGAATTCGCCGAAGGTCTTGCTCGGTTTTTGTGGTGACTGAGAGTCACCGCAGTTTCCGCAGGATGAAAGGACAAAAATTGGAGCATCAAATGAGATTTGCGTGAGTGTCGCATCGCAATTGGTGTGGAAGTTCTCCGATATTAAGATTCCCGAACTTGTCTCAGTTGCATAAATACACTTGCGCGGCATTCATTGTATGTTTCTTCCAAACCATCTGTGAACTTGTTTTGCTGGTGTGCATACGACATGTCTCTTATAGCCTGGAGATTTTACAAGCCTGCATTCATTTGAAGTAAAATTTCTTACGTTTTGGCTCATAAGCAGAGGAAAACAGGTAACGTTTTCTGCTGAGTGAATTTAGTAACATTTAATAAAACGACGTACAGCAGCACTATTCTACCGTGTTGTGCGCTTGCTCAGGTATGCTTTAACGAGGATTTGTCAAAATTTCCTTGCTGCCATGCCTTGGCGCCTTGTCAGGCGGTTCACTTCTCTTGGAGGATTCGCGTAAGCTAACCAATAGAAGGTCGTTGCGAGTTCGTTGACCCTCACGTACCAAGTCGCATAAACCACATCATCGAAGCGCGCCCGAATTGTTTCGCAAATTTCCCGTCCACCCCGCCAAACCTATGCTGGTCCTGCTTCTGTTCCATACAGTATCATGAATTCGTGTGCTTCGAATTCGCCCCTCCCAGACTCGTTGGTGGTTGTCCTTGTTCTGTGTCAATCATGAGCGGAGCTTTGGGATTCAGTTCGCCTAAGTGGACGCTTTTGCATCATCGAGACCCCACACCGGCATTACGCGCAACGACTGCAACCTTCGGGATTGTTTTAGACTGAACATTGAGTAATATGGATATGCTGCGGAATGAACTTATCAATCCAATCTGCTGAGCCATGGCGAGCACCCTATTTGCCCAGCTCAGCCGCATAGACGCGCATACTTAGCTAGTGACTAGTAGCTTCTCCAGCACTTCTGTACCACCCCTTCTAGTCTCGTTTTCCTCGCCATCTCTAACATCCTCTGTTTCGGTTTCATTAGCGCCCCCTTTCTGTTTCGGTTCCAGTAGCGCCGTCCTGCCACTCGAACGGGTGCCTTGATGGCTGCTGGGCGCTTAGCGCTTCGACCCAATGCTCGACGCCGCGTACCGCGTCGGCCCAAAGTTCCGCGCAGCCGCCTTCGTAAAGAGTCGGAGAGTTTTGAGGAACTGTCGGATTGGGCGGAGAGCGAGGAGGAAGAGGGGCAAGAGGGCACAGGGGAGGAAAGTCGAGTATGGGCGGAAGCAGAAGAGACGACAGGAGGCGGCGGTGGCGGAGAGAGTGAGCGAGAGGACAGTGCCGACAGCGGCGACGAGGGCAGTGTGGCATCGCAATCGACATACCTCATGCTCAACCCGTTTGCCGTGCGCGAGGAGGTAAGGCGGATGAGCCAGCGGGTGAGGCGAGGCGAAGGGGCCAGCGGAGGACCTCAGGCAAAGCGGAAGATCAACTTGCGCCCGTCAATTTCTTGTTTTTTTAGAAGCCTACCGCCCCGCGCCCACGCGACCATGTTTTCTCCCGCGCTTTTCTCCCGCCGCGCAGGTACAGCCCGTCCTGGAGGCCGCCGTGGCGCTGGGGCTGGACTTGGCGGGCTCGGCGGAGAGCGGCGGGGCGGGCACAGAGGGCGGGGAGGTGGCGGCGGCGGAGTTCTACTCGGCGGTGGACCGCGTGAGGGACGCGGTGGGCGCCATGGAGGCGGAGATCGAGCGCAGCCGACAGCTGCTCACTTCAGCCATGGAGGTTCTCGCGGCCGCCTTCGACAAGCATATCGGAGCTGTCGAGTGCGTCTTGCCGCCTCACGCCCCCTCGTTTCCCGCTCACCGCGGCCCGCGCACTTCATGCGCTACAAAAGAATGCACCCCATGCGTTTGCCTCTCGCTCACCTTGTCAAAACCCGTACTCCCTTCTCCCCTCTCCCCGCCTACCGCCCCAACCCTTCTCAAATTCCCATTGCTCCCGCCAACACTCCAGTGCGCTGGAATGTTTTCCCCCAACGGCCGCCACCTCCCCTTCCGTGCGTGGCGGACTGCCGCCCCTCCCCGAGCTGCGCTGTCCCCCTTCACCCGCCTCCGCATATGCACCGTCCGGATGCGAGGGCTCGGCGCGCTGGGGGGAGCGCGCGGCGGGGGGCGAGATGGTGGCGCGGCTGCAGGCGATGGCGAAGCGGCTGTTCGAGAACGGCGAGCGGCACACGCTGTTCCACACGTACAAGTGAGCGCCCTCTCTACTCCCCTCGCTGCCTCCCCATTCCTTCACGCGTCTACGCGTCTGCGCGTCCCTGCGCGTCCCTCAGGCTGAACCCTGCGCGCAGCTGATCCGTGGTCAGAGCTGCGCATGTGCGCGGCCTCACTCGCACTCATCACCTTGCCTCTGCCCCTGCCCCCGGTCTCCGCCCATGCCACCCATTCACCTCCAGGCGACGGCGGGGCGCCGTGGTGCGAGCAGCGCTGGCGGCAGCGGGAGTGGGAGTGGAGGACCAGGAGGGGGCGGGCCAGGCGGAGTGGTCGTGGGAGGAGGCGGGCAAGCGGCTGAGGGAGTGGCGCGCGCACCTCCGATTCGGAGTACGTCGCGCCCCCATCACTCCTTCCCTAACTCGCTCTCGCTGGCTCACCTTCCACGCGCCTTTCCCGCATTGCCCATTGCATGGCGCTGTCTGCCCTCACCTGCCCGTCGTCCCCCCACCTCTCTTCCTCCCTGCTCCCACCCTTGCTCCATTTCCCTCGCCCCTGAACCCCCCCCCTCCGCCCTTCCCCCTTCTCCCTTTCCCCCGCACCCCCCGCAGCTGGCGCTGTGCTTGGCGGAGCAGCGGCTGAGCGAGGCGGTGCTGGGCGGCATGGGGCATCTGCGGCAGGAGTGCGTGGAGGACCTCCTCGCGCCCTCCTTCACCGCGCTGCTCGCCCTGCCTACCCTCCTCGCCGCCTCGCCCCCCTCGCTGCACGCGCTGCTGCACGCGCTCTCCACGTTCCACGCGCTCAGGGACGGTTACCCGCAGGTACAGACCTGGGAGAAGGTGGGGTTGCGGGCTGGGACAGACGAGAGAGGCAGTGAGATGTTCCAACGGGCAGAGGGTTCCCCCAGCGGCACTGCAGGGGAGGCGCAGGAGACATTTGAGTCTGCTCCAACGCGCATGCTGGTAGCGGCATATTTAAAAACGTTGGCTCCGTTATCCAGTACAATAAGGCCTGCCGTGGACTCACGTCGTCTGTGCTTCCTTGCTCCCTGCCTCCTCTTCTCCCCGCCACCCCACTCTTCTCCGCTCCCCCTCCCCCCTCCCCTTTTCCCCTGCCGCGCAGGTGGCGGAGCTGTACCCCCGGCGCACGCAGAGGCAGCGGCGGCAGTACCTGGAGGTGCTGGCGCGCGTGGCGGGCGTGGCGAGGAGCGCCTTCCTCGCCACCGAGACCGCCTGGTCCCACCCCGCCCTGCTCGCCCTGCTGCTGGACGGGCAGGGCAAGGGGCAGGGCAAGGGGCAGGCCACGGGGCAGGCCACGGGGCAGGCCACGGGGCAGGCCACGGGGCAGGGGCAGGAGGAGGGAGGCACGCAGGCAGGGAGCGAGAGGGGCGAGGAGAAGGAAGGACCGGTGGTGATAACGGTGCTGGCGCAAGGGGATGCAGGCGATGATGGCTCTCAGCAGGGGGGTGCAGCTGAGGCAGAGAAGGTGGAGGCGGAGGGAGTAGAGGGCGGTGGTGTGAGTGGAGAGGGCACGGCGGACACGGTGACAGCAGCAAGTGGCAACACCACTGCGCCAGCAGGCATGGGCGTGGGGCAGCGCAAGGGACGCAGTCTCTTGCTGCGGTATGCACCTCACACACGCTGCCTACCCTCTGTGCCTGAGTTCCGTACCTGCCTCCATCCCTGCCCTCCATGCCTGTGCTCCATGCCTGTCCCTGTGCTTGTCCTCCGTGCCTGCCTGCTTCCGTTCCTGCCTTCCGCGCGTGCCTTCTGCGCGTGCGTTCCGTGCGTGCCTTCCGTACCTTCCCGCTTTGTTTTCAGTCGGAGTGTGCAAATCTCTGCATGCTCAGAGTGGCGAGGAGGAGGCACTGTCTGCAAGTCTCCTCCTGTCTTTGCAAGTCCAAGACCTCACCCTTCCCTACTATCTGGCGGAAAAACGCTCACCCTATACCTCCCTCTGGCCTTGTTCCACCCGCCCTTTTCACCTTGCAGCTTTCTGTCGGCGGCCACCACAGGCGGCACCCCAGTCGGCAGCGACAGCAGGGGGGCCAGGGGCGGGTGTGTTGGCATGCTTCCAGCCCATCACGGGCGCCGTGGACCCCGTCACACTGCACCTCCTCGACACCTTCCACCTCCTCTGCTCCCAGTCAGTCACACACTCACTCTGCTTTCACTCTCCGCATACTCAATCCCCCACCATCTGCGTCACCCCCCCCCTCCAATTCCCCAACCACTCTGCCCATTCACGTATCCATGACTTCTCTCGCACCAATGCATGCCAGCCAACCTGTTCCTGGCCGTCCCATCCTCTCATTCATGCACACCACACCACACTACACAGTGCCACATAGCATCGTAACCTGTCAAAAAACACTTGTTTCCTCCTCCTGCACCGCCGTCCCATCTCCCCCCCCCCTGTGTGTCCCACAGCGACCTGCCGTACCGCCGGCTGCTGGAGGAGGTGTTGGACATGCACCCCACCCCTGCGCCCGCTGCCTCCCTCGCCTCCTCCCCCTGCGCCTCGCCGCACCCCGCCCTCGCCTCGCGCGACCAGCAGCTGCCCACCCCCCACTCCATATGCAGCAGCCCCGCCACCAGCTGCTGGAGTGAAGCCTCCTCCCTGCCGCTGCCTGGCCAGCCCGGGGTGGGGGCGGGCGGAGGGGCGGGGAGGCGGGTGCATGCGCGCATGGCGATGGTGATAGCGGGGAGCATCCGCGGGCTGGTTGGGGCGCTGGAGGCGCATGCGGTGGGCAGCCGGGACGACCTGGCGCTGAGCGAGCTCTTCCTCATGAACAACCTCCACCACATCGCCTCCCGCCTCTCCACGTGAGCAGCGGAGCTCCCAAGGGAGGGGGATGGAGGAGCGATAGGGTGAAGGGCAGTGAGGGTGGGAGGTAGGGGTTGAGATAGGGGAAGGAAGTGAAAAGAGGGGACAATGGGGGAGGAAAAGGGCACACCAGGGTTCGATGAGTACATCATGATGTGGCACATAGGTGTTGGGGAGTCATTCACACCTGTGTGCATGTGCGCATGTGCCCATGTGCCTATGAACCTCCGCCCTTGACATGAGCAGGTCGAGCGTGGGCAAGCTGCTGGGGCTGGCAGAGGTGGGCGCGCATGCCAAGCATGAGGAGAGGCACCGCGACCGCTTCCTGGAGCTCTCCTTCGCCAGGGTATGACCTGCCTGGTTGTACCTTGCTGGATATCAATGCAGGATTCTCACGATGCCGATGCTTGTGCTGGTCTCTGTGGCCTAACTCCTGTTTGATCAGCTATCCTCATCAAAGGGCACCCTTTGGCAAGCGCACCCTCGACCCCCCGGGACGGAGCCCGCCACCCTTCCATCATCCATGATATCTGGGATCAACCCAGTGGGCCTATGCAGCACACCTGACCTTGTTTGCACTGATGTCTGCCCCTCTTCCCCCACTCCCCCCGGCCAGTTCCACTGCCTGGTCACCAACGACAGATTACGCAGACCTGACGCCATCCGTCGGTGAGCACCTCTTCTCCACTTCTCGCTTCTCTCTCTCAGGCGGTTTGCAGCTGACTGTCTAATGTGCCTGAGTTTTCTCTGGCAGATTGGTGGAGTTCTGCAGTGTGCTGGGAGATGTGCTAGCCATGCAGCAGACCTGGGTGGTTCCCGACCCACACAATGCTGCCACACTGCGATCTGCCCTGCGCTGGGGCCTGCAGCAGATGCTCCAGGCATTCCTCGCCAAACACAGGTGGAGCCTCTATGTGAATCATGTCTATCTCAGTCTCAGGAAAATCACCTGCCAATTACACATGCCACACATACATTGTGATTTGTTTGACCGCCCCTCTTTATTTCATCGCAGGTCTGTGCTTCTTGCGACAAGTAGTAGCATTTCAGAGATTGACGAAGCATGGCAACTAGTTTCCGAGGTCAATAACAGCTTCCGTGCACATACATAAATAGTTTGAATGGCGAATGCTACTCTTGATGATGGCCCACAAATAAATGTACATGCATATAATGCTCCAGTTTGATACATGGTTCTGGTGCGAAATGAGATTATGATGGGATAACAGAAATGAGAGCACCTTGAGGTGTAGATGTATTAAATTAACTTTAGGCTAGGGATAATTTGCTTCTAACAAATGACGAATGTCTTCGCATGTAGATGCCGTGCCCTGTAATCTTGGGGTTTCGGTTTGGACCTTCACACGGCTAGCGCTTGCTTGTCTCGTGATCCAAATCGAGCTGACAGGGGGGAGAGCGTTGATGCTTGAGTTTTGTTGGTCACTTCCCTATGCAACTCTTCTCAATCTCATCTCATAACGTTGTTATTCCTTCTCTCTTGGTGCTTGCATTCTGGTGGGATTGGTGGTTGTGCTTGACAGCAGAGGTTCTTGTTTGGTCTTAAAACTCCTGAGTGATTCTTAGTGCACGTTTTTCTAGCGAGCATGGCAGACACTAAGTTGAAGCTGAAGAGCTCAGACAATGAAATTTTTGAATTAGACCAGGAGGTAGCTCTGCAGAGCGACACCGTGAAGAATATGATCGAAGATGTCGATGTGTCGTCTGCCAGCGAGCCCATCCCTTTGCCAAACGTCTCTGGGCGAATCCTGGCAAAGGTGATTGAGTATTGCAAGTATCACGTGGATGCGAAGAAGCCCAGCTCCATGGAGAAGCCCGCTGTCACGGACGATGAGGTGAAGGCGTGGGATCAAGAGTTTGTGAAAGTCGATCAAGCTACCCTGTTCGACCTGATATTGGTGCGTATCCACCATCCTGTATTGATGCATCATCTTTCGTCTGGTCTTAGCCGCAGCCCTCTTCGCGGACATATTTATGTACGTCTTCGTACTCACTGCGTCAGCCGCTTTGTGATTCATTATCATTTGTCAGGCTGCAAATTATTTGCACATCAAAGATCTGCTGGAGCTTACGTGCCAGACTGTTGCTGACATGATTCGAGGAAAATCGCCAGAGGAAATCCGCAGGACATTCAACATAAAGAACGATTTCACTCCAGAAGAAGAGGAAGAAGTTCGTCGCGAGAACCAATGGGCGTTTGAATGACTTACCGGATTTTTCCCGGGCCGGCAAGGTGCAGTTTGAGAATGCTCTTGGTGCTAGCTCTGTCTTATCCATGCGTACTTGATCAGACTCTTGTTTCTTGTTTGTTTGTTTTTTTGCATTGCAGGATATTTTCTGGCATACTTGTGCATACTGACGTGGTATGATGTTTGGAAAAAAGACAAAGATATTGATCTTGCATGCGCTGCTAACGAATGAGCTTGCTGTAAGTTCCAAGAGAGCTTACCATTAGGGCATGTTCCTACGGCCCCTCGTCAGGGCATCCTCTTATCAGCTTCGCATATTTGTTGTATGCACGTTATAGAACGCCTCTTGTCAGGCTTGTACCGTGAACGCACACGAATGAAATTTATTGCACCATGTCGCTCAACATGGCGGAACCCACTCTGCACGTCCACAGAAGACGCGTAAGTGTTAGTTCATGATCCTCGCCCGCCACCTTATCCTGCGCATGACCGTGACGTGCCGAATGTGCAACGGGACGCTTACGTGCTCAATGTTCGCGATTCCCAACATTGATCTCATTTCCCGGCACACAGCCATCTAGAGCACCTGCAAGTTGGACACTTTCCACAAACCACAGCAAACAAGGAACCACCCGTGTGTTGGAAATGTCAAACATATGTATATCTATGTTATAGTTTGGGTAGGCTTAGTGGGGTACACACTGTGGGGTACAACCCCTTAGGTTCATTCTTTGTACCAACCCTCTCGATAGTCGACATCACTTTTTGCCTATGATTCTAACATGGTATAGAGCATAGGTCCTTAGGAGGACCTAGGATTAGGGCCCACCACGCTTGCCTGCCTTGTCTAGTGCCTCCGCGCGCCTCGGGCGGTCCTTTTTTTTTTTCCCGCGTGCGCCGTTTTAGAAGCCCGCGCAGCCCGTTTCGGCCCCACCTGTACGCCCCTTAAGCCGCCCGCGCGCAACCTGGTTAGGCCACGCCAGCGCGGCCCGTCGCCCAGCGCAGCCCGCAGCTTAGCGACCAGCCCGCAGCCGCGCATGTGCGGCCCGTCGCCCAGAGCAGCCCGCAGCCGCACGCAGCTTGCAGCCGCGCTGCCTGTCGCCACGCGCAGCCCGCAGCTGCAAGCAGCCCGCAGCCCGCGCATTCCGTCGCCGCACGCAGCCTGCGGCCGCGCGCGCTGCCTGTAGCCACGCGCAGCCTGCAGCCTCGTGCAGCAAGCCGCCACACGCAGCCAGCAGCCTCACGCAGCCCTCCTGCCTGCTGCCTGCCTGCTGCCGCCTGCCTGCTTGCTGCCTGCCGCCTGCCTGCCTGCTGCCGCCTGCCTGCTTGCTGCCTGCCGCCTGCCTGCCTGCCTGCTTGCTGCCTTCTGCCGCCTGCCTGCAGCCTGCCTGCTGCCTGCCTGCTGCCTGCCTGCTGCTTGCTGCCTGCTGCCGCCTGCCTGCCGCCTACCTGCTGCCTGCCTGCTGCCTGCCTGCTACTTACTGCCTGCTGCCTGCCTGCTACTTGCTGCCTGCTGCCGCCTGCCTGCCGCCTGCCTGCCTGCCTGCTTGCTGCCTGCTGCCACCTGCCTGCAGCCTGCCTGGTGCCGCCTGCCTGCCTGCCTGCTTGCTGCCTGCTGCCGCCTGCCTGCAGCCTGCCTGCTGCCTGCCTGCTGCCTGCCTGCTGCTTGCTGCCTGCTGCCGCCTGCCTGTCGCCTGCCTGCTGCCTGCCTGCTGCCTGCCTGCTACTTACTGCCTGCTGCCTGCCTGCTACTTGCTGCCTGCTGCCGCCTGCCTGCTTGCTGCCTGCTGCCGCCTGCCTGCCACCTGCCTCCTACCTGGTGCCTGCTGCCTCTGTCTGCTGCCTGCTGCCTGCTGCCTCCTGCCTTAAGCCAATATGGCGACGCCCAACGTTCTAGCGTTCGAGCCTGACGGTTGTCCCATCGAGTTCACTGTGTGGTTAGACGATCTCCAGCTGTTCCTTCTGACTGATGCCAAAGAGGGCGTTTCCCTGTTTGATTACGTCTCTGGCACTGCCGTTACTCCTGCTGCTGATGCTCCTGCTCTAGAACGCTCCCAGTGGCAGACTCGTGATGCTGCTGCACGCCTAGCTATTAGGAACCACCTGCCGATTACTGAGCGAGCGCACTTCAGCCAGCACAGAACTGCTAAGACACTGTACGACGCTGTAGTTGCGCGCTACTCCTCCCCGGCCACTGCAGCCATAGGTCGACTCATGCTACCGTACCTGTTCCCCGATCTTTCCTCGTTCACCACTACTGAGGACCTAGTTTCTCACCTGCGCGCTACTGACTCTCGCTTTCGTGCCGCTCTTTCAGCCGAGTTCTGCACCGCAACCCCCCCCCCCCGATGTACTTCACTCTCTATTTCCTCGTCACCCGCCTCCCTGACACTCTTAGCTCTGTCAGGGACCACTTCCCAGCGCTAGACCCCACCACTCTCACTGTCGACGACTTCGAGAAGCACCTCCTCGCAGCAGAGAAGAACATCATCGCTGTAGGTGCTGCTCGTGGCACTCCTCGCTCTCCCCTCTTTGAGGGGTGCTCCCCCTCCCCTCTCACCCCCTCCTACGCCTCCGCAGCTGCTGCTCACGACTACCTTGGTGCTGAGGGGGTCGGAGCTGCTTCCGCTCCTAGTGGGAAGCGTCGCAGCGGCAGGGGCGGCAGGGGTGGCAGGGGCGGTGGGGGTGGCGGTGGAGGTGGCGGTGGTGCAGGCGGTGGGGGAGGTGGAGGTGGTGGGGGTGGTCGTGGGGGTGGAGGCGGTGGAGGTGGTGGTGGGGGCGGCGGAGGCACTGGGAGCGGTGGAGGGGGCAGCAGCGGCGGTGGGGGAGGAGGGAGCGGTAGTGGCATTGGTGGTCAGGGCCAGCAGCAGCCGCAGCAGCAGCAGCAGCAGCAGCAGCAGCAGCAGCATCAGCGTCAGCGCTAGACCCCCACTTCCCAGCAGCTTCTTGACTGGTATGCCGGGCGTGGGGCTTCTGGGGGTCCTGGTCGCTGCCCCTATATCATCCGCACAGGTCCCCGCGCTGGTCGCCAGTGCACAGGTTTTCACACTGAGCAGCGCTGCTTCGCTCGGCTTAGCGACGCCTGGCGCGCCAAGTTTCCTGATGCTCCTGAGTTCCCCAACTGGGCAGACTTGCTGAGGCGTGATGTACCTATCTTTGATCTTGACTATGAGGCAATTCTTGCTGCTATGTATGCCTTGTCTGTTAGTGCTGAGGGTGACTGCTACTTGTGTGTGCCGCCGGATCCTGGTATAGCCCCTGGTATAGCCCCTGCAGCACTAGGTGCTTGTGAGTCTGCTCCCCTTGGTACTGCGCCTGCACAGGCTTTGCACACCTTTACACTTGACTCTGGTGCTTCCCGCTGTTTCTTTCGCGACAGTACCACAGTCACTCCCCTCCCTGCACCTGTTCCTGTCTCACTGGCTGACCCCTCTGGGGGCCCAGTGCTTGCACGGTCTTCCACTTTGCTTCCGTGCCCGGCAGTCCCGTCTGGTAAGCTGTCTGGTCTCCACATCCCCTCGTTCTCTACGAACTTGGTGAGTAACGCTGTCCTCCAGGATGCGGGGGTTGACACCTTCACCCCTGGCCGGCATCGTGTGGCGATTTGCACGTGCTCCCAGACTGGTCGCCACCTGGCCACGTTCGCTCGTGCGCCAGGGTCCAGTCTGTACACCCTCACCACTGCGTCGCGCTCCGCCCCTTTGTCTCCCCAGTTGCACGCGTCTGCTCAGGTAGCTACACAGTGTGAGTGTCGCCGGCTGTCGCACGACACTCTCCTGTGGCACCACCGCCTTGGTCACCCCTCCCTGCCTCGCCTACGCAGCATGCACTCCCGCTTCCTGGTTTCTGGTCTTCCCAGGTCTCTGCCTCCCCCCCCTCCCTCGCCTGCGCCGCCCTGCATTCCCTGCGTCGAGGGGCGGGAGCGCGCCGCTCCTCACTCCTCCTCGTTCCCTCCCACAGAGGCTCCACTGCAGACTCTCCACCTGGACGTGTGGGGCCCAGCCCGCGTCCGTGGACAGGGCCACGAGCGGTACTTCCTGCTGGTCGTCGACGACTACACGCGCTACACCACGGTCTTCCCCTTGCAGCGCAAGGGGGATGTCCCTGATGTTTTGATCCCCTGGATCCGCGCTACTCGTCTCCAGCTCCGCGAGCGGTTCCAGTCGGACTTTCCTGTTCTGCGTCTGCACTCTGACAGAGGTGGTGAGTTCTCCTCAGACCTCTTGGCAGCCTTCTGTGCGGAGCACGGCATCCGCCAGACTTTCACGCTTCCGGCCTCTCCTCAGCAGAATGGGGTTGCTGAGCGCCGCATTGGCTTAGTCGTGGAGGTCGCTCGTACCTCCATGATCCATGCGGCTGCCCCCCATTTTCTGTGGCCGTTTGCAGTCCGGTACGCCGCGCATCAGCTCAACCTTTGGCCCAGTGTCTCCTTGCCGGAGACCTCGCCCACACTGCTGTGGACGGGGAAGGTTGGCGACGCGTCGCGTTTCCGGGTCTGGGGTGCTCGTGCCTTTGTCCGCGATACCACCGCGGACAAGCTCTCCCCTCGCGCCATTCCTTGCGTCTTCCTTGGCTTTGTCCCTGACGCGCCTGGCTGGCAGTTTTACGACCCCGCCTTGCGCCGTGTCTTTGCGTCTCAGGACGTCACCTTTGACGAGTCCGTCCCCTTTTACCGCCTCTTCCCCTACCGCACTGCTCCTCGCCCCCCCCCGCCGCTCTTTCTCGCCCCAGGTCCTCCCCAGGTAGACCCCCTCCCCGCGCCAGGTCCTGCTCCTTCAGGTGTCTCTCAGGTAGACCCCCCTGCGCCTGCGCCTGTTGAGGTCACTGGTGACTCCGGTCCTGCTGCGAGTGGTGCTGTCCCGGGGGGTGCGGAGCTTGGGGGTGCTGAGTCTGGGGGCGCTGAGCGTGTGGAGCCTGGAGGTGCTGCGTCTCGGGGTACTGCATCTGGAGGTGCTGCGTCTGGGGGTGCTGAGCCTGTGTGTGCGGAGCCTGGGGGTGCTGAGTCTGGGGGTGAGTTGCCTGAGGGTTCTGAGACTGCTGTTACGCGGTCTCCTTGGAGTAGCCGTCTTCGTCCGCGTGTGCCCCTCACCTCCCAGCAGCTGCACGACTGGTACGGTCGCGGTCGGCGTCCCACTTCTGCACCTCAGGGCTCTCCTGCTGGAGGTTCTTCTGCTGGTGTCGCTGGTCCCGGAGGTGCTCGTACTGGGAGTACTGGAGTTGCTGGGGCTGGTGGTGGTGCTGCTGGAGGTACTGGAGCTACTGGCGGTGCTGGAGCTGCTGAGGGTACTGGAGCTGCTGGAGGTGCTGGAGGTGCTGGAGCTGCTAGAGGTGCTGGAGCTGCTGGAGGTGCTGGAGCCGCTGGGGGTGCTGGAGCTGCTGGAGGTGCTGGAGCTGCTGGGGGTGCTGGAGCTGCTGGAGGTGCTGGAGCTGCTGGTGGGGCTGGTGCTGCTCGTGTTGGTGGCACTGCTCAGCCGCGCCTGTTCTTTGCTCCGCCGTCTCCGTCGTCTCAGCCACCACCTGACTCTGCACTTCGCCAGGTTCTCAGTCTTCCCTCGTCTACTGGTCTTCCGTTACAGCCTGGCTCCCCGCTGCCAGCTCCTTCTCCATACACAGAGCAGCCTGGTGGCCTTGCAGAGCGTCGTGAGCCTGTGTCGCGTCCTGTCTCCCCTGTCAGTTCCGGTCGTCGTGTTCCTCGTCAGTGCCAGCCGGCTGTCTCCGGCCCTCCCCTTGTAGTTCGTCGTCCTTCCTCTCCTTCACCGCGTGTTCCTCTGCCGCCCCCCCCTGCGTCCTCTCTGCCTGTCGTTGCTGACCCCGCGTCTGACCGGTTTCGTGCTGAGCACTCTACTGTCACGCGTCTGCTTGCCACTGTTGTCACTGACCCT
>CANJKZ010000994.1:5000-101594 GCA_947471745.1 Closterium sp. Naga37s-1
CAACTCACCTAGGCAGGCGCCTTCAGTAACAACTCACTTAGGCAGGCGCCTTCAGTAACAACTCACCTAGGCAGGCGCCTTCAGTAACAACTCACCTAGGCAGGCGCCTTCAGCAACAACTCACCTAGGCAGGCGCCTTCCGTAACAACTCACAAAGGGAGGCACCTTCGGTAACAACTCACTTAGGCAGGCGCCTTCAGCAACAACTCACCTAGGCAGGCGCCTTCAGTAACAACTCACCTAGGCAGACGCCTTCAGTAACAACTCACTTAGGCAGGCGCCTTCAGCAACAACTCACCTAGGCAGGCGCCTTCAGTAACAACTCACCTAGGCAGACGCCTTCAGTAACGACTCACCTAGGCAGGCGCCTTCAGTAACAACTCACCTAGGCAGGTGCCTTCAGTAACAACTCACCTAGGCAGGCGCCTTCAGTAACGACTCACCTACGCAGGCGCCTTCAGTAACAACTCACCTAGGCAGGCGCCTTCAGTAACAACTCACCTAGGCAGGCGCCTTCAGTAACTACTCACCTAGGCAGGCGCCTTCAGTAACAACTCACCTAGGCAGGCGCCTTCAGTAACAACTCACCTAGGCAGGCGCCTTCAGTAACAACTCACCTAGGCAGGCGCCTTCAATAACAACTCACCTAGGCAGGCGCCTTCAATAACAACTCACCTAGGCAGGCGCCTTCAATAACAACTCACCTAGGCAGGCGCCTTCAGTAACAACTCACCTAGGCAGGCGCCTTCAGTAACAACTCACCTAGGGAGGCGCCTTCAGGAACAACTCACCTAGGCAGGCGCCTTCAGGAACAACTCACCTAGGCAGGCGCCTTCAGTAACAACTCACCTACGCAGGCGCCTTCAGTAACAACTCACCTAGGCAGGCGCCTTCAATAACAACTCACCTAGGCAGGCGCCTTCAGTAACAACTCACCTAGGCAGGCGCCTTCAGTAACAACTCACCTAGGCAGGCGCCTTCAGTAACAACTCACCTAGGCAGGCGCCTTCAGTAACAACTCACCTAGGCAAGCGCCTTCAGTAACAACTCACCTAGGCAAGCGCCTTCAGTAACAACTCACCCAGGCAGGCGCCTTCAGTAACAACTCACCCAGGCAGGCGCCTTCAGTAACAACTCACATAGGCAAGCGCCTTCAGTAACAACTCACCCAGGCAGGCGCCTTCAGTAACAACTCACCTAGGCAGGCGCCTTCAGTAACAACTCACCTACGCAGGCGTCTTCAGTAACAACTCACCTAGGCAGGCGCCTTCAGTAACAACTCACCTAGGCAGGCGCCTTCAGTAACAACTCACATAGGCAGGCGCCTTCAGCAACAACTCACCTAGGCAGGCGCCTTCAGTAACAACTCACCTAGGCAGGCGCCTTCAGCAACAACTCACATAGGCAGGCGCCTTCAGTAACAACTCACCTAGGCAGGCGCCTTCAGTAACAACTCACCTAGGCAGGCGCCTTCAGTAACAACTCACATAGGGAGGCGCCTTCAGTAACAACTCACCTAGGCATGCGCCTTCAGTAACAAATCACCTAGGCAGGCGCCTTCAGTAACAACTCACCTAGGCAGGCGCCTTCAGTAACAACTCACCTAGGCAGGCGCCTTCAGTAACAACTCACCTAGGCAGGCGCCTTCAGTAACAACTCACCTAGGCAGGCGCCTTCAATAACAATCACCTAGGCAGGCGCCTTCAGTAACAACTCACCTAGGCAGGCGCCTTCAGTAACAACTCACCTAGGCAGGCGCCTTCAGGAACAACTCACCTACGCAGGCGCCTTCAGTAACAACTCACCTAGGCAGGCGCCTTCAGGAACAACTCACCTAGGCAGGCGCCTTCAGTAACAACTCACCTACGCAGGCGCCTTCAGTAACAACTCACCTAGGCAGGCGCCTTCAGGAACAACTCACCTAGGCAGGCGCCTTCAGGAACAACTCACCTAGGCAGGCGCCTTCAGTAACAACTCACCCAGGCAGGCGCCTTCAGTAACAACTCACCCAGGCAGGCGCCTTCAGTAACAACTCACCCAGGCAGGCGCCTTCAGTAACAACTCACCCAGGCAGGCGCCTTCAGGAACAACTCAGCCTTCAGTAACAACTCACCCAGGCAGGCGCCTTCAGTAACAACTCACCCAGGCAGGCGCCTTCAGTAACAACTCACCCAGGCAGGCGCCTTCAGTAACAACTCACCCAGGCAGGCGCCTTCAGTAACAACTCACCCAGGCAGGCGCCTTCAGTAACAACTCACCCAGGCAGGTGCCTTCAGTAACAACTCACCCAGGCAGGCGCCGTCAGTAACAACTCACGCAGGCAGGCGCCGTCAGTAACAACTCACATAGGGAGGCGCCTTCAGTAACAACTCACCTAGGCATGCGCCTTCAGTAACAACTCACCTAGGCAGGCGCCTTCAGTAACAACTCACCTAGGCAGGCGCCTTCAGTAACAACTCACCTAGGCAGGCGCCTTCAATAACAACTCACCTAGGCAGGCGCCTTCAATAACAACTCACCTAGGCAGGCGCCTTCAGTAACAACTCACCTAGGCAGGCGCCTTCACTAACAACTCACCTAGGCAGGCGCCTTCAGTGACAACTCACCTGCGCAGGCGCCTTCAGGAACAACTCACCTAGGCAGGCGCCTTCAATAACAACTCACCTAGGCAGGCGCCTTCAGTGACAACTCACCTGCGCAGGCGCCTTCAGTAACAACTCACCTAGGCAGGCGCCTTCAATAACAACTCACCTAGGCAGGCGCCTTCAGGAACAACTCACCTAGGCAGGCGCCTTCAATAACAACTCACCTGGGCAGGCGCCTTCAATAACAACTCACCTGGGCAGGCGCCTTCTGTAACAACTCACCTAGGCAGGCGCCTTCTGTAACAACTCACCTAGGCAGGCGCCTTCAGTAACAACTCATCTAGGCAGGCGCCTTCAGTAACAACTCACCTAGGCAGGCGCCTTCAGTAACAACTCACCCAGGCAGGCGCCTTCAGTAACAACTCACCTAGGCAGGCGCCTTCAGTAACAACTCACCTACGCAGGCGCCTTCAGTAACAACTCACCTAGGCAGGCGCCTTCAGTAACAACTCACCTAGGCAGGCGCCTTCAGTAACAACTCACCTAGGCAGGCGCCTTCAGTAACAACTCACCTAGGCAGGCGCCTTCAGGAACAACTCACCCAGGCAGGCGCCTTCAGGAACAACTCACCCAGGCAGGCGCCTTCAGTAACAACTCACCCAGGCAGGCGCCTTCAGTAACAACTCACCCAGGCAGGCGCCTTCAGTAACAACTCACCCAGGCAAGCGCCTTCAGTAACAACTCACCCAGGCAGGCGCCTTCAGTAACAACTCACCCAGGCAGGCGCCTTCAGTAACAACTCACCCAGGCAGGCGCCTTCAGTAACAACTCACCCAGGCAGGCGCCTTCAGTAACAACTCACCCAGGCAGGCGCCTTCAGTAACAACTCACCCAGGCAAGCGCCTTCAGTAACAACTCACCCAGGCAGGCGCCTTCAGTAACAACTCACCCAGGCAGGCGCCTTCAGTAACAACTCACCTAGGCAGGCGCCTTCAGTAACAACTCACCTAGGGAGGCGCCTTCAGTAACAACTCACCAGGCAGGCGCCTTCAGGAACAACTCTCCTAGGCAGGCGCCTTCAGTAACAACTCACCTAGGCAGGCGCCTTCAGTAACAACTCACCTAGGCAGGCGCCTTCAGTGACAACTTACCGAGGCAGGCGCCTTCAGTAACAACTCACCCAGGCAGGCGCCTTCAGTAACAACTCACCCAGGCAGGCGCCTTCAGTAACAACTCACCCAGGCAGGCGCCTTCAGTAACAACTCACCCAGGCAGGCGCCTTCAGTAACAACTCACCCAGGCAGGCGCCTTCAGTAACAACTCACCCAGGCAGGCGCCTTCAGTAACAACTCACCCAGGCAGGCGCCTTCAGTAACAACTCACCCAGGCAGCCGCCTTCAGTAACAACTCATCCAGGCAGGCGCCTTCAGTAACAACTCACCAAGGCAGGCCCCTTCAGTAACAACTCACCCAGGCAGGCGCCGTCAGTAACAACTCATCCAGGCAGGCGCATTTAGTAACAACTCACCCAGGCAGGCGCCTTCAGTAACAACTCACCCAGGCAGGCGCCGTCAGTAACAACTCACCTAGGCAGGCGCCTTCAGTAACAACTCACCTAGGGAGGCGCCTTCAGCAAAAACTCACCAGGCAGGCGCCTTCAGGAACAACTCTCCTAGGTAGGCGCCTTTAGTAACAACTCACCTAGGGAGGCGCCTTCAGTAACAACTCACCTAGGCAGGCGCCTTCAGTGACAACTTACCTAGGCAGGCGCCTTCAGTAACAACTCACCCAGGCAGGCGCCTTCAGTAACAACTCACCCAGGCAGGCGCCTTCAGTGACAACTTACCTAGGCAGGCGCCTTCAGTAACAACTCACCCAGGCAGGCGCCTTCAGTAACAACTCACCCAGGCAGGCGCCTTCAGTAACAACTCACCCAGGCAGGCGCCTTCAGTAACAACTCACCCAGGCAGGCGCCTTCAGTAACAACTCACCCAGGCAGGCGCCTTCAGTAACAACTCACCAAGGCAGGCGCCTTCAGTAACAACTCACCCAGGCAGGCGCCTTCAGTAACAACTCACCCAGGCAGGCGCCTTCAGTAACAACTCACCCAGGCAGCCGCCTTCAGTAACAACTCACCCAGGCAGGCGCCTTCAGTAACAACTCACCCAGGCAGGCGCCTTCAGTAACAACTCACCCAGGCAGCCGCCGTCAGTAACAACTCACCTAGGTAGGCGCCTTCAGTAACAACTCACCCAGGCAGGCGCCTTCAGTAACAACTCACCCAGGCAGGCGCCGTCAGTAACAACTCACCTAGGTAGGCGCCTTCAGTAACAACTCACCTAGGGAGGCGCCTTCAGCAAAAACTCACCAGGCACGCGCCTTCAGTAACAACTCTCCTAGGCAGGCGCCTTCAGTAACAACTCACCTAGGCAGGCGCCTTCAGTAACAACTCACCTAGGCAGGCGCCTTCAGTGACAACTTACCTAGGCAGGCGCCTTCAGTAACAACTCACCTAGGCAGGCGCCTTCAGTAACAACTCACCTAGGCAGGCGCCTTCAGTGACAACTCACCTAGGCAGGCGCCTTCAGTAACAACTCACCCAGGCAGGCGCCTTCAGTAACAACTCACCCAGGCAGGCGCCTTCAGTAACAACTCACCTAGGCAGGCGCCTTCAGGAACAACTCTCCTAGGCAGGCGCCTTCAATAACAACTCACCTGGGCAGGCGCCTTCAATAACAACTCACCTAGGCAGGCGCCTTCTGTAACAACTCACCTAGGCAGGCGCCTTCAGTAACAACTCATCTAGGCAGGCGCCTTCAGTAACAACTCACCTAGGCAGGCGCCTTTAGTAACAACTCACCCAGGCAGGCGCCTTCAGTAACAACTCACCTAGGCAGGCGCCTTCAGTAACAACTCACCTACGCAGGCGCCTTCAGTAACAACTCACCTAGGCAGGCGCCTTCAGTAACAACTCACCTAGGCAGGCGCCTTCAGTAACAACTCACCTAGGCAGGCGCCTTCAGTAACAACTCACCTAGGCAGGCGCCTTCAGGAACAACTCACCCAGGCAGGCGCCTTCAGGAACAACTCACCCAGGCAGGCGCCTTCAGTAACAACTCACCCAGGCAGGCGCCTTCAGTAACAACTCACCCAGGCAGGCGCCTTCAGTAACAACTCACCCAGGCAAGCGCCTTCAGTAACAACTCACCCAGGCAGGCGCCTTCAGTAACAACTCACCCAGGCAGGCGCCTTCAGTAACAACTCACCCAGGCAGGCGCCTTCAGTAACAACTCACCTAGGCACGCGCCTTCAATAACAACTCACCTATGCAGGCGCCTTCAATAACAACTCACCTAGGCAGGCGCCTTCAGTAACAACTCACCTAGGCAGGCGCCTTCAGGAACAACTCACCTAGGCAGGCGCCTTCAGAAACAACTCACCTAGGCAGGCGCCTTCACTAACAACTCACCTAGGCAGGCGCCTTCAGTGACAACTCACCTACGCAGGCGCCTTCAGTAACAACTCACCTAGGCAGGCGCCTTCAGTAACAACTCACCTAGGCAGGCGCCTTCAATAACAACTCACCTAGGCAGGCGCCTTCAATAACAACTCACCTAGGCAGGCGCCTTCAGTAACAACTCACCTAGGCAGGCGCCTTCACTAACAACTCACCTAGGCAGGCGCCTTCAGTGACAACTCACCTGCGCAGGCGCCTTCAGGAACAACTCACCTAGGCAGGCGCCTTCAATAACAACTCACCTAGGCAGGCGCCTTCAGTGACAACTCACCTGCGCAGGCGCCTTCAGTAACAACTCACCTAGGCAGGCGCCTTCAATAACAACTCACCTAGGCAGGCGCCTTCAGGAACAACTCACCTAGGCAGGCGCCTTCAATAACAACTCACCTGGGCAGGCGCCTTCAATAACAACTCACCTAGGCAGGCGCCTTCTGTAACAACTCACCTAGGCAGGCGCCTTCAGTAACAACTCATCTAGGCAGGCGCCTTCAGTAACAACTCACCTAGGCAGGCGCCTTCAGTAACAACTCACCCAGGCAGGCGCCTTCAGTAACAACTCACCTAGGCAGGCGCCTTCAGTAACAACTCACCTACGCAGGCGCCTTCAGTAACAACTCACCTAGGCAGGCGCCTTCAGTAACAACTCACCTAGGCAGGCGCCTTCAGTAACAACTCACCTAGGCAGGCGCCTTCAGTAACAACTCACCTAGGCAGGCGCCTTCAGGAACAACTCACCCAGGCAGGCGCCTTCAGGAACAACTCACCCAGGCAGGCGCCTTCAGTAACAACTCACCCAGGCAGGCGCCTTCAGTAACAACTCACCCAGGCAGGCGCCTTCAGTAACAACTCACCCAGGCAAGCGCCTTCAGTAACAACTCACCCAGGCAGGCGCCTTCAGTAACAACTCACCCAGGCAGGCGCCTTCAGTAACAACTCACCCAGGCAGGCGCCTTCAGTAACAACTCACCCAGGCAGGCGCCTTCAGTAACAACTCACCCAGGCAGGCGCCTTCAGTAACAACTCACCCAGGCAAGCGCCTTCAGTAACAACTCACCCAGGCAGGCGCCTTCAGTAACAACTCACCCAGGCAGGCGCCTTCAGTAACAACTCACCTAGGCAGGCGCCTTCAGTAACAACTCACCTAGGGAGGCGCCTTCAGTAACAACTCACCAGGCAGGCGCCTTCAGGAACAACTCTCCTAGGCAGGCGCCTTCAGTAACAACTCACCTAGGCAGGCGCCTTCAGTAACAACTCACCTAGGCAGGCGCCTTCAGTGACAACTTACCGAGGCAGGCGCCTTCAGTAACAACTCACCCAGGCAGGCGCCTTCAGTAACAACTCACCCAGGCAGGCGCCTTCAGTAACAACTCACCCAGGCAGGCGCCTTCAGTAACAACTCACCCAGGCAGGCGCCTTCAGTAACAACTCACCCAGGCAGGCGCCTTCAGTAACAACTCACCCAGGCAGGCGCCTTCAGTAACAACTCACCCAGGCAGGCGCCTTCAGTAACAACTCACCCAGGCAGCCGCCTTCAGTAACAACTCATCCAGGCAGGCGCCTTCAGTAACAACTCACCAAGGCAGGCCCCTTCAGTAACAACTCACCCAGGCAGGCGCCGTCAGTAACAACTCATCCAGGCAGGCGCATTCAGTAACAACTCACCCAGGCAGGCGCCTTCAGTAACAACTCACCCAGGCAGGCGCCGTCAGTAACAACTCACCTAGGCAGGCGCCTTCAGTAACAACTCACCTAGGGAGGCGCCTTCAGCAAAAACTCACCAGGCAGGCGCCTTCAGGAACAACTCTCCTAGGTAGGCGCCTTTAGTAACAACTCACCTAGGGAGGCGCCTTCAGTAACAACTCACCTAGGCAGGCGCCTTCAGTGACAACTTACCTAGGCAGGCGCCTTCAGTAACAACTCACCCAGGCAGGCGCCTTCAGTAACAACTCACCCAGGCAGGCGCCTTCAGTGACAACTTACCTAGGCAGGCGCCTTCAGTAACAACTCACCCAGGCAGGCGCCTTCAGTAACAACTCACCCAGGCAGGCGCCTTCAGTAACAACTCACCCAGGCAGGCGCCTTCAGTAACAACTCACCCAGGCAGGCGCCTTCAGTAACAACTCACCCAGGCAGGCGCCTTCAGTAACAACTCACCAAGGCAGGCGCCTTCAGTAACAACTCACCCAGGCAGGCGCCTTCAATAACAACTCACCCAGGCAGGCGCCTTCAGTAACAACTCACCCAGGCAGCCGCCTTCAGTAACAACTCACCCAGGCAGGCGCCTTCAGTAACAACTCACCCAGGCAGGCGCCTTCAGTAACAACTCACCCAGGCAGCCGCCGTCAGTAACAACTCACCTAGGTAGGCGCCTTCAGTAACAACTCACCCAGGCAGGCGCCTTCAGTAACAACTCACCAAGGCAGGCGCCGTCAGTAACAACTCACCTAGGTAGGCGCCTTCAGTAACAACTCACCTAGGGAGGCGCCTTCACTAACAACTCACTAGGCAGGCGCCTTCAGTGACAACTCACCTAGGCAGGCGCCTTCAGTAACAACTCACCCAGGCAGGCGCCTTCAGTAACAACTCACCCAGGCAGGCGCCTTCAGTAACAACTCACCTAGGCAGGCGCCTTCAGTAACAACTCACCCAGGCAGGCGCCTTCAGTAACAACTCACCCAGGCAGGCGCCTTCAGTAACAACTCACCCAGGCAGGCGCCTTCAGTAACAACTCACCCAGGCAGGCGCCTTCAGTAACAACTCACCCAGGCAGGCGCCTTCAGTAACAACTCACCCAGGCAGGCGCCGTCAGTAACAACTCACCCAGGCAGGCGCCTTCAGTAACAACTCACCCAGGCAGGCGCCTTCAATAACAACTCACCTAGGCAGGCGCCTTCAATAACAACTCACCTAGGCAGGCGCCTTCAGTAACAACTCACCTAGGCAGGCGCCTTCAGTAACAACTCACCTAGGCAGGCGCCTTCAGTAACAACTCACCTAGGCAGGCGCCTTCAGTAACAACTCACCTAGAGAGGCGCCTTCAGTAACAACTCACCTAGGCAGGCGCCTTCAGTAACAACTCACCTAGGCAGGCGCCTTCAATAACAACTCACCCAGGCAGGCGCCTTCAGTAACAACTCACCTAGGCAGGCGCCTTCAGTAACAACTCACCTAGGCAGGCGCCTTCATTAACAACTCACCTAGGCAGGCGCCTTCAGTAACAACTCACCTAGGCAGGCGCCTTCAGTAACAACTCACCTAGGCAGGCGCCTTCAGTAACAACTCACCTAGGCAGGCGCCTTCAGTAACAACTCACCTAGGCAGGCGCCTTCAGTAACAACTCACCTAGGCAGGCGCCTTCAGTAGCAACTCACCTAGGCAGGCGCCTTCAGTAACAACTCACCTAGGCAGGCGCCTTCAGTAACAACTCACCTAGGCAGGCGCCTTCAGTAACAACTCACCTAGGCAGGCGCCTTCACGAACAACTCACCTAGGCAGGCGCCTTCAGTAACAACTCACCTAGGCAGGCGCCTTCACTAACAACTCACCTAGGCAGGCGCCTTCAGTGACAACTCACCTACGCAGGCGCCTTCAGTAACAACTCACCTAGGCAGGCGCCTTCAATAACAACTCACCTGGGCAGGCGCCTTCAATGACAACTCACCTAGGCAGGCGCCTTCAGTAACAACTCACCTAGGCAGGCGCCTTCAGTAACAACTCATCTAGGCAGGCGCCTTCAATGACAACTCACCTAGGCAGGCGCCTTCAGTAACAACTCACCTAGGCAGGCGCCTTCAGTAACAACTCACCTAGGCAGGCGCCTTCAGTAACAACTCACCTACGCAGGCGCCTTCAGTAACAACTCACCTAGGCAGGCGCCTTCAGGAACAACTCACCTAGGCAGGCGCCTTCAGGAACAACTCACCCAGGCAGGCGCCTTCAGTAACAACTCACCCAGGCAGGCGCCTTCAGTAACAACTCACCCAGGCAGGCGCCTTCAGTAACAACTCACCCAGGCAGGCGCCTTCAGTAACAACTCACCCAGGCAGGCGCCTTCAGTAACAACTCACCCAGGCAGGCGCCTTCAGTAACAACTCACCAAGGCAGGCGCCTTCAGTAACAACTCACCCAGGCAGGCGCCTTCAGTAACAACTCACCCAAGCAGGCGCCTTCAGTAACAACTCACCAAGGCAGGCCCCTTCAGTAACAACTCACCCAGGCAGCCGCCGTCAGTA
This sequence comes from Closterium sp. Naga37s-1, assembly GCA_947471745.1. NCBI lineage: Eukaryota > Viridiplantae > Streptophyta > Zygnematophyceae > Desmidiales > Closteriaceae > Closterium > Closterium sp. Naga37s-1. Next base: position 15,335 of record CANJKZ010000994.1, read on the forward strand.
ACAACTCATCCAGGCAGGCGCATTCAGTAACAACTCACCTAGGCAGGCGCCTTCAGCAACAACTCACCCAGGCAGGCGCCTTCAGTAACAACTCACCTAGGCAGGCGCCTTCAGTAACAACTCACCTAGGGAGGCGCCTTCAGCAAAAACTCACCAGGCAGGCGCCTTCAGTAACAACTCACCTAGGCAGGCGCCTTCAGTAACAACTCACCTAGGGAGGCGCCTTCAGTAACAACTCACCTAGGCAGGCGCCTTCAGAAACAACTCTCCTAGGCAGGCGCCTTCAGTAACAACTCACCCAGGCAGGCGCCTTCAGTAACAACTCACCCAGGCAGGCGCCTTCAGTAACAACTCACCCAGGCAGGCGCCTTCAGTAACAACTCACCCAGGCAGGCGCCTTCAGTAACAACTCACCCAGGCAGGCGCCTTCAGTAACAACTCACCCAGGCAGCCGCCGTCAGTAACAACTCACCTAGGTAGGCGCCTTCAGTAACAACTCACCCAGGCAGGCGCCTTCAGTAACAACTCACCCAGGCAGGCGCCGTCAGTAACAACTCACCTAGGTAGGCGCCTTCAGTAACAACTCACCTAGGGAGGCGCCTTCAGCAAAAACTCACCAGGCAGGCGCCTTCAGTAACAACTCTCCTAGGCAGGCGCCTTCAGTAACAACTCACCTAGGCAGGCGCCTTCAGTAACAACTCACCTAGGCAGGCGCCTTCAGTGACAACTTACCTAGGCAGGCGCCTTCAGTAACAACTCACCTAGGCAGGCGCCTTCAGTAACAACTCACCTAGGCAGGCGCCTTCAGTGACAACTCACCTAGGCAGGCGCCTTCAGTAACAACTCACCCAGGCAGGCGCCTTCAGTAACAACTCACCCAGGCAGGCGCCTTCAGTAACAACTCACCTAGGCAGGCGCCTTCAGTAACAACTCACCCAGGCAGGCGCCTTCAGTAACAACTCACCCAGGCAGGCGCCTTCAGTAACAACTCACCCAGGCAGGCGCCTTCAGTAACAACTCACCCAGGCAGGCGCCTTCAGTAACAACTCACCCAGGCAGGCGCCTTCAGTAACAACTCACCCAGGCAGGCGCCGTCAGTAACAACTCACCCAGGCAGGCGCCTTCAGTAACAACTCACCCAGGCAGGCGCCTTCAATAACAACTCACCTAGGCAGGCGCCTTCAATAACAACTCACCTAGGCAGGCGCCTTCAGTAACAACTCACCTAGGCAGGCGCCTTCAGTAACAACTCACCTAGGCAGGCGCCTTCAGGAACAACTCACCTAGGCAGGCGCCTTCAGGAACAACTCACCTAGGCAGGCGCCTTCACTAACAACTCACCTAGGCAGGCGCCTTCAGTGACAACTCACCTGCGCAGGCGCCTTCAGTAACAACTCACCTAGGCAGGGGCCTTCAATAACAACTCACATGGGCAGGCGCCTTCAATAACAACTCACCTAGGCAGGCGCCTTCAGTAACAACTCACCTAGGCATGTGCCTTCAGTAACAACTCACCTAGGCAGGCGCCTTCAGTAACAACTCACCTAGGCAAACGCCTTCAGTAACAACTCACCTAGGCAGGCGCCTTCAGTAACAACTCACCTAGGCAGGCGCCTTCAGTAACAACTCACCTAGGCAGGCGCCTTCAGTAACAACTCACCTAGGCAGGCGCCTTCAATAACAACTCACCTATGCAGGCGCCTTCAATAACAACTCACCTAGGCAGGCGCCTTCAGTAACAACTCACCTAGGCAGGCGCCTTCAGTAACAACTCACCTAGGCAGGCGCCTTCAGGAACAACTCACCTAGGCAGGCGCCTTCACTAACAACTCACCTAGGCAGGCGCCTTCAGTGACAACTCACCTACGCAGGCGCCTTCAGTAACAACTCACCTAGGCAGGCGCCTTCAATAACAACTCACCTGGGCAGGCGCCTTCACTAACAACTCACCTAGGCAGGCGCCTTCAGTGACAACTCACCTACGCAGGCGCCTTCAGTAACAACTCACCTAGGCAGGCGCCTTCAATGACAACTCACCTGGGCAGGCGCCTTCAATGACAACTCACCTAGGCAGGCGCCTTCAGTAACAACTCACCTAGGCAGGCGCCTTCAATGACAACTCATCTAGGCAGGCGCCTTCAATGACAACTCACCTAGGCAGGCGCCTTCAGTAACAACTCACCTAGGCAGGCGCCTTCAGTCACAACTCACCTAGGCAGGCGCCTTCAGTAACAACTCACCTACGCAGGCGCCTTCAGTAACAACTCACCTAGGCAGGCGCCTTCAGGAACAACTCACCTAGGCAGGCGCCTTCAGGAACAACTCACCCAGGCAGGCGCCTTCAGTAACAACTCACCCAGGCAGGCGCCTTCAGTAACAACTCACCCAGGCAGGCGCCTTCAGTAACAACTCACCCAGGCAGGCGCCTTCAGTAACAACTCACCCAGGCAGGCGCCTTCAGTAACAACTCACCCAGGCAGGCGCCTTCAGTAACAACTCACCAAGGCAGGCGCCTTCAGTAACAACTCACCCAGGCAGGCGCCTTCAGTAACAACTCACCCAAGCAGGCGCCTTCAGTAACAACTCACCAAGGCAGGCCCCTTCAGTAACAACTCACCCAGTCAGCCGCCGTCAGTAACAACTCATCCAGGCAGGCGCATTCAGTAACAACTCACCTAGGCAGGCGCCTTCAGCAACAACTCACCCAGGCAGGCGCCTTCAGTAACAACTCACCTAGGCAGGCGCCTTCAGTAACAACTCACCTAGGGAGGCGCCTTCAGCAAAAACTCACCAGGCAGGCGCCTTCAGTAACAACTCACCTAGGCAGGCGCCTTCAGTAACAACTCACCTAGGGAGGCGCCTTCAGTAACAACTCACCTAGGCAGGCGCCTTCAGTAACAACTCACCTAGGCAGGCGCCTTCAGTAACAACTCACCTAGGCAGGCGCCTTCAGGAACAACTCACCTAGGGAGGCGCCTTCAGTAACAACTCACCTAGGCAGGCGCCTTCAGGAACAACTCAAGTGAGTTGTTACTGAAGGCGCCTGCCTAGGTGAGGTGTTACTGAAGGCGCCTGCCTAGGTGAGTTGTTATTGAAGGCGCCTGCCCATGTGAGTTGTTATTGAAGGCCCCTGCCTAGGTGAGTTGTTACTGAAGGCGCCTGCGCAGGTGAGTTGTCACTGAAGGCGCCTGCCTAGGTGAGTTGTTAGTGAAGGCGCCTGCCTAGGTGAGTTGTTCCTGAAGGCGCCTGCCTAGGTGAGTTGTTCCTGAAGGCGCCTGCCTAGGTGAGTTGTTACTGAAGGCGCCTGCCTAGGTGAGTTGTTACTGAAGGCGCCTGCCTAGGTGAGTTGTTATTGAAGGCGCCTGCCTAGGTGAGTTGTTATTGAAGGCGCCTGCCTGGGTGAGTTGTTACTGAAGGCGCCTGCCTGGGTGAGTTGTTACTGACGGCGCCTGCCTGGGTGAGTTGTTACTGAAGGCGCCTGCCTGGGTGAGTTGTTACTGAAGGCGCCTGCCTGGGTGAGTTGTTACTGAAGGCGCCTGCCTGGGTGAGTTGTTACTGAAGGCGCCTGCCTGGGTGAGTTGTTACTGAAGGCGCCTGCCTGGGTGAGTTGTTACTGAAGGCGCCTGCCTAGGTGAGTTGTTACTGAAGGCGCCTGCCTGGGTGAGTTGTTACTGAAGGCGCCTGCCTGGGTGAGTTGTTACTGAAGGCGCCTGCCTAGGTGAGTTGTCACTGAAGGCGCCTGCCTAGGTGAGTTGTTACTGAAGGCGCCTGCCTAGGTGAGTTGTTACTGAAGGCGCCTGCCTAGGTAAGTTGTCACTGAAGGCGCCTGCCTAGGTGAGTTGTTACTGAAGGCGCCTGCCTAGGTGAGTTGTTACTGAAGGCGCCTGCCTAGGAGAGTTGTTACTGAAGGCGCCTGCCTGGTGAGTTTTTGCTGAAGGCGCCTCCCTAGGTGAGTTGTTACTGAAGGCGCCTACCTAGGTGAGTTGTTACTGACGGCGCCTGCCTGGGTGAGTTGTTACTGAAGGCGCCTGCCTGGGTGAGTTGTTACTGAAGGCGCCTACCTAGGTGAGTTGTTACTGACGGCGGCTGCCTGGGTGAGTTGTTACTGAAGGCGCCTGCCTGGGTGAGTTGTTACTGAAGGCGCCTGCCTGGGTGAGTTTTTACTGAAGGCGCCTGCCTGGGTGAGTTGTTACTGAAGGCGCCTGCCTGGGTGAGTTGTTACTGAAGGCGCCTGCCTGGGTGAGTTGTTACTGAAGGCGCCTGCCTAGGAGAGTTGTTTCTGAAGGCGCCTGCCTAGGTGAGTTGTTACTGAAGGCGCCTCCCTAGGTGAGTTGTTACTGAAGGCGCCTGCCTAGGTGAGTTGTTACTGAAGGCGCCTGCCTGGTGAGTTTTTGCTGAAGGCGCCTCCCTAGGTGAGTTGTTACTGAAGGCGCCTGCCTAGGTGAGTTGTTACTGAAGGCGCCTGCCTGGGTGAGTTGTTGCTGAAGGCGCCTGCCTAGGTGAGTTGTTACTGAATGCGCCTGCCTGGATGAGTTGTTACTGACGGCGGCTGCCTGGGTGAGTTGTTACTGAAGGGGCCTGCCTTGGTGAGTTGTTACTGAAGGCGCCTGCTTGGGTGAGTTGTTACTGAAGGCGCCTGCCTGGGTGAGTTGTTACTGAAGGCGCCTGCCTTGGTGAGTTGTTACTGAAGGCGCCTGCCTGGGTGAGTTGTTACTGAAGGCGCCTGCCTGGGTGAGTTGTTACTGAAGGCGCCTGCCTGGGTGAGTTGTTACTGAAGGCGCCTGCCTGGGTGAGTTGTTACTGAAGGCGCCTGCCTGGGTGAGTTGTTACTGAAGGCGCCTGCCTGGGTGAGTTGTTCCTGAAGGCGCCTGCCTAGGTGAGTTGTTCCTGAAGGCGCCTGCCTAGGTGAGTTGTTACTGAAGGCGCCTGCGTAGGTGAGTTGTTACTGAAGGCGCCTGCCTAGGTGAGTTGTTACTGAAGGCGCCTGCCTAGGTGAGTTGTTACTGAAGGCGCCTGCCTAGGTGAGTTGTCATTGAAGGCGCCTGCCTAGATGAGTTGTTACTGAAGGCGCCTGCCTAGGTGAGTTGTTACTGAAGGCGCCTGCCTAGGTGAGTTGTCATTGAAGGCGCCTGCCCAGGTGAGTTGTTATTGAAGGCGCCTGCCTAGGTGAGTTGTTACTGAAGGCGCCTGCGTAGGTGAGTTGTCACTGAAGGCGCCTGCCTAGGTGAGTTGTTAGTGAAGGCGCCTGCCTAGGTGAGTTGTTCCTGAAGGCGCCTGCCTAGGTGAGTTGTTCCTGAAGGCGCCTGCCTAGGTGAGTTGTTACTGAAGGCGCCTGCCTAGGTGAGTTGTTATTGAAGGCGCCTGCATAGGTGAGTTGTTATTGAAGGCGCGTGCCTAGGTGAGTTGTTACTGAAGGCGCCTGCCTAGGTGAGTTGTTACTGAAGGCGCCTGCCTAGGTGAGTTGTTACTGAAGGCGCCTGCCTAGGTGAGTTGTTACTGAAGGCGTTTGCCTAGGTGAGTTGTTACTGAAGGCGCCTGCCTAGGTGAGTTGTTACTGAAGGCACATGCCTAGGTGAGTTGTTACTGAAGGCGCCTGCCTAGGTGAGTTGTTATTGAAGGCGCCTGCCCATGTGAGTTGTTATTGAAGGCCCCTGCCTAGGTGAGTTGTTACTGAAGGCGCCTGCGCAGGTGAGTTGTCACTGAAGGCGCCTGCCTAGGTGAGTTGTTAGTGAAGGCGCCTGCCTAGGTGAGTTGTTCCTGAAGGCGCCTGCCTAGGTGAGTTGTTCCTGAAGGCGCCTGCCTAGGTGAGTTGTTACTGAAGGCGCCTGCCTAGGTGAGTTGTTACTGAAGGCGCCTGCCTAGGTGAGTTGTTATTGAAGGCGCCTGCCTAGGTGAGTTGTTATTGAAGGCGCCTGCCTGGGTGAGTTGTTACTGAAGGCGCCTGCCTGGGTGAGTTGTTACTGACGGCGCCTGCCTGGGTGAGTTGTTACTGAAGGCGCCTGCCTGGGTGAGTTGTTACTGAAGGCGCCTGCCTGGGTGAGTTGTTACTGAAGGCGCCTGCCTGGGTGAGTTGTTACTGAAGGCGCCTGCCTGGGTGAGTTGTTACTGAAGGCGCCTGCCTGGGTGAGTTGTTACTGAAGGCGCCTGCCTAGGTGAGTTGTTACTGAAGGCGCCTGCCTGGGTGAGTTGTTACTGAAGGCGCCTGCCTGGGTGAGTTGTTACTGAAGGCGCCTGCCTAGGTGAGTTGTCACTGAAGGCGCCTGCCTAGGTGAGTTGTTACTGAAGGCGCCTGCCTAGGTGAGTTGTTACTGAAGGCGCCTGCCTAGGTAAGTTGTCACTGAAGGCGCCTGCCTAGGTGAGTTGTTACTGAAGGCGCCTGCCTAGGTGAGTTGTTACTGAAGGCGCCTGCCTAGGAGAGTTGTTACTGAAGGCGCCTGCCTGGTGAGTTTTTGCTGAAGGCGCCTCCCTAGGTGAGTTGTTACTGAAGGCGCCTACCTAGGTGAGTTGTTACTGACGGCGCCTGCCTGGGTGAGTTGTTACTGAAGGCGCTGTCTGGGTGAGTTGTTACTGAAGGCGCCTACCTAGGTGAGTTGTTACTGACGGCGGCTGCCTGGGTGAGTTGTTACTGAAGGCGCCTGCCTGGGTGAGTTGTTACTGAAGGCGCCTGCCTGGGTGAGTTGTTACTGAAGGCGGCTGCCTGGGTGAGTTGTTACTGAAGGCGCCTGCCTGGGTGAGTTGTTACTGAAGGCGCCTGCCTGGGTGAGTTGTTACTGAAGGCGCCTGCCTTGGTGAGTTGTTACTGAAGGCGCCTGCCTGGGTGAGTTGTTACTGAAGGCGCCTGCCTGGGTGAGTTGTTACTGAAGGCGCCTGCCTGGGTGAGTTGTTACTGAAGGCGCCTGCCTGGGTGAGTTGTTACTGAAGGCGCCTGCCTGGGTGAGTTGTTACTGAAGGCGCCTGCCTAGGTAAGTTGTCACTGAAGGCGCCTGCCTGGGTGAGTTGTTACTGAAGGCGCCTGCCTGGGTGAGTTGTTACTGAAGGCGCCTGCCTAGGTAAGTTGTCACTGAAGGCGCCTGCCTAGGTGAGTTGTTACTGAAGGCGCCTCCCTAGGTGAGTTGTTACTAAAGGCGCCTACCTAGGAGAGTTGTTCCTGAAGGCGCCTGCCTGGTGAGTTTTTGCTGAAGGCGCCTCCCTAGGTGAGTTGTTACTGAAGGCGCCTGCCTAGGTGAGTTGTTACTGACGGCGCCTGCCTGGGTGAGTTGTTACTGAAGGCGCCTGCCTGGGTGAGTTGTTACTGAATGCGCCTGCCTGGATGAGTTGTTACTGACGGCGCCTGCCTGGGTGAGTTGTTACTGAAGGGGCCTGCCTTGGTGAGTTGTTACTGAAGGCGCCTGCCTGGATGAGTTGTTACTGAAGGCGGCTGCCTGGGTGAGTTGTTACTGAAGGCGCCTGCCTGGGTGAGTTGTTACTGAAGGCGCCTGCCTGGGTGAGTTGTTACTGAAGGCGCCTGCCTGGGTGAGTTGTTACTGAAGGCGCCTGCCTGGGTGAGTTGTTACTGAAGGCGCCTGCCTGGGTGAGTTGTTACTGAAGGCGCCTGCCTGGGTGAGTTGTTACTGAAGGCGCCTGCCTGGGTGAGTTGTTACTGAAGGCGCCTGCCTCGGTAAGTTGTCACTGAAGGCGCCTGCCTAGGTGAGTTGTTACTGAAGGCGCCTGCCTAGGTGAGTTGTTACTGAAGGCGCCTGCCTAGGAGAGTTGTTCCTGAAGGCGCCTGCCTGGTGAGTTGTTACTGAAGGCGCCTCCCTAGGTGAGTTGTTACTGAAGGCGCCTGCCTAGGTGAGTTGTTACTGAAGGCGCCTGCCTGGGTGAGTTGTTACTGAAGGCGCCTGCCTGGGTGAGTTGTTACTGAAGGCGCTTGCCTGGGTGAGTTGTTACTGAAGGCGCCTGCCTGGGTGAGTTGTTACTGAAGGCGCCTGCCTGGGTGAGTTGTTACTGAAGGCGCCTGCCTGGGTGAGTTGTTACTGAAGGCGCCTGCCTGGGTGAGTTGTTACTGAAGGCGCCTGCCTGGGTGAGTTGTTACTGAAGGCGCTTGCCTGGGTGAGTTGTTACTGAAGGCGCCTGCCTGGGTGAGTTGTTACTGAAGGCGCCTGCCTGGGTGAGTTGTTACTGAAGGCGCCTGCCTGGGTGAGTTGTTCCTGAAGGCGCCTGCCTGGGTGAGTTGTTCCTGAAGGCGCCTGCCTAGGTGAGTTGTTACTGAAGGCGCCTGCCTAGGTGAGTTGTTACTGAAGGCGCCTGCCTAGGTGAGTTGTTACTGAAGGCGCCTGCCTAGGTGAGTTGTTACTGAAGGCGCCTGCGTAGGTGAGTTGTTACTGAAGGCGCCTGCCTAGGTGAGTTGTTACTGAAGGCGCCTGCCTGGGTGAGTTGTTACTGAAGGCGCCTGCCTAGGTGAGTTGTTACTGAAGGCGCCTGCCTAGATGAGTTGTTACTGAAGGCGCCTGCCTAGGTGAGTTGTTACAGAAGGCGCCTGCCTAGGTGAGTTGTTATTGAAGGCGCCTGCCCAGGTGAGTTGTTATTGAAGGCGCCTGCCTAGGTGAGTTGTTCCTGAAGGCGCCTGCCTAGGTGAGTTGTTATTGAAGGCGCCTGCCTAGGTGAGTTGTTACTGAAGGCGCCTGCGCAGGTGAGTTGTCACTGAAGGCGCCTGCCTAGGTGAGTTGTTATTGAAGGCGCCTGCCTAGGTGAGTTGTTCCTGAAGGCGCCTGCGCAGGTGAGTTGTCACTGAAGGCGCCTGCCTAGGTGAGTTGTTAGTGAAGGCGCCTGCCTAGGTGAGTTGTTACTGAAGGCGCCTGCCTAGGTGAGTTGTTATTGAAGGCGCCTGCCTAGGTGAGTTGTTATTGAAGGCGCCTGTCTAGGTGAGTTGTTACTGAAGGCGCCTGCCTAGGTGAGTTGTTACTGAAGGCGCCTGCGTAGGTGAGTTGTCACTGAAGGCGCCTGCCTAGGTGAGTTGTTAGTGAAGGCGCCTGCCTAGGTGAGTTGTTCCTGAAGGCGCCTGCCTAGGTGAGTTGTTCCTGAAGGCGCCTGCCTAGGTGAGTTGTTACTGAAGGCGCCTGCCTAGGTGAGTTGTTATTGAAGGCGCCTGCATAGGTGAGTTGTTATTGAAGGCGCGTGCCTAGGTGAGTTGTTACTGAAGGCGCCTGCCTGGGTGAGTTGTTACTGAAGGCGCCTGCCTGGGTGAGTTGTTACTGAAGGCGCCTGCCTGGGTGAGTTGTTACTGAAGGCGCTTGCCTGGGTGAGTTGTTACTGAAGGCGCCTGCCTGGGTGAGTTGTTACTGAAGGCGCCTGCCTGGGTGAGTTGTTACTGAAGGCGCCTGCCTGGGTGAGTTGTTCCTGAAGGCGCCTGCCTGGGTGAGTTGTTCCTGAAGGCGCCTGCCTAGGTGAGTTGTTACTGAAGGCGCCTGCCTAGGTGAGTTGTTACTGAAGGCGCCTGCCTAGGTGAGTTGTTACTGAAGGCGGCTGCCTGGGTGAGTTGTTACTAAAGGCGCCTGCCTGGGTGAGTTGTTACTGAAGGCGCCTGCCTGGGTGAGTTGTTACTGAAGGCGCCTGCCTTGGTGAGTTGTTACTGAAGGCGCCTGCCTGGGTGAGTTGTTACTGAAGGCGCCTGCCTGGGTGAGTTGTTACTGAAGGCGCCTGCCTGGGTGAGTTGTTACTGAAGGCGCCTGCCTGGGTGAGTTGTTACTGAAGGCGCCTGCCTTGGTGAGTTGTTACTGAAGGCGTCTGCCTGGGTGAGTTGTTACTGAAGGCGCCTGCCTGGGTGAGTTGTTACTGAAGGCGCCTGCCTGGGTGAGTTGTTACTGAAGGCGCCTGCCTGGGTGAGTTGTTACTGAAGGCGCCTGCCTAGGTGAGTTGTCACTGAAGGCGCCTGCCTAGGTGAGTTGTTACTGAAGGCGCCTGCCTAGGTGAGTTGTTACTGAAGGCGCCTGCCTAGGTAAGTTGTCACTGAAGGCGCCTGCCTAGGTGAGTTGTTACTGAAGGCGCCTGCCTAGGTGAGTTGTTACTGAAGGCGCCTGCCTAGGAGAGTTGTTACTGAAGGCGCCTGCCTGGTGAGTTTTTGCTGAAGGCGCCTCCCTAGGTGAGTTGTTACTGAAGGCGCCTACCTAGGTGAGTTGTTACTGACGGCGCCTGCCTGGGTGAGTTGTTACTGAAGGCGCCTGCCTGGGTGAGTTGTTACTGAAGGCGCCTACCTAGGTGAGTTGTTACTGACGGCGGCTGCCTGGGTGAGTTGTTACTGAAGGCGCCTGCCTGGGTGAGTTGTTACTGAAGGCGCCTGCCTGGGTGAGTTGTTACTGAAGGCGGCTGCCTGGGTGAGTTGTTACTGAAGGCGCCTGCCTGGGTGAGTTGTTACTGAAGGCGCCTGCCTGGGTGAGTTGTTACTGAAGGCGCCTGCCTTGGTGAGTTGTTACTGAAGGCGCCTGCCTGGGTGAGTTGTTACTGAAGGCGCCTGCCTGGGTGAGTTGTTACTGAAGGCGCCTGCCTGGGTGAGTTGTTACTGAAGGCGCCTGCCTGGGTGAGTTGTTACTGAAGGCGCCTGCCTGGGTGAGTTGTTACTGAAGGCGCCTGCCTAGGTAAGTTGTCACTGAAGGCGCCTGCCTGGGTGAGTTGTTACTGAAGGCGCCTGCCTGGGTGAGTTGTTACTGAAGGCGCCTGCCTAGGTAAGTTGTCACTGAAGGCGCCTGCCTAGGTGAGTTGTTACTGAAGGCGCCTCCCTAGGTGAGTTGTTACTAAAGGCGCCTACCTAGGAGAGTTGTTCCTGAAGGCGCCTGCCTGGTGAGTTTTTGCTGAAGGCGCCTCCCTAGGTGAGTTGTTACTGAAGGCGCCTGCCTAGGTGAGTTGTTACTGACGGCGCCTGCCTGGGTGAGTTGTTACTGAAGGCGCCTGCCTGGGTGAGTTGTTACTGAATGCGCCTGCCTGGATGAGTTGTTACTGACGGCGCCTGCCTGGGTGAGTTGTTACTGAAGGGGCCTGCCTTGGTGAGTTGTTACTGAAGGCGCTGCCTGGATGAGTTGTTACTGAAGGCGGCTGCCTGGGTGAGTTGTTACTGAAGGCGCCTGCCTGGGTGAGTTGTTACTGAAGGCGCCTGCCTGGGTGAGTTGTTACTGAAGGCGCCTGCCTGGGTGAGTTGTTACTGAAGGCGCCTGCCTGGGTGAGTTGTTACTGAAGGCGCCTGCCTGGGTGAGTTGTTACTGAAGGCGCCTGCCTGGGTGAGTTGTTACTGAAGGCGCCTGCCTGGGTGAGTTGTTACTGAAGGCGCCTGCCTCGGTAAGTTGTCACTGAAGGCGCCTGCCTAGGTGAGTTGTTACTGAAGGCGCCTGCCTAGGTGAGTTGTTACTGAAGGCGCCTGCCTAGGAGAGTTGTTCCTGAAGGCGCCTGCCTGGTGAGTTGTTACTGAAGGCGCCTCCCTAGGTGAGTTGTTACTGAAGGTGCCTGCCTAGGTGAGTTGTTACTGAAGGCGCCTGCCTGGGTGAGTTGTTACTGAAGGCGCCTGCCTGGGTGAGTTGTTACTGAAGGCGCTTGCCTGGGTGAGTTGTTACTGAAGGCGCCTGCCTGGGTGAGTTGTTACTGAAGGCGCCTGCCTGGGTGAGTTGTTACTGAAGGCGCCTGCCTGGGTGAGTTGTTACTGAAGGCGCCTGCCTGGGTGAGTTGTTACTGAAGGCGCCTGCCTGGGTGAGTTGTTACTGAAGGCGCTTGCCTGGGTGAGTTGTTACTGAAGGCGCCTGCCTGGGTGAGTTGTTACTGAAGGCGCCTGCCTGGGTGAGTTGTTACTGAAGGCGCCTGCCTGGGTGAGTTGTTCCTGAAGGCGCCTGCCTGGGTGAGTTGTTCCTGAAGGCGCCTGCCTAGGTGAGTTATTACTGAAGGCGCCTGCCTAGGTGAGTTGTTACTGAAGGCGCCTGCCTAGGTGAGTTGTTACTGAAGGCGCCTGCCTAGGTGAGTTGTTACTGAAGGCGCCTGCGTAGGTGAGTTGTTACTGAAGGCGCCTGCCTAGGTGAGTTGTTACTGAAGGCGCCTGCCTGGGTGAGTTGTTACTGAAGGCGCCTGCCTAGGTGAGTTGTTACTGAAGGCGCCTGCCTAGGTGAGTTGTTACAGAAGGCGCCTGCCTAGGTGAGTTGTTATTGAAGGCGCCTGCCCAGGTGAGTTGTTATTGAAGGCGCCTGCCTAGGTGAGTTGTTCCTGAAGGCGCCTGCCTAGGTGAGTTGTTATTGAAGGCGCCTGCCTAGGTGAGTTGTTACTGAAGGCGCCTGCGCAGGTGAGTTGTCACTGAAGGCGCCTGCCTAGGTGAGTTGTTATTGAAGGCGCCTGCCTAGGTGAGTTGTTCCTGAAGGCGCCTGCGCAGGTGAGTTGTCACTGAAGGCGCCTGCCTAGGTGAGTTGTTAGTGAAGGCGCCTGCCTAGGTGAGTTGTTACTGAAGGCGCCTGCCTAGGTGAGTTGTTATTGAAGGCGCCTGCCTAGGTGAGTTGTTATTGAAGGCGCCTGCCTAGGTGAGTTGTTACTGAAGGCGCCTGCCTAGGTGAGTTGTTACTGAAGGCGCCTGCCTAGGTGAGTTGTTACTGAAGGCGCATGCCTAGGTGAGTTGTTACTGAAGGCGCCTCCCTATGTGAGTTGTTACTGACGGCGCCTGCCTGCGTGAGTTGTTACTGACGGCGCCTGCCTGGGTGAGTTGTTACTGAAGGCGCCTACCTGGGTGAGTTGTTACTGAAGGCGCCTGCCTGGGTGAGTTGTTACTGAAGGCACCTGCCTGGGTGAGTTGTTACTGAAGGCGCCTGCCTGGGTGAGTTGTTACTGAAGGCGCCTGCCTGGGTGAGTTGTTACTGAAGGCGCCTGCCTGGGTGAGTTGTTACTGAAGGCGCCTGCCTGGGTGAGTTGTTACTGAAGGCGCCTGCCTGGGTGAGTTGTTACTGAAGGCTGAGTTGTTCCTGAAGGCGCCTGCCTGGGTGAGTTGTTACTGAAGGCGCCTGCCTGGGTGAGTTGTTACTGAAGGCGCCTGCCTGGGTGAGTTGTTACTGAAGGCGCCTGCCTGGGTGAGTTGTTACTGAAGGCGCCTGCCTGGGTGAGTTGTTACTCAAGGCGCCTGCCTAGGTGAGTTGTTCCTGAAGGCGCCTGCCTAGGTGAGTTGTTCCTGAAGGCGCCTGCCTAGGTGAGTTGTTACTGAAGGCGCCTGCGTAGGTGAGTTGTTACTGAAGGCGCCTGCCTAGGTGAGTTGTTCCTGAAGGCGCCTGCCTAGGTGAGTTGTTACTGAAGGCGCCTGCCTAGGTGAGTTGTTCCTGAAGGCGCCTGCCTAGGTGAGTTGTTACTGAAGGCGCCTGCCTAGGTGAGTTGTTACTGAAGGCGCCTGCCTAGGTGATTGTTATTGAAGGCGCCTGCCTAGGTGAGTTGTTACTGAAGGCGCCTGCCTAGGTGAGTTGTTACTGAAGGCGACTGCCTAGGTGAGTTGTTACTGAAGGCGCCTGCCTAGGTGAGTTGTTACTGAAGGCGCCTGCCTAGGTGATTTGTTACTGAAGGCGCCTGCCTAGGTGAGTTGTTACTGAAGGCGCATGCCTAGGTGAGTTGTTACTGAAGGCGCCTCCCTATGTGAGTTGTTACTGAAGGCGCCTGCCTAGGTGAGTTGTTACTGAAGGCGCCTGCCTATGTGAGTTGTTACTGAAGGCGCCTCCCTATGTGAGTTGTTACTGAAGGCGCCTGCCTAGGTGAGTTGTTGCTGAAGGCGCCTGCCTATGTGAGTTGTTGCTGAAGGCGCCTGCCTAGGTGAGTTGTTACTGAAGGCGCCTGCCTGGGTGAGTTGTTACTGAAGACGCCTGCCTAGGTGAGTTGTTACTGAAGGCGCCTGCCTAGGTGAGTTGTTACTGAAGGCGCCTGCGTAGGTGAGTTGTTACTGAAGGCGCTTGCCTATGTGAGTTGTTACTGAAGGCGCCTGCCTGGGTGAGTTGTTACTGAAGGCGCCTGCCTAGGTGAGTTGTTACTGAAGGCGCTTGCCTAGGTGAGTTGTTATTGAAGGCGCTTGCCTAGGTGAGTTGTTACTGAAGGCGCCTGCCTAGGTGAGTTGTTACTGAAGGCGCCTGCCTAGGTGAGTTGTTACTGAAGGCGCCTGCCTAGGTGAGTTGTTATTGAAGGCGCCTGCCTAGGTGAGTTGTTACTGAAGGCGCCTGCGTAGGTGAGTTGTTACTGAAGGCGCCTGCCTAGGTGAGTTGTTACTGAAGGCGCCTGCCTAGGTGAGTTGTTCCTGAAGGCGCCTGCCTAGGTGAGTTGTTACTGAAGGCGCCTGCCTAGGTGAGTTGTTACTGAAGGCGCCTGCCTAGGTGAGTTGTTATTGAAGGCGCCTGCCTAGGTGAGTTGTTATTGAAGGCGCCTGCCTAGGTGAGTTGTTATTGAAGGCGCCTGCCTAGGTGAGTTGTTACTGAAGGCGCCTGCCTAGGTGAGTTGTTACTGAAGGCGCCTGCCTAGGTGAGTTGTTACTGAAGGCGCCTGCCTAGGTGAGTAGTTACTGAAGGCGCCTGCCTAGGTGAGTTGTTACTGAAGGCGCCTGCCTAGGTGAGTTGTTACTGAAGGCGCCTGCGTAGGTGAGTCGTTACTGAAGGCACCTGCCTAGGTGAGTTGTTACTGAAGGCGCCTGCCTAGGTGAGTTGTTACTGAAGGCGTCTGCCTAGGTGAGTTGTTACTGAAGGCGCCTGCCTAGGTGAGTTGTTGCTGAAGGCGCCTGCCTAAGTGAGTTGTTACTGAAGGCGTCTGCCTAGGTGAGTTGTTACTGAAGGCGCCTGCCTAGGTGAGTTGTTGCTGAAGGCGCCTGCCTAAGTGAGTTGTTACCGAAGGTGCCTCCCTTTGTGAGTTGTTACGGAAGGCGCCTGCCTAGGTGAGTTGTTGCTGAAGGCGCCTGCCTAGGTGAGTTGTTATTGAAGGCTCTTGCCTAGGTGAGTTGTTACTGAAGGCGCCTGCCTAGGTGAGTTGTTACTGAAGGCGCCTGCCTAGGTGAGTTGTTACTGAAGGCGCCGGCCTAGGTGAGTTGTTACTGAAGGCGCCTCCCTAGGTGAGTTGTTACTGAAGGCGCCTGCCTAGGTGAGTTGTTACTGAAGGCGCCTCCCTAGGTGAGTTGTTACTGAAGGCGCCTGCCTAGGTGAGTTGTTACTGAAGGCGCCTGCCTAGGTGAGTTGTTACTGAAGGCGCCTGCCTAGGTGAGTTGTTACTGAAGGCGCCTGCCTAGGTGAGTTGTTATTGAAGGCGCCTGCCTAGGTGAGTTGTTACTGAAGGCGCCTGCCTGGGTGAGTTGTTACTGAAGGCGCCTGCCTAGGTGAGTTGTTATTGAAGGCGCCTGCCTGGGTGAGTTGTTACTGACAGCGCCTGCCTGGGTGAGTTGTTGCTGAAGGCGCCTGCCTGGGTGAGTTGTTACTGAAGGCGCTTGCCTGGGTGAGTTGTTACTGAAGGCACCTGCCTGGGTGAGTTGTTACTGAAGGCGCCTGCCTGGGTGAGTTGTTACTGAAGGCGCCTGCCTGGGTGAGTTGTTACTGAAGGCGCCTGCCTGGGTGAGTTGTTACTGAAGGCGCCTGCCTGGGTGAGTTGTTACTGAAGGCGCCTGCCTGGGTGAGTTGTTACTGAAGGCGCCTGCCTGGGTGAGTTGTTACTGAAGGCGCCTGCTTGGGTGAGTTGTTACTGAAGGCGCCTGCCTAGGTGAGTTGTTACTGAAGGCGCCTGCCTAGGTGAGTTGTTACTGAAGGCGCCTGCCTAGGTGAGTTGTTACTGAAGGCGCCTGCCTAGGTGAGTTGTTAGTGAAGGCGCCTGCCTAGGTGAGTTGTTACTGAAGGCGCCTGCCTAGGTGAGTTGTTACTGAAGGCGCCTGCCTAGGTGAGTTGTTACTGAAGGCGCCTGCCTAGGTGAGTTGTTACTGAAGGCGCCTGCCTAGGTGAGTTGTTACTGAAGGCGCCTGCCTAGGTGAGTTGTTACTGAAGGCGCCTGCCTAGGTGAGTTGTTACTGAAGGCGCCTGCGTAGGTGAGTCGTTACTGAAGGCGCCTGCCTAGGTGAGTTGTTACTGAAGGCACCTGCCTAGGTGAGTTGTTACTGAAGGCGCCTGCGTAGGTGAGTCGTTACTGAAGGCGTCTGCCTAGGTGAGTTGTTACTGAAGGCGCCTGCCTAGGTGAGTTGTTGCTGAAGGCGCCTGCCTAGGTGAGTTGTTACTGAAGGCGTCTGCCTGGGTGAGTTGTTACTGACAGCGCCTGCCTGGGTGAGTTGTTGCTGAAGGCGCCTGCCTGGGTGAGTTGTTACTGAAGGCGCCTGCCTGGGTGAGTTGTTACTGACAGCACCTGCCTGGGTGAGTTGTTACTGAAGGCGCCTGCCTGGGTGAGTTGTTACTGAAGGCGCCTGCCTGGGTGAGTTGTTACTGAAGGCGCCTGCCTGGGTGAGTTGTTACTGAAGGCGCCTGCCTGGGTGAGTTGTTACTGAAGGCGCCTGCCTGGGTGAGTTGTTACTGAAGGCGCCTGCCTAGGTGAGTTGTTACTGAAGGCGCCTGCCTGGGTGAGTTGTTACTGAAGGCGCCTGCCTCGGTGAGTTGTTACTGAAGGCGCCTGCCTAGGTGAGTTGGTCCTGAAGGCGCCTGCCTAGGTGAGTTGTTACTGAAGGCGCCTGCC
This sequence comes from Closterium sp. Naga37s-1, assembly GCA_947471745.1. Lineage (NCBI taxonomy): Eukaryota > Viridiplantae > Streptophyta > Zygnematophyceae > Desmidiales > Closteriaceae > Closterium > Closterium sp. Naga37s-1. The sequence goes on from CANJKZ010000994.1 coordinate 31,991, forward strand.
TAGGTGAGTTGTTACTGAAGGTGCCTGCCTAGGTGAGTTGTTATTGAAGGCGCCTGCCTAGGTGAGTTGTTATTGAAGGCGCCTGCCTAGGTGAGTTGTTACTGAAGGCGCCTGCCTAGGTGAGTTGTTACTGAAGGCGCCTGCCTAGGTGAGTTGTTACTGAAGGCGCCTGCCTAGGTGAGTTGTTACTGAAGGCGCCTGCCTAGGTGAGTTGTTACTGAAGGCGCCTGCCTAGGTGAGTTGTTACTGAAGGCGCCTGCGTAGGTGAGTCGTTACTGAAGGCGCCTGCCTAGGTGAGTTGTTACTGAAGGCACCTGCCTAGGTGAGTTGTTACTGAAGGCGCCTGCCTAGGTGAGTTGTTACTGAAGGCGTCTGCCTAGGTGAGTTGTTACTGAAGGCACCTGCCTAGGTGAGTTGTTGCTGAAGGCGCCTGCCTAAGTGAGTTGTTACCGAAGGCGCCTCCCTATGTGAGTTGTTACGGAAGGCGCCTGCCTAGGTGAGTTGTTGCTGAAGGCGCCTGCCTAAGTGAGTTCTTGCCGAAGGCGCCTCCCTATGTGAGTTGTTACTGAAGGCGCCTGCCTAGGTGAGTTGTTACTGAAGGCGCCTGCCTAGGTGAGTTGTTACTGAAGGCGCCTGCCTAGGTGAGTTGTTACTGAAGGCGCCTGCCTAGGTGAGTTGTTACTGAAGGCGCCTGCCTAGGTGATTTGTTACTGAAGGCGCCTCCCTAGGTGAGTTGTTACTGAAGGCGCCTGCCTAGGTGAGTAGTTACTGAAGGCGCCTGCCTAGGTGAGTTGTTACTGAAGGCGCCTGCCTAGGTGAGTTGTTACTGAAGGCGCCTGCCTAGGTGAGTTGTTATTGAAGGCGCCTGCCTAGGTGAGTTGTTACTGAAGGCGCCTGCCTGGGTGAGTTGTTGCTGAAGGCGCCTGCCTAGGTGAGTTGTTACTGAAGGCGCCTGCTTGGGTGAGTTGTTACTGACGGCGCCTTCTTGGGTGAGTTGTTACTGAAGGCGCCTGCCTGGGTGAGTTGTTACTGAAGGCGCCTGCCTGGGTGAGTTGTTACTGAAGGCGCCTGCCTGGGTGAGTTGTTACTGAAGGCGCCTGCCTGGGTGAGTTGTTACTGAAGGCGCCTGCCTGGGTGAGTTGTTACTGGAGGGGCCTGCCTGGGTGAGTTGTTACTGAAGGCGCCTGCCTGGGTGAGTTGTTACTGAAGGCGCCTGCCTGGGTGAGTTGTTACTGAAGGCGCATGCCTAGGTGAGTTATACTGAAGGCGCCTGCCTAGGTGAGTTGTTCCTGAAGGCGCCTGCCTAGGTGAGTTGTTCCTGAAGGCGCCTGCCTAGGTGAGTTGTTACTGAAGGCGCCTGCCTAGGTGAGTTGTTACTGAAGGCGCCTGCCTAGGTGAGTTGTTATTGAAGGCGCCTGCCTAGGTGAGTTGTTATTGAAGGCGCCTGCCTAGGTGAGTTGTTACTGAAGGCGCCTGCCTAGGTTAGTTGTTACTGAAGGCGCCTGCCTAGGTGAGTTGTTACTGAAGGCGCCTGCCTAGGTGAGTTGTTACTGAAGGCGCCTGCATAGGTGAGTTGTTACTGAAGGCGCCTGCCTAGGTGAGTTGTTACTGAAGGCGCCTGCCTAGGTGAGTTGTTACTGAAGGCGCCTGCCTAGGTGAGTTGTTACTGAAGGCGCCTGCCTAGGTGAGTTGTTACTGAAGGCGCCTGCCTAGGTGAGTTGTTACTGAAGGCGCCTGCCTAGGTGAGTTGTTATTGAAGGCGCCTGCCTGGGTGAGTTGTTACTGAAGGCGCCTGCCTAGGTGAGTTGTTACTGAAGGCGCCTGCCTGGGTGAGTTGTTACTGAAGGCGCCTGCCTGGGTGAGTTGTTACTGAAGGCGCCTGCCTGGGTGAGTTGTTACTGAAGGCGCCTGCCAGGGTGAGTTGTTACTGAAGGCGCCTGCCTGGGTGAGTTGTTACTGAAGGCGCCTGCCTGGGTGAGTTGTTACTGAAGGCGCCTGCCTGGGTGAGTTGTTACTGAAGGCGCCTGCCTGGGTGAGTTGTTACTGAAGGCGCCTGCCTAGGTGAGTTGTTACTGAAGGCGCCTGCCTGGGTGAGTTGTTACTGAAGGCGCCTGCCTGGGTGAGTTGTTACTGAAGGCGCCAGCCTGGGTGAGTTGTTACTGAAGGGACCTGCCTAGGTGAGTTGTTACTGAAGGCGCCTGCCTAGGTGAGTTGTTACTGAAGGCGCCTGCCTAGGTGAGTTGTTCGTGAAGGCGCCTGCCTAGGTGAGTTGTTACTGAAGGCGCCTGCCTAGGTGAGTTGTTACTGAAGGCGCCTGCCTAGGTGAGTTGTTACTGAAGGCGCCTGCCTAGGTGAGTTGCTACTGAAGGCGCCTGCCTAGGTGAGTTGTTACTGAAGGCGCCTGCCTAGGTGAGTTGTTACTGAAGGCGCCTGCCTAGGTGAGTTGTTACTGAAGGCGCCTGCCTAGGTGAGTTGTTACTGAAGGCGCCTGCCTAGGTGAGTTGTTACTGAAGGCGCCTGCCTAGGTGAGTTGTTAATGAAGGCGCCTGCCTAGGTGAGTTGTTACTGAAGGCGCCTGCCTAGGTGAGTTGTTACTGAAGGCGCCTGCCTGGGTGAGTTGTTATTGAAGGCGCCTGCCTAGGTGAGTTGTTACTGAAGGCGCCTGCCTAGGTGAGTTGTTACTGAAGGCGCCTCTCTAGGTGAGTTGTTACTGAAGGCGCCTGCCTAGGTGAATTGTTACTGAAGGCGCCTGCCTGGGTGAGTTGTTACTGAAGGCGCCTCTCTAGGTGAGTTGTTACTGAAGGCGCCTGCCTAGGTGAATTATTACTGAAGGCGCCTGCCTAGGTGAGTTGTTACTAAAGGCGCCTGCCTAGGTGAGTTGTTACTGAAGGCGCCTGCCTAGGTGAGTTGTTACTGAAGGCGCCTGCCTAGGTGAGTTGTTACTGAAGGCGCCTGCCTGGGTGAGTTGTTACTGAAGGCGCCTGCCTGGGTGAGTTGTTACTGAAGGCGCCTGCCTGGGTGAGTTGTTACTGAAGGCGCCTGCCTGGGTGAGTTGTTACTGAAGGCGCCTGCCTGGGTGAGTTGTTACTGAAGGCGCCTGCCTGGGTGAGTTGTTACTGAAGGCGCCTGCCTGGGTGAGTTGTTACTGAAGGCGCCTGCCTGGGTGAGTTGTTACTGAAGGCGCCTGCCTGGGTGAGTTGTTACTGAAGGCGCCTGCCTAGGTGAGTTGTTACTGAAGGCGCCTGCCTAGGTGAGTTGTTACTGAAGGCGCCTGCCTGGGTGAGTTGTTACTGAAGGCGCCTGCCTAGGTGAGTTGTTACTGAAGGCGCCTGCCTAGGTGAGTTGTTACTGAAGGCGCCTGCCTAGGTGAGTTGTTACTGAAGGCGCCTGCCTAGGTGAGTTGTTAGTGAAGGCGCCTGCCTAGGTGAGTTGTTACTGAAGGCGCCTGCCTAGGTGAGTTGTTATTGAAGGCGCCTGCCTAGGTGAGTTGTTACTGAAGGCGCCTGCCTAGGTGAGTTGTTACTGAAGGCGCCTGCCTGGGTGAGTTGTTATTGAAGGCGCCTGCCTAGGTGAGTTGTTACTGAAGGCGCCTGCCTAGGTGAGTTGTTACTAAAGGCGCCTGCCTAGGTGAGTTGTTACTGAAGGCGCCTGCCTAGGTGAGTTGTTACTGAAGGCACCTGCCTAGGTGAGTTGTTACTAAAGGGGCCTGCCTAGGTGAGTTGTTACTGAAGGCGCCTGCCTAGGTGAGTTGTTACTGAAGGCGCCTGCCTAGGTGAGTTGTTACTAAAGGGGCCTGCCTGGGTGAGTTGTTACTGAAGGCGCCTGCCTGGGTGAGTTGTTACTGAAGGCGCCTGCCTGGGTGAGTTGTTACTGAAGGCGCCTGCCTGGGTGAGTTGTTACTGAAGGCGCCTGCCTGGGTGAGTTGTTACTGAAGGCGCCTGCCTGGGTGAGTTGTTACTGAAGGCGCCTGCCAGGGTGAGTTGTTACTGAAGGCGCCTGCCTGGGTGAGTTGTTACTGAAGGCGCCTGCCTGGGTGAGTTGTTACTGAAGGCGCCTGCCTGGGTGAGTTGTTACTGAAGGCGCCTGCCTGGGTGAGTTGTTACTGAAGGCGCCTGCCTGGGTGAGTTGTTCCTGAAGGCGCCTGCCTAGGTGAGTTGTTACTGAAGGCGCCTGCCTAGGTGAGTTGTTACTGAAGGCGCCTGCCTAGGTGAGTTGTTCCTGAAGGCGCCTGCTTAGGTGAGTTGTTACTGAAGGCGCCTGCCTGGGTGAGTTGTTACTGAAGGCGCCTGCCTGGGTGAGTTGTTACTGAAGGCGCCTGCTTAAGTGAGTTGTTGCTGAAGGCGCCTGCCGTGAGTTGTTGCTGAAGGCGCCTGCCGTGAGTTGTTCCTGAAGGCGCCTGCCTAGGTAAGATGCTACTGAAGGCGCCTGCCTAGGTGAGCTGTTACTGAAGGCGCCTGCCTAGGTGAGTTGTTCCTGAAGGCGCCTGCCTAGGTGAGTTGTTCCTGAAGGCGCCTTCGGTAACAACTCACCCAGGCAGGCGCCTTCAGTAACAACTCACCCAGGCAGGCGCCTTCAGTAACAACTCACCCAGGCAGGCGCCTTCAGTAACAACTCACCCAGGCAGGCGCCTTCAGTAACAACTCACCCAGGCAGGCGCCTTCAGTAACAACTCACCCAGGCAGGCGCCTTCAGTAACAACTCACCTAAGCAGGCGCCTTCAGGAACAACTCACCTAGGCAGGCGCCTTCAGTAACAACTCACCTAGGCAGGCGCCTTCAGTAACAACTCACCTAGGCAGGCGCCTTCAGGAACAACTCACCCAGGCAGGCGCCTTCAGTAACAACTCACCCAGGCAGGCGCCTTCAGTAACAACTCACCCAGGCAGGCGCCTTCAGTAACAACTCACCCAGGCAGGCGCCTTCAGTAACAACTCACCCAGGCAGGCGCCTTCAGTAACAACTCACCCAGGCAGGCGCCTTCAGTGACAACTTACCTAGGCAGGCGCCTTCAGTAACAACTCACCCAGGCAGGCGCCTTCAGTAACAACTCACCCAGGCAGGCGCCTTCAGTAACAACTCACCCAGGCAGGCGCCTTCAGTAACAACTCACCCAGGCAGGCGCCTTCAGTAACAACTCACCCAGGCAGGCGCCTTCAGTAACAACTCACCAAGGCAGGCGCCTTCAGTAACAACTCACCCAGGCAGGCGCCTTCAGTAACAACTCACCCAGGCAGGCGCCTTCAGTAACAACTCACCCAGGCAGCCGCCTTCAGTAACAACTCACCCAGGCAGGCGCCTTCAGTAACAACTCACCCAGGCAGGCGCCTTCAGTAACAACTCACCCAGGCAGCCGCCGTCAGTAACAACTCACCTAGGTAGGCGCCTTCAGTAACAACTCACCCAGGCAGGCGCCTTCAGTAACAACTCACCCAGGCAGGCGCCGTCAGTAACAACTCACCTAGGTAGGCGCCTTCAGTAACAACTCACCTAGGGAGGCGCCTTCAGCAAAAACTCACCAGGCAGGCGCCTTCAGTAACAACTCTCCTAGGCAGGCGCCTTCAGTAACAACTCACCTAGGCAGGCGCCTTCAGTAACAACTCACCTAGGCAGGCGCCTTCAGTGACAACTCACCTAGGCAGGCGCCTTCAGTAACAACTCACCTAGGCAGGCGCCTTCAGTAACAACTCACCTAGGCAGGCGCCTTCAGTGACAACTCACCTAGGCAGGCGCCTTCAGTAACAACTCACCCAGGCAGGCGCCTTCAGTAACAACTCACCCAGGCAGGCGCCTTCAGTAACAACTCACCTAGGCAGGCGCCTTCAGTAACAACTCACCCAGGCAGGCGCCTTCAGTAACAACTCACCCAGGCAGGCGCCTTCAGTAACAACTCACCCAGGCAGGCGCCTTCAGTAACAACTCACCCAGGCAGGCGCCTTCAGTAACAACTCACCCAGGCAGGCGCCTTCAGTAACAACTCACCCAGGCAGGCGCCGTCAGTAACAACTCACCCAGGCAGGCGCCTTCAGTAACAACTCACCCAGGCAGGCGCCTTCAATAACAACTCACCTAGGCAGGCGCCTTCAATAACAACTCACCTAGGCAGGCGCCTTCAGTAACAACTCACCTAGGCAGGCGCCTTCAGTAACAACTCACCTAGGCAGGCGCCTTCAGGAACAACTCACCTAGGCAGGCGCCTTCAGGAACAACTCACCTAGGCAGGCGCCTTCACTAACAACTCACCTAGGCAGGCGTCTTCAGTGACAACTCACCTGCGCAGGCGCCTTCAGTAACAACTCACCTAGGCAGGGGCCTTCAATAACAACTCACATGGGCAGGCGCCTTCAATAACAACTCACCTAGGCAGGCGCCTTCAGTAACAACTCACCTAGGCATGTGCCTTCAGTAACAACTCACCTAGGCAGGCGCCTTCAGTAACAACTCACCTAGGCAAACGCCTTCAGTAACAACTCACCTAGGCAGGCGCCTTCAGTAACAACTCACCTAGGCAGGCGCCTTCAGTAACAACTCACCTAGGCAGGCGCCTTCAGTAACAACTCACCTAGGCAGGCGCCTTCAATAACAACTCACCTATGCAGGCGCCTTCAATAACAACTCACCTAGGCAGGCGCCTTCAGTAACAACTCACCTAGGCAGGCGCCTTCAGGAACAACTCACCTAGGCAGGCGCCTTCAGGAACAACTCACCTAGGCAGGCGCCTTCACTAACAACTCACCTAGGCAGGCGCCTTCAGTGACAACTCACCTACGCAGGCGCCTTCAGTAACAACTCACCTAGGCAGGCGCCTTCAATAACAACTCACCTGGGCAGGCGCCTTCAATGACAACTCACCTAGGCAGGCGCCTTCAGTAACAACTCACCTAGGCAGGCGCCTTCAGTAACAACTCATCTAGGCAGGCGCCTTCAGTAACAACTCACCTAGGCAGGCGCCTTCAGTAACAACTCACCTAGGCAGGCGCCTTCAGTAACAACTCACCTAGGCAGGCGCCTTCAGTAACAACTCACCTACGCAGGCGCCTTCAGTAACAACTCACCTAGGCAGGCGCCTTCAGGAACAACTCACCTAGGCAGGCGCCTTCAGGAACAACTCACCCAGGCAGGCGCCTTCAGTAACAACTCACCCAGGCAGGCGCCTTCAGTAACAACTCACCCAGGCAGGCGCCTTCAGTAACAACTCACCCAGGCAGGCGCCTTCAGTAACAACTCACCCAGGCAGGCGCCTTCAGTAACAACTCACCCAGGCAGGCGCCTTCAGTAACAACTCACCAAGGCAGGCGCCTTCAGTAACAACTCACCCAGGCAGGCGCCTTCAGTAACAACTCACCCAAGCAGGCGCCTTCAGTAACAACTCACCAAGGCAGGCCCCTTCAGTAACAACTCACCCAGGCAGCCGCCGTCAGTAACAACTCATCCAGGCAGGCGCATTCAGTAACAACTCACCTAGGCAGGCGCCTTCAGCAACAACTCACCCAGGCAGGCGCCTTCAGTAACAACTCACCTAGGCAGGCGCCTTCAGTAACAACTCACCTAGGGAGGCGCCTTCAGCAAAAACTCACCAGGCAGGCGACTTCAGTAACAACTCACCTAGGCAGGCGCCTTCAGTAACAACTCACCTAGGGAGGCGCCTTCAGTAACAACTCACCTAGGCAGGCGCCTTCAGGAACAACTCTCCTATGCAGGCGCCTTCAGTAACAACTCACCCAGGCAGGCGCCTTCAGTAACAACTCACCCAGGCAGGCGCCTTCAGTAACAACTCACCCAGGCAGGCGCCTTCAGTAACAACTCACCCAGGCAGGCGCCTTCAGTAACAACTCACCCAGGCAGGCGCCTTCAGTAACAACTCACCCAGGCAGGCGCCTTCAGTAACAACTCACCCAGGCAGGCGCCTTCAGTAACAACTCACCCAGGCAGGCGCCTTCAGTAACAACTCACCCAGGCAGGCGCCTTCAGTAACAACTCACCCAGGCAGGCGCCTTCAGTAACAACTCACCCAGGCAGGCGCCTTCAGTAACAACTCACCCAGGCAGGCGCCGTCAGTAACAACTCACCCAGGCAGGCGCCTTCAGTAACAACTCACCTAGGCAGGCGCCTTCAGCAACAACTCACCCAGGCAGGCGCCTTCAGTAACAACTCACCCAGGCAGGCGCCTTCAGTAACAACTCACCTAGGGAGGCGCCTTCAGTAACAACTCACCTAGGCAGGCGCCTTCAGTAACAACTCACCTAGGCAGGCGCCTTCAATAACAACTCACCTAGGCAGGCGCCTTCAGTAACAACTCACCTAGGCAGGCGCCTTCAGTAACAACTCACCTAGGCAGGCGCCTTCAGTAACAACTCACCTAGGCAGGCGCCTTCAGTAACAACTCACATAGGCAGGCGCCTTCAGTAACAACTCACCTAGGGAGGCGCCTTCAATAACAACTCACCTAGGCAGGCGCCTTCAGTAACAACTCACCTAGGCAGGCGCCTTCAGTAACAACTCACCTAGGCAGGCGCCTTTAGTAACAACTCACCTAGGCAGGCGCCTTCAGTAACAACTCACCTAGGCAGGCGCCTTCAGTAACAACTCACCTAGGCAGGCGCCTTCAGTAACAACTCACATAGGGAGGCGCCTTCAGTAACAACTCACCTAGGCAGGCGCCTTCAGTAACAACTCCCCTAGGCAGGCGCCTTCAGTAACAACTCACCTAGGCAGGCGCCTTCAGTAACAACCCACCTAGGCAGGCGCCTTCAGTAACAACTCCCCTAGGCAGGCGCCTTCAGTAACAACTCACCTAGGTAGGCGCCTTCAGTAACAACTCACCTAGGCAGGCGCCTTCAGTAACAACTCACCTAGGCAGGCGCCTTCAGTAACAACTCACCCAGGCAGGCGCCTTGAGTAACAACTCACCCAGGCAGGCGCCTTCAGCAACAACTCACCTAGGTAGGCGCCTTCAGCAACAACTCACATAGGCAGGTGCCTTCAGTAACAACTCACCTAGGCAGGCGCCTTCAGTAACAACTCATCTAAGCAGGCGCCTTCAGTAACAACTCACCCAGGCGGCGCCTTCAGTAACAAGTCACCTAGTGTGAGAGTACGACGGCTTATGCTTGCTTATTATGCTATATCTAGCTTGGGTTTATTTTATCATGCATAGATATGCTTGATTTCCTAGGTTAGGTGCATTCCTATATGTTATTATAGTTATAGCACCGAACCAGGTTATGTGTACCGAACTCAAGCCTATTCGGTTTCCACCGAATTGCTTTCTACTGAGTTCGGGAAGGTTCTGTTCGGGACGCTTCGCGACCCTCAGAACATTCGCGTAACACCTGGGTTACCTGCCTTGTGTCGAGCCTATATATAGCCTCGTATTGTACCCAGGTGGAGCATTCAATTCAAACCCACTTTTCTGAGCTCGATCCTAGATCCTCACACTTGGTAACCAGAGCCCGTTTACACGCGAAGTTTTTCGACCGCTAAAACCTAGTTTTTAAAACCGGGGGGGCGACGACAGAAAGCGCCGATTTCGGGTACGTAAACCAGTTCCGCGCTATTTTTTAACGTCCCCCTCGAACCGGTTTTCGAACACTCCTCAGGTCCATTGGCGAAAAAGTTGGAATTTTGACCGTCAGATCAATTTGAATCTCAACGGCCCTGAGAATTTCGCCCAAAAACGTTGGAATTGGGAGCGTCGGATCGAATTTCTTCTCAACGGCCGAGATCGGACGCGAATTTCGACTAAGGGAGAATTACGCGACTTACATAATCAGCGCTCGTCATTTCTACAGTCGATTCGACTCGCAGTGAGTGGACCAGCGCCTAGAAATCAATTTCTTTCGTCGCAAATCTTCTTGTTAATCGCCAAATGGAGGAAAATGGTGATAATTCCGTACGAAAAATTACGGAGTTACACACCGGCCTGGACCAGACGCGAGCGGCACTCCAGCGAATAGAGGAGCTTCTCGCGAACCAGTCGGCAGCCGCCACGGCAGCAGCAAACACAGCGGCGAATGCAGCAGCGACGTCAGCAGCAGCAGCGGCGACACCGACACTTCACCCAGCAGCAGCGGCAGCGGCTACAGTGAATCTTGAGGCGGCACGTCCGAGGCTACCGGAAAAGTTCAATCCGAATGCGAGAGACACCGACGTCCGTCGATTCATTGCGACCCTCGAAATTTACTTCGAAGCCGTTGGCTGTACGACCCCGACACACGATGCAATGCGGATTCGGCTCGCAGCGACACTGTTACGAGGCCCGGCGCTCGAGTGGATTTACAATAGCAACGAAGTCCGAGGCGAGGGGTCATGGACGCAGTTTCGGGAAGCTTTAATTCAACGTTTCGAACCAATCAACTCCAGCTACATGGCGCGGCAGCAGATTCATCGGCATAAACAGTTCGGCAGTGTAACACAGTACACGCAGCAGATGGAGAGCCTCTTCAACCGAATAACCGACCTGACCGAAGGGGAAAAAATCCAAGCGTATACTGAGGGGCTAAAGATGGAAGTCCGCCGACAAGTGATTGCCGCGAACTACAACAACTACCGCGACATGGTGTGTGCAGCAGAGAGATTCGATGCGCTGACGCGAGATCAACCCGAGACACGACGCCACGTGCCGAACAGATCATTCGACACGAAGCGATCGGCACTACCCACGACCGCCGACCTGATGGATATCGACAAGATCGACGCGAAGCAGCAGCCGGCAAAATACGAGAAATGTGAATTTTGCGGCGCAGCAGGACATCGACTCTTGGCGTGTTGGAAAATGAAGAAGGCACGAGCGGAGCTGAATGGCAACAACAGTGCGGCACCCCCGAAGTCAAAAGACGTGGCGACTTCGGAGTGGGCGAAAAAAGGAGGACATGATGGCGCGAAATTAAAACGTCACGACCGGCCGGCAACAGGGGAAATCGCCGAGACAAATGGAGGCTCCGCGAAACAAGGCTCTGCACCGACCGGGAAACTCCAGCCGAACACCCCCGAGAGTAAGAATATTTCCTCTCGAGGTTTTCAAGCCTTTGAAACATTCAGGGGAGATTTCAAGGCCAAAAAAATGCCTTTAGACATTATTCAGGTACCAGAGAAGTTGGGCAAATCACTCCGGAGCGTTGAAAAGGGTCGTGCGTTCCGAGGAGTTAATATTCTCTCCCCGCAGCATAGTGTTAATGCTCCCCATTGCCCACAGGTGAAGCCTACACAGCTGCAAAGGCTTAGAGGAAGGTTCCAGGCCCAGACGAAGCTGAATAGGCCTCGGATAAATCCTTCTAACCCTACCCAGTTAAAAACTGATATCGAGTCAGCAGCTTCGAGCGCAGGACCTAGGGGAGATATATTTGACGTACCCCATGATCCTATAAGCGAGACCATCTACGGTTACTCGGAGCGGCAACAACCACTACTACTCGAGGTAATCTGCAACGGGCGACGCCTCCAGGCACTGGTGGACAGTGGTGCGTCTCACTCGGTGTGCGACTGCGGGACGTTGGAGAAAATTGGAGAACCTTCGGAGGAGACCAAGTTCACGACAACGATGGTGGACGGTACGAAACTTCCCATCCACGGCGAAGCATCACTGCAGCTGCACATAGGGGCGCTGAGGTGGAAGCCGACGTTGCCGATCACAAACATCAAGGGTTTAGATTTCATCTTGGGGCGAGATTTCCTGAAGCGGTTCAACCCCGAGATCGACTGGGTCAACCGCAAGGCGTGCATCTACAACAACGGGAAACGAGTGGAGCTGCGAAGCTGGACGGATACAGGGAATGTTCCTGAAACGACACTGGCACGGTTCGAACGGACGGTGAACGAGAGCAACACGGGTTACTTAGCACTGGTTATGGCAACAGCAGAGGAGGAGAAGCTGCACGCAGAGCTACCTGCAGCAGTGAAGGAAGTCTTGGAGCAGTACAAGGATATAATGCCCGACGACCTACCTGCAGGCGTACCTCCAGCACGCACCCACGAACACGAGATCGTGGAGGAACCAGGAGCGAAACCCGTCTCACGTGCACCATACCGACTGAGTCCAACCGAACTGACAGACATGAAGAAACAGATAGAGTATCTACTGGACAGACAACTGATCCGCCCATCCACCTCTCCCTACGGTGCACCAGTTCTCTTCACTCCAAAACCAGACGGCAGTTTACGGATGTGCATCGACTACCGCGCACTGAACAAACAGACGGTTAAAAACAAATACCCCATACCGCGCATAGACGATCTTCTAGACCAACTGCGTGGTGCAACAGTCTTTTCGAAGCTGGACCTACGGTCGGGTTACTGGCAGATCAGGATGGCAGACAACTCGGTCCACAAGACGGCGTTCCGTACCAGATACGGCTCCTACGAATACTTGGTGATGCCGTTCGGACTCTGCAACGCACCAGCAACGTTTCAGGCGGAGATGAATCACATCTTACGACCCCTGCTGGACGAGTGCGTAGTGGTGTACCTGGACGACATTCTTATCTACTCCAAGAACATGAAGGAGCACGTGGAGCATCTACGGAAGGTGTTCGAGATCCTGCGGAAAAACAAATTCTACGTGAAGCTGTCGAAGAGCGACTTCGCCCTGAAGAAGGTGCAGTTCCTCGGGCACATGGTGAGTGCCGAGGGCGTACACGTGGACCCGCGGAAGATCGAAGCCGTCAAGAAGTGGAAAGTACCGGACACGTGAAGGAGTTGCAGCAGTTCCTAGGCTTCGCCAACTACTACAACAGGTTCGTGCCGCAGTACGCTAAGATAGCAGCGCCACTGACCGACCTACTGAAAAAGGATACACCCTACAAATGGGATACTCCTCATCAGCAAGCCATGGAGCAATTACAGACAGCACTGACTACAGCGCCAGTACTCATCCTACCGGACCCAGACAAAGACTACGTGGTGGAAGCAGACGCTAGTGACCAGGCAGTTGGAGCAGTACTGATGCAGGATCACGGACGCGGTTTGCAGCCCATCGCCTACCTCAGTAAGAAGCTACACGGAGCAGAACTGAACTACCCCATCCATGACAAGGAAGCCTTAGCGATAGTCATAACCTTCAAGGCGTGGAGGTGTTACCTAGAGGGAGCCAAGACTACAGTCTATACTGACCACTGCAGTCTCAAATACCTGAAGTCGCAGCCGACGCTCTCACGACGACAGGTGCGGTGGGTGGACTTCCTGGAAACTCACTTCCACTACGACATCGTCTACAAGCCCGGGCTACACAACAAGGCAGACGCGTTGAGCCGCCCCGGTCATGTAGCAGGCATCCAGCTGGACGGGATGAACCCTCTGCTCAAGGGTCTATTCCGACATGGATACTCCGTGGACGCAGAGATCGCTACAGCACAGACTAAGAAGCTGTTACAGTGGGAGAAAGACTTAGCTGTAAGGAAGGGCACAGAAAAGATTTGGGTACCGAACTATGCCCCGCTCAGACAGATTCTACTGGAGGAGTTTCACGACGTACCGTACGCGGGACATTTCGGGAGCAACAAGACGTTAGCAGGGATAGCGAAGTATTACTACTGGCCCGGGATGGCAGCAGACGTGCAGCAGTTCGTCACCTCATGCGACACGTGCCAGCGGATGAAGAGTAGCAAGCAGAAAAAAGCAGGGTTACTTCAGCCTCTACCCGTACCGGAGCAGCCATGGCAGGTCGTTAGCCTCGACTTCATCACAGGACTTCCTTCGACCTCACGGGGACACGATTCCATCCTCGTCGTGATCGATAAGTTCTCCAAAATGGGTCACTTCATACCGACCAACGCCACAGCTACAGCTAAAGCAACTGCTCGCCTCTTCTTCGACCGCATCATCACCATCCACGGCATCCCCGCTACACTCATCTCAGACAGAGACCCAAAATTCCCCAGTAAGTTCTGGAAGGAGCTTATGGGACTGTTGGGGACAAAGCTTGCAATGTCTTCAGCATACCACCCCCAGACTGACGGACAGACAGAGCGACTCAATCAGGTGGTTGAACAGTTACTGCGCACAGCTTGCAAAGACAATGTCAGCCACTGGGACACACAGTTACCGACCCTAGAGTTCGCTTACAACAACGCGTCACATGCGGCCACAGGGAAATCTCCTTTCTTCCTGTGCTACGGACGGGAACCACTTACACCACAGCAGCCGACCACACCGGCACACGTCCAAGCCGCACACGACTTCGTCACCACCATGACCCAGCGACGTCTCATCACGATGCAGACCTCCCAGAAGCAGTATGCCGATTGCCAGCGACGAGATCACTCAGTAGCAGTCGGAGATCAGGTGCTTCTTGACACGCGCAACTTGAACCTGTCTCACCTCCCATCCAAACTCCGGCCTCGCTTCTATGGTCCTTTTCTCGTTGAGGCACAGGTGACACCAGTAACATTCCGCTTGCGCTTACCTACTACGTGGAAGCTTCACAATGCTTTCCATATCCAGCTACTGAAACCCTACAAGGACCCCAACCAACAGTTCTAGGGACGGCAGCTACCGCCACCACCACCTGTTCTCATACAGGATGAACCTGAGTATGAAGTGGAGCGCGTTCTCACTCATCGGCGCCGCGGCGGCAAGACCCTCGAGTTCCTGATACGCTGGAAGGGATACGACCCCACTGAGGACAGTTGGGTTGCAGAAGCTGATATGGGCAACGCACGCCGTGCTCTCCAGGACTATCTTGTCAAGCAGGGTGTATCTCACGCCACCCAGCTTTGAGGGGGGGACGTGTGAGAGTACGACGGCTTATGCTTGCTTATTATGCTATATCTAGCTTGGGTTTATTTTATCATGCATAGATATGCTTGATTTCCTAGGTTAGGTGCATTCCTATATGTTATTATAGTTATAGCACCGAACCAGGTTACGTGTACCGAACTCAAGCCTATTCGGTTTCCACCGAATTGCTTTCTACTGAGTTCGGGAAGGTTATGTTCGGGACGCTTCGCGACCCTCAGAACATTCGCGTAACACCTGGGTTACCTGCCTTGTGTCGAGCCTATATATAGCCTCGTATTGTACCCAGGTGGAGCATTCAATTCAAACCCATTTTTCTGAGCTCGATCCTAGATCCTCACACCCAGGCAGGCGCCTTCAGTAACAACTCACCCAGGCAGGCGCCTTCAGTAACAGCTCACCCAGGCAGGCGCCTTCAGTAACAACTCACCCAGGCAGGCGCCTTCAGTAACAGCTCACCTACGCAGGCGCCTTCAGTAACAACTCACCTACGCAGGCGCCTTCAGTAACAACTCACCTACGCAGGCGCCTTAAGTAACAACTCACCTACGCAGGCGCCTTTTGTAACAAATCACCTAGGCAGGCGCCTTCAGTAACAACTCACCTAGGCAGGCGCCTTCAGTAACAACTCACCTAGGTAGGCGCCTTCAGTAACAACTCACCCAGGCAGGCGCCTTCAGTAACAACTCACCCAGGTGTCAGAACATATATATAGCTTATGCTGTTGTGTAGGCTATAGTGGGGTATCCCATAGGGGGTACAACCCAATTAGGGTTTCCCATATGTACTCACTTCATTCATAGTTCATCCATTCTCGTTCTACTTTTCTCATGGTATCGAGCAGGTTCCCTCGTGGGAACTGTTCCTAGGGCCCACCGTTTTTTTTTTTTCCTGCCCGGAGCGCACTCTGCCCCTACCCGGGTCGCGCTCCCCTCTCTCTTGGCCCCTAGTGGCCCCTTTAGCCGCCCGTCACGGCCCTTAGCCGCCCGCGCGCCGCCCGTCCCGGCCCCTTAGACGCCCGCGCGCCGCCCGTCCCGGCCCCTAGACGCCAGTGCGCCGCCCGGCCCGGCCCCTAGACGCCCGCGCGCCGCCCGTCCCGGCCCCTAGACGCCCGCGCGCCGCCCGTCCCGGCCCCTAGACGCCCGCGCGCCGCCAGTCCCGGCCCCTCGACGCCCGCGCGCCGCCCGTCCCGGCCCCTCGACGCCCGTGAGCCGCCCGTCCCGGCCCCTAGACGCCCGCGCGCCGCCCGTCCCGGCCCCTAGACGCCCGCGCGCCGCCCGTCCCGGCCCCTCGACGCCCACGCGCCGCCCGTCCCGGCCCCTAGACGCCCGCGCGCCACCCGGACCGACCCCTAGACGCCCGCGCGCCGCCCGTCCCGGCCCCTCGACGCCCGCGCGCCGCCCGTCCCGTCCCCTCGACGCCCGCGCGCCGCCCGTCCCGGCCCCACGCCGCCCTACCTGCGGCCCACTCACCGCCCTACCTGCGGCTCGCCCGCCGCCCTAACTGCGGCCTGCCCGCCGCCCCACTTGCGGCCCTACCGCCCCCCTACCTACGGCCCGACCGCCGCCCTACCTGCGGCCCAACCGCCGCCCTACCTGCGGGAGCCGCCTAGCAGCAGAACCGCCGGGAGCCGAGCCGCCCTGCCGCCGAGCCGCCCGGGAGCCGAGCCGCCCTGCCGCCGATTCGCCCGGGAGCCGAGCCGCCCTGCCGCCGAACCGCCCGGGAGCCGAGCCGCCCTGCCGCCGAGCCGCCCGGGCGCCGAGCTGCACTGCCGCCGAGCCGCTGAGCAGCCGAGCCGCCCTACTGCCGGGCCGCCCGACCTGCCCTGTCCGGTGAGCACAGCCCCACTGTCACTGCGTGCCCTTCCCCTACTGCTTGCACTGCTCGTCTGTCGTCGTCATGGCTACCCCTAGCGTCCTCGCTTTTGACGCTGAGGGTCGAGCCATTGACTTTGAGGTCTGGGTCGACGACCTGCAGCTGTTCTTACAGTGCGATAGGGCGGACGGTCTTTCCCTCTTTGACCTCACCTCTGGCGCCTCTCCTGCCCCTGCTACTGATGCTGACCCCACTGTTCGCTCTCAGTGGGCCACCCGCGATGCTGCTGCACGTCTTGCTGTGCGTCGCCACCTGCCTACCACTGAGCGCGCGCACTTTAGTCAGTACAAGAGTGCTCAGACCTTGTACGACGCTGTAGTTGCGCGCTACTCTTCCCCTGCCACTGCTGCCCTGAGCCGCCTCATGCTACCGTACCTCTTTCCTGACCTTGCTGCCTTTCCCACCGTCGCTGACCTCATTACGCACCTCCGCACTAGTGACACTCGCTACCGCGCCGCCCTTCCTGCTGAGTTCTGCGCCAAGAACCCCCCCCCCATGTACATCACTCTCTATTACATCGTCACACGCCTCCCTGACTCCCTTCGCGTAGTCAGGGACCACTACCTCTCGGTCTGTCCCACCACTCTCACTGTCGACCTCCTCGAGAAGTCCCTCCTGGCGGCGGAGAAGAGCATCGTCGCTGTAGGAGCCTCTCGTGGTGACCCTCGCACCCCCATCTTTGAGGGGTGTTCTCCTTCCCCCCTGCTGCCCTCTGTTGCCTCTGCTGCTGCTGCCGACCTGCTTGGTCTTGAGTCGGTCTGCGCGGCGTCTGCCCCTAGCGGGAGACGCCGCCCTGGCAGGGGCAAGGGGGGCAAGGGCGCGGGTGGAGCTGGCGGGGGCGGTGGAGGAGGCGGTGGAGGCGGAGGAGGGAGTGGGGGTGGCGGTGGGAGTGGTGGCGGGGGCGGTGGTGGAGGTGGCAGCAGCGGAGGAGGAGGCGTCGGTGGCGGCAGCGGTGGGAGCGGAGGCAGCGGTGGTGGTGGAGGTGGAGGCAGCGGTGGCGGAGGGGGTGGAGCTGGTCGGGGTGGTGCCCCGCAGCGTAGCGGCCCTGGTGGTGGCCAGCGTCAGCAGCAGCAGCAGCAGCAGCAGCGTTCGCGGGACATCCCCCCGCCCCACCAGCTCCGTGAGTGGTACACGCAGCGTCAGCGGGGTGGGGGTTTTGGTCCATGCACCTACGTCCTTCGTTCCGGTGACCGAGCGGGTGAGCAGTGTGGGGGTGCGCACCCCACTCAGCGCTGCTTTGCCCGCCTGACGGACGCTTGGCGTCAGCAGTTCCCCGAGGCCAGTGAGATTCCCCGTTGGGGAGAGCTGTCTAGGGCTGGCGTAGCTGTCTTTGATCTTGACTTTGATGCTATCCTTGCTGCCATGTATGCTGTGACTATTAGTGAGGAGGGTGACTGTTACCAGTGTTTCCCGCCCGACCCGGGCATTAGTACTGCTGCGCCAGGTACTTCTGCGGCTGCTGCTCTAGGTGCCAGTGCGTCTGCACTCTCAGGTACTGGTGAGGCTGCGCTCTCAGGTACTGCGTCGGCTTCGGCCTCCCTCACCTTCACACTTGACTCAGGGGCTTCTCGCTCCTTCTTTCGAGACCGCACCACACTCACGCCGCTTGGCCGGCCGGTTGCAGTCTCCCTGGCTGACCCCTCTGGGGGTCCTGTCCTCTCTCACTTCTCCACTGTCCTCCCGTGTCCGGCTGCCCCCTCGGGCACCTTGTCTGGTCTGTACCTCCCCTCGTTCTCGACGAACTTGGTGAGTGGTGCTGACTTGCAGGATGCGGGGGTTCACCAGTTTACTCCTGCGAGTCAGCGGGTGACCCACTGCTCGGATGCCCGCACAGGCCGACACCTGGCCACGTTCTCGCGTCGGCCAGGGTCGAGTCTCTACACACTGACCACTGCGTCTCCTCCTGTCCCTGCGTCTGGCCAGGTAGCTGCGTCGGGTCAGGTGTTTGCTGCTGCGTCCAGGTCTGGTCCTGAGTCTGCCCCCTGCTCGTGTCGCCGCCTGTCTCACGAGACTCTCCTGTGGCACCACCGCCTTGGCCACCCCTCCTTGCTTCGTCTTCGGGGCATGGCTTCCCGTGTCCTTGTCTCTGGTCTTCCCCGGTCTCTCCCTCCCCTCCCTTCGGGACCCGGACCTTCTTGTGTCCCCTGTGTCGAGGGGCGGCTTCGGGCTGCCCCTCACTCCTCTCAGTTTCCCCCGACAGAGGCTCCTCTGCAGACGCTTCACATGGACGTGTGGGGCCCCGCCCGCGTCCGTGGGCAGGGTCACGAGCGCTACTTCCTGCTGGTGGTTGACGATTACTCGCGTTACACCACAGTCTTCCCCTTGCGCAGCAAGGGTGATGTCACTGCGGTGTTGATCGACTGGATCCGCGCAGCTCGTCTCCAGCTCAGGGGGAGCTTCGGCTCGGACTTTCCTGTTCTGCGTCTGCACTCTGACCGAGGTGGAGAGTTCTCCTCTGGCCTTCTGCGAGCCTACTGTCGTGCACGAGGCATCCGCCAGACCTTTACGCTTCCGGACTCTCCACAGCAAAATGGGATTGCTGAGCGCCGCATTGGCATGGTCATGGACGTCGCTCGTACGTCCATGATGCATGCGGCTGCCCCCCATTTTCTGTGGCCGTTTGCGGTTCGGTACGCGGCGCATCAGATCAACCTTCACCCCAGGGTCTCCCGGCCGGAGACCTCCCCAGCTCTGCTGTGGACGGGGAAGGTCGGCGATGCGTCTGCGTTCCGTGTCTGGGGATCTCGGGCGTTTGTCCGCGACTTGTCTGCGGACAAGCTGTCCCCTCGTGCTGCTCCCTGTGTCTTCCTCGGCTTCCCCCCTGACGCTCCAGGGTGGCAGTTCTACCACCCCTCCTCTCGTCGTGTTCTGTCCTCCCAGGACGTCACGTTCGACGAGTCAGTCCCCTTCTACCGCCTCTTCCCCTACCGCACTCCTTCCCTCCCCCCGCCACCGCACTTCCTTGTGCCAGGTCCCCCCCCGGTAGACCCCCTTCCCCCTCAGGGTCCTGCCCCTTCAGGTGTGTCCCAGGTAGACGCAGTCGAGCCGGTCGAGGTTGCTGGTGACTCTGGTCCTGCTGCGGGTGCTGAGCCTGGGGGTGCTGAGTCTGGGGGTGCTGAGCCTGGGGGTACTGCGACTGGGGGTGCTGAGCCTGGGGGTGCGGAGTCTGGGAGTGCTGAGCCTGGGGGTGCTGCGACTGGGGGTGCTGAGCCTGGGGGTGCGGAGTCTGGGGGTGCTGAGCCGTGGGGTGCTGCTACTGGGGGTGCTGAGCCAGGGGGTGCTGCGTCTGGAGGTGCTGAGCCTGGAGCTGCGGAGCCTGCGGCCACTGGACCTCCCCTTGTGGCGTCTGGCGGTGCGGGACCTGGCGGTTCTCCGGGTGCTTCGCCTCGGCGGGAGCCCCTCTCTCCACAGGAGCTGCGCGAGTGGTTTGCCCGGCGCTGGAGGCGTGCTGCTGGAGCTGGAGGTTCTTCGGCTACTGAGGGTGCTGGTGCCGCGGGTCCCGGAGGTGCTGGAGCTGGAGCTGCTGAGGGCGTTGGTGCTGAGGCTACTGCTGTCGGTCCTGGAGGCGGTCCTGCTGGGGGTGCTACTGGTGCTGCTGGAGGTCCTGGAGCTGGAGGTGCTACTGGCGCTGGTGCTGCCGCTGGGGGTACTGGTGCTGTCCCTGCTGTGTCTGGAGTCGTCGCGCGGCCTAGACCGTACTTCGTTCCGCTCCTTCAGCAGGTTCTTGGTCTCCCGCCTTCTACTGGTCCTCCTCCTCCCTTAGAGTGTCCACAGCCTGTTCTGTCACAGTTACAGTTACAGCCGGCCTCCCCACTGCCCGCTCCTTCTCCCTACACTGGTCCTACTGGAGGTCTTGCTGAGCGTCGTGAGCCTGCGTCTCGCCCTGCGTCGCCTGTCCGTGCTGCTCGCACTAGTGGTCGTGGTTCGCGTCAGCGTCCTCCTCCTGTCCCTGGCACGCACCGGATGTCTCTGCGTCCGTCCACTGCTCCTCTGCGTGCCCCTTTGCCTTCTCCTCCTGAGTCCTCTCTTCCTGCTCTTCCTGACCCGGAGTCGGACTCTCTTCGTGCTGCCAGTCCTGCTGTCACACGTCTCCTTGCTACTGTCGTCACTGACCCCTCTTTTGAGTCCACTGCTGCGTCTGCGCTTGTTGCTGAGCTCGTCGACTTTGCTGCTCGCTGTCGTCTAGACTACGCTGCCGGTCTTGTTGCTGAGTCTGCGTCTGTCTGTCCTCCGTCCGTCGGGGGTGAGTGTGCTCTTGGCACGGACGTCCTTGAGGACAGGCAGGAGGAGTTCAGGTGTCTGGCTGCTGCTTCACCTCATCTCGCGTCCGTACTACTTGCCCCTGAGGGAGACCCGGATGCACTAGACATCCCGACTCCGCGCTCTTACGCGGAGGCCGTAGAGGGTCCCTACTCCTCTCAGTGGCAGGCAGCTATGGATGCAGAGATGGCGTCCTGGAAGTCCACAGGCACCTACGTTGACGCGGTTCCCCCTCCTGGGGCGAACATCGTCAGTGGCATGTGGATCTTCAGGGTGAAGCGGCCGCCGGGCTCTCCACCTGTCTTCAAGGCGCGGTACGTCGCTCGTGGCTTCAGTCAGCGGCAGGGAGTTGACTACTTTCAGACCTTCTCTCCCACCCCGAAGATGACCACTCTTCGGGTGCTGCTGCACATAGCCGCTCAGCGCGACTACGAGCTCCACTCTCTTGACTTCAGTACTGCTTTCTTGCAGGGTAGCCTGCACGAGGAGATCTGGCTGCGCCGTCCACCTGGCTTCACTGGGACTTTTCCTCCTGGCACCCAGTGGAGCCTCCGACGGCCAGTCTACGGTCTCCGCCAGGCACCGCGTGAGTGGCACGACACACTGAGGACTACGCTTGCGGCTCTTGGGTTTGCTCCCTCTACTGCTGACCCGTCGTTGTTTCTGCGCACCGACACTTCTTTGCCGCCGTTCTACGTCCTCGTGTACGTCGACGACTTGGTCTTTGCCACAGCTGACACTGCTGGACTAGCCTACGTGAAGTCCGAGCTGCAGAAGAGACACACGTGCACAGACCTCGGTGAACTGCGCAGCTACCTTGGCTTGCAGATCACTCGGGACAGAGCACGCCGCACCATTACCTTGACTCAGTCACACATGGTGCAGCAGGTCCTTCAACGCTTCGGCTTCACGTACTCCTCGCCTCAGGCCACTCCTCTGTCTACTCGCCACTCGCTCTCAGCTCTGCCTTCGGATGAGTCCGTAGAGTCGAGTGGCCCGTACCCAGAGCTTGTTGGCTGCCTCATGTACCTGATGACCTGCACACGACCTGACCTTGCATACCCTCTTAGCATTCTTTCACGCTATGTTGCTCCTGGGAGACACCGACCAGAGCACATGGCTGCAGCGAAGAGGGTGTTGCGCTACTTGTGCAGTACGTCGGGCATGGGGCTAGTGCTTGGAGGGCGGAGTCCAGTGGTCCTCACTGGGCACGCGGACGCTTCTTGGGCAGACGACCAGGCTACACAGCGGTCGTCGCAGGGTTACACCTTCAGTCTTGGTTCCGGCTCTGTCTCGTGGCGGGCTACTCGCTCGTCCTCTGTTCTCAGCTCCAGTTGTGAGGCTGAGATCTACGCCGGGGCCATGGCTGCACAGGAGCTTCGTTGGCTCACCTACCTGCTGACTGACCTTGGAGAGCCGCCTCGTTCTCCTCCAGTGTTGTACGTAGACAACAAGGCCATGCTGGCCTTGTGTCGAGAGCAGCGCTTGGAGCACAGAACGAAGCACATTGCTCTCCGTTACTTTCTTGCTCGTGAGCTGCAGCAGCGTGGTCAGTTGCGACTTGCGTACGTGGCCTCTGAGGCCAACACTGCTGATGTGTTCACCAAGGCACTTGCGCCTTGTGACCATCAGCGCTTCTGCACCCAGCTGGGTCTTGTACCTGTCTTGCCTCACTTGCTCTCTTCTTGACCTTGCTTGTACTGTCACATATATATTCCTGCTCTTGCTTGTCTAGCTCTATATATATATGTGTACTCCTGCATGTGAACTGGCCCTGTTGCCCTGTCGTTGTGCTCGGACTGTGTGGTGACTTTGTGATCCACCCTGAGCTTGCTCTACTTTGCTTGACTGGTCTTGTGACCCCTTGTTCTCCCCCACTTTGCCTATGGGGGTGTGTCAGAACATATATATAGCTTATGCTGTTGTGTAGGCTATAGTGGGGTATCCCATAGGGGGTACAACCCAATTAGGGTTTCCCATATGTACTCACTTCATTCATAGTTCATCCATTCTCGTTCTACTTTTCTCACCAGGGAGGCGCCTTCAGAAACAACTCACCCAGGCAGGCGCCTTCAGTAACAACTCACCCAGGCAGGCGCCTTCAGTAACAACTCACCCAGGCAGGCGCCTTCAGTAACAACTCACCCAGGCAGGCGCCTTCAGTAACAACTCGCCTAGGCAGGCGCCTTCAGCAACAACTCACCTAGGCAGGCGCCTTCAGTAACAACTCACCCAGGCAGGCGCCTTCAGTAACAACTCACCCAGGCAGGCGCCTTCAGTAACAACTCACCTAGGCAGGCGCCTTCAGCAACAACTCACCTAGGCAGGCGCCTTCAGCAACAACTCACCTAGGCAGGCGCCTTCAGCAACAACTCACCTAGGCAGGCGCCTTCAGCAACAACTCACCTAGGCAGGCGCCTTCAGGAACAACTCACATAGGGAGGCGCCTTCTGTAACAACTCACCTAGGCAGGCGCCTTCAGTAACAACTCACCTAGGCAGGCGCCTTCAGTAGCAACTCACCTAGGCAGGCGCCTTCAGTAACAACTCACCCAGGCAGGCGCCTTCAGTAACAACTCACCCAGGCAGGCGCCTTCAGTAACAACTCACCCAGGCAGGCGCCTTCAGTAACAACTCACCCAGGTAGGCGCCTTCAGTAACAACTCACCTAGGCAGGCGCCTTCAGTAACAACTCACCTAGGCAGGCGCCTTCAGTAACAACTCACCCAGGCAGGCGCCTTCAGTAACAACTCACCGAGGCAGGCGCCTTCAGTAACAACTCACCCAGGCAGGCGCCTTCAGTAACAACTCACCCAGGCAGGCGCCTTCAGTAACAACTCACCCAGGCAGGCGCCTTCAGTAACAACTCACCCAGGGAGGCGCCTTCAGTAACAACTCACTTAGGCAGGCGCCTTCTGTAACAACTCACCCAGGCAGGCGCCTTCAGTAACAACTCACCCAGGGAGGCGCCTTCAGTAACAACTCACCCAGGCAGGCGCCTTCAGTAACAACTCACCCAGGCAGGCGCCTTCAGTAACAACTCACCGAGGCAGGCGCCTTCAGTAACAACTCACCCAGGCAGGCGCCTTCAGTAACAACTCACCTAGGCAGGCGCCTTCAGTAACAACTCACCCAGGCAGGCGCCTTCAGTAACAACTCACCTAGGCAGGCGCCTTCAGAAACAACTCACCCAGGCAGGCGCCTTCAGTAACAACTCACCCAGGCAGGCGCCTTCAGTAACAACTCACCCAGGCAGGCGCCTTCAGTAACAACTCACCCAGGCAGGCGCCTTCAGTAACAACTCGCCTAGGCAGGCGCCTTCAGCAACAACTCACCTAGGCAGGCGCCTTCAGTAACAACTCACCTAGGCAGGCGCCTTCAGCAACAACTCACCTAGGCAGGCGCCTTCAGTAACAACTCACCTAGGCAGGCGCCTTCAGTAGCAACTCTCCTAGGCAGGCGCCTTCAGTAACAACTCACATAGGCAGGCGCCTTCAGTAACAGCTCACCTACGCAGGCGCCTTCAGTAACAACTCACCTACGCAGGCGCCTTCAGTAACAACTCACCTACGCAGGCGCCTTAAGTAACAACTCACCTACGCAGGCGCCTTCTGTAACAAATCACCTAGGCAGGCGCCTTCAGTAACAACTCACCTAGGCAGGCGCCTTCAGTAACAACTCACCTAGGTAGGCGCCTTCAGTAACAACTCACCCAGGCAGGCGCCTTCAGTAACAACTCACCCAGGGAGGCGCCTTCAGAAACAACTCACCCAGGCAGGCGCCTTCAGTAACAACTCACCCAGGCAGGCGCCTTCAGTAACAACTCACCCAGGCAGGCGCCTTCAGTAACAACTCACCCAGGCAGGCGCCTTCAGTAACAACTCACCCAGGCAGGCGCCTTCAGTAACAACTCACCCAGGCAGGCGCCTTCAGTAACAACTCACCCAGGCAGGCGCCTTCAGTAACAACAACTCACCTAGGCAGGCGCCTTCAGCAACAACTCACCAAGGCAGGCGCCTTCAGTAACAACTCACCTAGGCAGGCGCCTTCAGCAACAACTCACCTAGGAGGCACCTTCAGTAACAACTCACATAGGGAGGCGCCTTCAGTAACAACTCACCTAGGCAGGCGCCTTCAGTAACAACTCACCTAGGCAGGCGCCTTCAGTAGCAACTCACCTAGGCAGGCGCCTTCAGTAACAACTCACATAGGCAGGCGCCTTCAGTAACAGCTCACCTACGCAGGCGCCTTCAGTAACAACTCACCTACGCAGGCGCCTTCTGTAACAAATCACCTACGCAGGCGCCTTAAGTAACAACTCACCTACGCAGGCGCCTTCTGTAACAAATCACCTAGGCAGGCGCCTTCAGTAACAACTCACCTAGGCAGGCGCCTTCAGTAACAACTCACCTAGGCAGGCGCCTTCAGTAACAACTCACCTAGGCAGGCGCCTTCAGTAACAACTCACCCAGGCAGGCGCCTTCAGTAACAACTCACCCAGGGAGGCGCCTTCAGAAACAACTCACCCAGGCAGGCGCCTTCAGTAACAACTCACCCAGGCAGGCGCCTTCAGTAACAACTCACCCAGGCAGGCGCCTTCAGTAACAACTCACCCAGGTTGGCGCCTTCAGTAACAACTCACCTAGGCAGGCGCCTTCAGCAACAACTCACCTAGGCAGGCGCCTTCAGTAACAACTCACCTACGCAGGCGCCTTCTGTAACAAATCACCTAGGCATGCGCCTTCAGTAACAACTCACCTAGGCAGGCGCCTTCAGTAACAACTCACCTAGGTAGGCGCCTTCAGTAACAACTCACCCAGGCAGGCGCCTTCAGTAACAACTCACCCAGGGAGGCGCCTTCAGAAACAACTCACCCAGGCAGGCGCCTTCAGTAACAACTCACCCAGGCAGGCGCCTTCAGTAACAACTCACCCAGGCAGGCGCCTTCAGTAACAACTCACCCAGGCAGGCGCCTTCAGTAACAACTCACCTAGGCAGGCGCCTTCAGCAACAACTCACCCAGGCAGGCGCCTTCAGTAACAACTCACCTAGGCAGGCGCCTTCAGCAACAACTCACCTAGGCAGGCACCTTCAGTAACAACTCACATAGGGAGGCGCCTTCAGTAACAACTCACCTAGGCAGGCGCCTTCAGTAACAACTCACCTAGGCAGGCGCCTTCAGTAGCAACTCACCTAGGCAGGCGCCTTCAGTAACAACTCACATAGGCAGGCGCCTTCAGTAACAGCTCACCTACGCAGGCGCCTTCAGTAACAACTCACCTACGCAGGCGCCTTCAGTAACAACTCACCTACGCAGGCGCCTTAAGTAACAACTCACCTACGCAGGCACCTTCTGTAACAACTCACCTAGGCAGGCGCCTTCAGTAACAACTCACCTAGGCAGGCGCCTTCTGTAACAAATCGCCTAGGCAGGCGCCTTCAGTAACAACTCACCCAGGCAGGTGCCTTCAGTAACAACTCACCTAGGTCGGCGCCTTCAGTAACAACTCACCCAGGCAGGCGCCTTCAGTAACAACTCACCCAGGGAGGCGCCTTCAGAAACAACTCACCCAGGCAGGCGCCTTCAGTAACAACTCACCCAGGCAGGCGCCTTCAGTAACAACTCACCCAGGCAGGCGCCTTCAGTAACAACTCACCCAGGCAGGCGCCTTCAGTAACAACTCACCTAGGCAGGCGCCTTCAGCAACAACTCACCTAGGCAAGCGCCTTCAGTAACAACTCACCAAGGCAGGCGCCTTCAGCAACAACTCACCTAGGCAGGCACCTTCAGTAACAACTCACATAGGGAGGCGCCTTCAGTAACAACTCACCTAGGCAGGCGCCTTCAGTAACAACTCACCTAGGCAGGCGCCTTCAGTAGCAACTCACCTAGGCAGGCGCCTTCAGTAACAACTCACCTAGGAAGGCGCCTTCAGTAACAACTCACCTAGGCAGGCGCCTTCAGTAACAACTCACCTAGGCAGGCGCCTTCAGTAACAACTCACCTACGCAATCGCCTTCAGTAACAACTCACCTAGGCAGGCGCCTTCAGTAACAACTCACCTAGGCAGGCGCCTTCAGTAACAACTCACCTAGGCAGGCGCCTTCAGTAACAACTCACCCAGGCAGGCGCCTTCAGTAACAACTCACCCAGGGATGCGCCTTCAGTAACAACTCACCTAGGCAGGCGCCTTCTGTAACAACTCACCCAGGCAGGCGCCTTTAGTAATAACTCACCCAGGGAGGCGCCTTCAGTAACAAATCACCCAGGCAGGCGCCTTCAGTAACAACTCACCGAGGCAGGCGCCTTCAGTAACAACTCACCTAGGCAGGCGCCTTCAGTAACAACTCACCTAGGCAGGCGCCTTCAGTAACAACTCACCTAGGCAGGCGCCTTCAGTAACAACTCACCTAGGCAGGCTCCTTCAATAACAACTCACCCAGGCAGGCGCCTTTAGTAACAACTCACCCAGGGAGGCGCCTTCAGTAACAACTCACCCAGGCAGGCGCCTTCAGTAACAACTCACCCAGGCAGGCGCCTTCAGTAACAGCTCACCCACGCAGGCGCCTTCAGTAACAACTCACCTACGCAGGCGCCTTCAGTAACAACTCACCTACGCAGGCGCCTTCAGTAACAACTCACCTAGGCAGGCTCCTTCAATAACAACTCACACAGGCAGGCGCCTTCAGTAACAACTCACCCAGGGAGGCGCCTTCAGTAACAACTCACCCAGGCAGGCGCCTTCTGTAACAACTCACCCAGGTAGGCGCCTTCAGTAACAACTCACCTAGGCAGGCGCCTTCAGTAACAACTCACCTAGGCAGGCGCCTTCAGTAACAACTCACCTAGGCAGGCGCCTTCAGTTAAAACTCACCCAGGCAGGCGCCTTCAGTAACAACTCACCTACGCAGGCGCCTTCAGTAACAACTCACCTACGCAGGCGCCTTCAGTAACAACTCACCCAGGCAGGCGCCTTCAGTAACAACTCACCCAGGGAGGCGCCTGCAGTAACAACTCACCCAGGGAGGCGCCTGCAGTAACAACTCACCCAGGGAGGCGCCTTCAGTAACAACTCACCCAGGGAGGCGCCTTCTGTAACAACTCACCTAGGCAGGCGCCTTCTGTAATAACTCACCCAGGGAGGCGCCTTCAGTAATAACTCACCCAGGGAGGCGCCTTCAGTAACAAATCACCCAGGCAGGCGCCTTCAGTAACAACTCACCGAGGCAGGCGCCTTCAGTAACAACTCACCTAGGCAGGCGCCTTCAGTAACAACTCACCTAGGCAGGCGCCTTCAGTAACAACTCACCTAGGCAGGCGCCTTCAGTAACAACTCACCCAGGCAGGCGCCTTCAGTAACAACTCACCCAGGCAGGCGCCTTCAGTAACAACTCACCCAGGCAGGCGCCTTCAGTAAAAGCTCACCCAGGCAGGCGCCTTCAGTAAAAGCTCACCCACGCAGGCGCCTTCAGCAACAACTCACCTACGCAGGCGCCTTCAGTAACAACTCACCTACGCAGGCGCCTTCAGTAACAACTCACCTACGCAGGCGCCTTCAGTAACAACTCACCTAGGCAGGCGCCTTCAGTCACAACTCACCTAGGCAGGCGCCTTCAGTAACAACTCACCCAGGCAAGCGCCTTCAGTAACAACTCACCCAGGCAGGCGCCTTCAGAAACAACTCACCCAGGCAGGCGCCTTCAGTAACAACTCACCTAGGCAGGCGCCTTCAGTAACAACTCACCCAGGCAGGCGCCTTCAGTAACAACTCACCCAGGCAGGCGCCTTCAGTAACAACTCACCTAGGCAGGCGCCTTCAGCAACAACTCACCCAGGCAGGCGCCTTCAGCAACAACTCACCTAGGCAGGCGCCTTCAGTAACAACTCACCTAGGCAGGCGCCTTCAGTAACAACTCACCCAGGCAGGCGCCTTCAGTAACAACTCACCTAGGCAGGCGCCTTCAGCAACAACTCACCTAGGCAGGCGCCTTCAGCAACAACTCACCTAGGCAGGCGCCTTCAGCAACAACTCACCTAGGCAGGCGCCTTCAGCAACAACTCACCTAGGCAGGCGCCTTCAGGAACAACTCACATAGGGAGGCGCCTTCAGTAACAACTCACCTAGGCAGGCGCCTTCAGTAACAACTCACCTAGGCAGGCGCCTTTAGTAGCAACTCACCTAGGCAGGCGCCTTCAGTAACAACTCACCCAGGCAGGCGCCTTCAGTAACAACTCACCCAGGCAGGCGCCTTCAGTAACAACTCACCCAGGCAGGCGCCTTCAGTAACAACTCACCCAGGTAGGCGCCTTCAGTAACAACTCACCTAGGCAGGCGCCTTCAGTAACAACTCACCTAGGCAGGCGCCTTCAGTAACAACTCACCCAGGCAGGCGCCTTCAGTAACAACTCACCGAGGCAGGCGCCTTCAGTAACAACTCACCCAGGCAGGCGCCTTCAGTAACAACTCACCCAGGCAGGCGCCTTCAGTAACAACTCACCCAGGCAGGCGCCTTCAGTAACAACTCACCCAGGGAGGCGCCTTCAGTAACAACTCACTTAGGCAGGCGCCTTCTGTAACAACTCACCCAGGCAGGCGCCTTCAGTAACAACTCACCCAGGGAGGCGCCTTCAGTAACAACTCACCCAGGCAGGCGCCTTCAGTAACAACTCACCCAGGCAGGCGCCTTCAGTAACAACTCACCGAGGCAGGCGCCTTCAGTAACAACTCACCCAGGCAGGCGCCTTCAGTAACAACTCACCTAGGCAGGCGCCTTCAGTAACAACTCACCCAGGCAGGCGCCTTCAGTAACAACTCACCTAGGCAGGCGCCTTCAGTTACAACTCACCCAGGCAGGCGCCTTCAATAACAACTCACCCAGGGAGGCGCCTTCAGTAACAACTCACCCAGGCAGGCGCCTTCAGTAACAACTCACCCAGGCAGGCGCCTTCAGTAACAACTCACCCAGGTAGGCGCCTTCAGTAACAACTCACCCAGGCAGGCGCCTTCAGTAACAACTCACCTAGGCGCCTGCCTGGGTGAGTTGTTACTGAAGGCGCCTGCCTAGGTGAGTTGCTACTGAAGGCGCCTGCCTAGGTGAGTTGTTACTGAAGGCGCCTGCCTAGGTGAGTTGTTACTGAAGGCGCCTCCCTATGTGAGTTGTTACTGAAGGCGCCTGCCTAGGTGAGTTGTTGCTGAAGGCGCCTGCCTAGGTGAGTTGTTGCTGAAGGCGCCTGCCTAGGTGAGTTGTTGCTGAAGGCGCCTGCCTAGGTGAGTTGTTGCTGAAGGCGCCTGCCTAGGTGAGTTGTTACTGAAGGCGCCTGCCTGGGTGAGTTGTTACTGAAGGCGCCTGCCTGGGTGAGTTGTTACTGAAGGCGCCTGCCTAGGTGAGTTGTTGCTGAAGGCGCCTGCCTGGGTGAGTTGTTGCTGAAGGCGCCTGCCTAGGTGAGTTGTTACTGAAGGCGCCTGCCTGGGTGAGTTGTTACTGAAGGCGCCTGCCTGGGTGAGTTGTTACTGAAGGCGCCTGCCTAGGTGAGTTGTTACTGAAGGCGCCTGCTTGGGTGAGTTGTTTCTGAAGGCGCCTGCCTGGGTGAGTTGTTACTGAAGGCGCTTGCCTGGGTGAGTTGTTACTGAAAGCGCCTGCCTAGGTGAGTTGTGACTGAAGGCGCCTGCCTAGGTGAGTTGTTACTGAAGGCGCCTGCCTAGGTGAGTTGTTACTGAAGGCGCCTGCGTAGGTGAGTTGTTACTTAAGGCGCCTGCGTAGGTGAGTTGTTACTGAAGGCGCCTGCGTAGGTGAGTTGTTACTGAAGGCGCCTGCGTAGGTGAGTTGTTACTGAAGGCGCCTGCGTGGGTGAGCTTTTACTGAAGGCGCCTGCCTGGGTGAGCTTTTAAAGAAGGCGCCTGCCTGGGTGAGTTGTTACTGAAGGCGCCTGCCTGGGTGAGTTGTTACTGAAGGCGCCTGCCTGGGTGAGTTGTTACTGAAGGCGCCTGCCTAGGTGAGTTGTTACTGAAGGCGC
Source organism: Closterium sp. Naga37s-1 (assembly GCA_947471745.1). Classification (NCBI taxonomy): domain Eukaryota; kingdom Viridiplantae; phylum Streptophyta; class Zygnematophyceae; order Desmidiales; family Closteriaceae; genus Closterium; species Closterium sp. Naga37s-1. Next base: position 62,866 of record CANJKZ010000994.1, read on the forward strand.
CTGCCTAGGTGAGTTGTTACTGAAGGCGCCTGCCTAGGTGAGTTGTTACTGAAGGCGCCTGCCTCGGTGAGTTGTTACTGAAGGCGCCTGCCTGGGTGATTTGTTACTGAAGGCGCCTCCCTGGGTGAGTTATTACTGAAGGCGCCTCCCTGGGTGAGTTATTACAGAAGGCGCCTGCCTAGGTGAGTTGTTACAGAACGCGCCTCCCTGGGTGAGTTGTTACTGAAGGCGCCTCCCTGGGTGAGTTGTTACTGCAGGCGCCTCCCTGGGTGAGTTGTTACTGCAGGCGCCTCCCTGGGTGAGTTGTTACTGAAGGCGCCTGCCTGGGTGAGTTGTTACTGAAGGCGCCTGCGTAGGTGAGTTGTTACTGAAGGCGCCTGCGTAGGTGAGTTGTTACTGAAGGCGCCTGCCTGGGTGAGTTTTAACTGAAGGCGCCTGCCTAGGTGAGTTGTTACTGAAGGCGCCTGCCTAGGTGAGTTGTTACTGAAGGCGCCTGCCTGGGTGAGTTGTTACTGAAGGCGCCTACCTGGGTGAGTTGTTACAGAAGGCGCCTGCCTGGGTGAGTTGTTACTGAAGGCGCCTCCCTGGGTGAGTTGTTACTGAAGGCGCCTGCCTGTGTGAGTTGTTATTGAAGGAGCCTGCCTAGGTGAGTTGTTACTGAAGGCGCCTGCGTAGGTGAGTTGTTAGTGAAGGCGCCTGCGTAGGTGAGTTGTTACTGAAGGCGCCTGCGTGGGTGAGCTGTTACTGAAGGCGCCTGCCTGGGTGAGTTGTTACTGAAGGCGCCTGCCTGGGTGAGTTGTTACTGAAGGCGCCTCCCTGGGTGAGTTGTTACTAAAGGCGCCTGCCTGGGTGAGTTGTTATTGAAGGAGCCTGCCTAGGTGAGTTGTTACTGAAGGCGCCTGCCTAGGTGAGTTGTTACTGAAGGCGCCTGCCTAGGTGAGTTGTTACTGAAGGCGCCTGCCTAGGTGAGTTGTTACTGAAGGCGCCTGCCTCGGTGAGTTGTTACTGAAGGTGCCTGCCTGGGTGATTTGTTACTGAAGGCGCCTCCCTGGGTGAGTTATTACTAAAGGTTCCTGCCTGGGTGAGTTGTTACAGAAGGCGCCTGCCTAGGTGAGTTGTTACTGAAGGCGCCTCCCTGGGTGAGTTGTTACTGAAGGCGCCTGCCTGGGTGAGTTGTTACTGAAGGCGCCTGCCTAGGTGAGTTGTTACTGAAGGCGCCTGCCTAGGTGAGTTGTTACTGAAGGCGCCTGCCTAGGTGAGTTGTTACTGAAGGCGATTGCGTAGGTGAGTTGTTACTGAAGGCGCCTGCCTAGGTGAGTTGTTACTGAAGGCGCCTGCCTAGGTGAGTTGTTACTGAAGGCGCCTTCCTAGGTGAGTTGTTACTGAAGGCGCCTGCCTAGGTGAGTTGCTACTGAAGGCGCCTGCCTAGGTGAGTTGTTACTGAAGGCGCCTGCCTAGGTGAGTTGTTACTGAAGGCGCCTCCCTATGTGAGTTGTTACTGAAGGTGCCTGCCTAGGTGAGTTGTTGCTGAAGGCGCCTGCCTTGGTGAGTTGTTACTGAAGGCGCTTGCCCAGGTGAGTTGTTGCTGAAGGCGCCTGCCTAGGTGAGTTGTTACTGAAGGCGCCTGCCTGGGTGAGTTGTTACTGAAGGCGCCTGCCTGGGTGAGTTGTTACTGAAGGCGCCTGCCTGGGTGAGTTGTTACTGAAGGCGCCTGCCTGGGTGAGTTGTTTCTGAAGGCGCCTCCCTGGGTGAGTTGTTACTGAAGGCGCCTGCCTGGGTGAGTTGTTACTGAAGGTGCCTACCTAGGTGAGTTGTTACTGAAGGCACCTGCCTGGGTGAGTTGTTACTGAAGGCGCCTGCCTAGGTGATTTGTTACAGAAGGCGCCTGCCTAGGTGAGTTGTTACTGAAGGCGCCTGCCTAGGTGAGTTGTTACAGAAGGCGCCTGCGTAGGTGAGTTGTTACTTAAGGCGCCTGCGTAGGTGAGTTGTTACTGAAGGCGCCTGCGTAGGTGAGTTGTTACTGAAGGCGCCTGCGTAGGTGAGCTGTTACTGAAGGCGCCTGCCTATGTGAGTTGTTACTGAAGGCGCCTGCCTAGGTGAGTTGCTACTGAAGGCGCCTGCCTAGGTGAGTTGTTACTGAAGGCGCCTGCCTAGGTGAGTTGTTACTGAAGGCGCCTCCCTATGTGAGTTGTTACTGAAGGTGCCTGCCTAGGTGAGTTGTTGCTGAAGGCGCCTGCCTAGGTGAGTTGTTACTGAAGGCGCCTGCCTGGGTGAGTTGTTGCTGAAGGCGCCTGCCTAGGTGAGTTGTTACTGAAGGCGCCTGCCTGGGTGAGTTGTTACTGAAGGCGCCTGCCTGGGTGAGTTGTTACTGAAGGCGCCTGCCTGGGTGAGTTGTTACTGAAGGCGCCTGCCTGGGTGAGTTGTTTCTGAAGGCGCCTCCCTGGGTGAGTTGTTACTGAAGGCGCCTGCCTGGGTGAGTTGTTACTGAAGGCGCCTACCTAGGTGAGTTGTTACTGAAGGCGCCTGCCTAGGTGAGTTGTTACTGAAGGCGCATGCCTAGGTGATTTGTTACAGAAGGCGCCTGCGTAGGTGAGTTGTTACTGAAGGCGCCTGCCTAGGTGAGTTGTTGCTGAAGGCGCCTGCCTAGGTGAGTTGTTACTGAAGGCGCCAACCTGGGTGAGTTGTTACTGAAGGCGCCTGCCTGGGTGAGTTGTTACTGAAGGCGCCTGCCTGGGTGAGTTGTTACTGAAGGCGCCTGCCTGGGTGAGTTGTTTCTGAAGGCGCCTCCCTGGGTGAGTTGTTACTGAAGGCGCCTGCCTGGGTGAGTTGTTACTGAAGGCGCCTGCCTAGGTGAGTTGTTACTGAAGGCGCCTGCCTAGGTGAGTTGTTACTGAAGGCGCCTGCCTAGGTGAGTTGTTACTGAAGGCGCCTGCCTAGGTGATTTGTTACAGAAGGCGCCTGCGTAGGTGAGTTGTTACTTAAGGCGCCTGCGTAGGTGATTTGTTACAGAAGGCGCCTGCGTAGGTGAGTTGTTACTGAAGGCGCCTGCGTAGGTGAGCTGTTACTGAAGGCGCCTGCCTATGTGAGTTGTTACTGAAGGCGCCTGCCTAGGTGAGTTGCTACTGAAGGCGCCTGCCTAGGTGAGTTGTTACTGAAGGCGCCTGCCTAGGTGAGTTGTTACTGAAGGCGCCTCCCTATGTGAGTTGTTACTGAAGGTGCCTCCTAGGTGAGTTGTTGCTGAAGGCGCCTGCCTAGGTGAGTTGTTACTGAAGGCGCCTGCCTTGGTGAGTTGTTGCTGAAGGCGCCTGCCTAGGTGAGTTGTTGTTACTGAAGGCGCCTGCCTGGGTGAGTTGTTACTGAAGGCGCCTGCCTGGGTGAGTTGTTACTGAAGGCGCCTGCCTGGGTGAGTTGTTACTGAAGGCGCCTGCCTGGGTGAGTTGTTACTGAAGGCGCCTGCCTGGGTGAGTTGTTACTGAAGGCGCCTGCCTGGGTGAGTTGTTACTGAAGGCGCCTGCCTGGGTGAGTTGTTTCTGAAGGCGCCTCCCTGGGTGAGTTGTTACTGAAGGCGCCTGCCTGGGTGAGTTGTTACTGAAGGCGCCTACCTAGGTGAGTTGTTACTGAAGGCGCCTGCCTAGGTGAGTTGTTACTGAAGGCGCCTGCCTAGGTGATTTGTTACAGAAGGCGCCTGCGTAGGTGAGTTGTTACTTAAGGCGCCTGCGTAGGTGAGTTGTTACTGAAGGCGCCTGCGTATTTGAGTTGTTACTGAAGGCGCCTGCGTAGGTGAGCTGTTACTGAAGGCGCCTGCCTATGTGAGTTGTTACTAAAGGCGCCTGCCTAGGAGAGTTGCTACTGAAGGCGCCTGCCTAGGTGAGTTGTTACTGAAGGCGCCTGCCTAGGTGAGTTGTTACTGAAGGCGCCTCCCTATGTGAGTTGTTACTGAAGGTGCCTGCCTAGGTGAGTTGTTGCTGAAGGCGCCTGCCTAGGTGAGTTGTTACTGAAGGCGCCTGCCTAGGTGAGTTGTTGCTGAAGGCGCCTGCCTAGGCGAGTTGTTACTGAAGGCGCCTGCCTGGGTGAGTTGTTACTGAAGGCGCCTGCCTGGGTGAGTTGTTACTGAAGGCGCCTGCCTGGGTGAGTTGTTACTGAAGGCGCCTGCCTGGGTGAGTTGTTTCTGAAGGCGCCTCCCTGGGTGAGTTGTTACTGAAGGCGCCTGCCTGGGTGAGTTGTTACTGAAGGCGCCTACCTAGGTGAGTTGTTACTGAAGGCGCCTGCCTAGGTGAGTTGTTACTGAAGGCGCCTGCCTAGGTGATTTGTTACAAAAGGCGCCTGCGTAGGTGAGTTGTTACTTAAGGCGCCTGCGTAGGTGAGTTGTTACTGAAGGCGCCTGCGTAGGTGAGTTGTTACTGAAGGCGCCTGCGTAGGTGAGCTGTTACTGAAGGCGCCTGCCTGGGTGAGTTGTTACTGAAGGCGCCTGCCTGGGTGAGCTGTTACTGAAGGCGCCTGCCTGGGTGAGTTGTTACTGAAGGCGCCTGCCTGGGTGTGAGGATCTAGGATCGAGCTCAGAAAAATGGGTTTGAATTGAATGCTCCACCTGGGTACAATACGAGGCTATATATAGGCTCGACACAAGGCAGGTAACCCAGGTGTTACGCGAATGTTCTGAGGGTCGCGAAGCGTCCCGAACATAACCTTCCCGAACTCAGTAGAAAGCAATTCGGTGGAAACCGAATAGGCTTGAGTTCGGTACACGTAACCTGGTTCGGTGCTATAACTATAATAACATATAGGAATGCACCTAACCTAGGAAATCAAGCATATCTATGCATGATAAAATAAACCCAAGCTAGATATAGCATAATAAGCAAGCATAAGCCGTCGTACTCTCACACGTCCCCCCCTCAAAGCTGGGTGGCGTGAGATACACCCTGCTTGACAAGATAGTCCTGGAGAGCACGGCGTGCGTTGCCCATATCAGCTTCTGCAACCCAACTGTCCTCAGTGGGGTCGTATCCCTTCCAGCGTATCAGGAACTCGAGGGTCTTGCCGCCGCGGCGCCGATGAGTGAGAACGCGCTCCACTTCATACTCAGGTTCATCCTGTATGAGAACAGGTGGTGGTGGCGGTAGCTGCCGTCCCTAGAACTGTTGGTTGGGGTCCTTGTAGGGTTTCAGTAGCTGGATATGGAAAGCATTGTGAAGCTTCCACGTAGTAGGTAAGCGCAAGCGGAATGTTACTGGTGTCACCTGTGCCTCAACGAGAAAAGGACCATAGAAGCGAGGCCGGAGTTTGGATGGGAGGTGAGACAGGTTCAAGTTGCGCGTGTCAAGAAGCACCTGATCTCCGACTGCTACTGAGTGATCTCGTCGCTGGCAATCGGCATACTGCTTCTGGGAGGTCTGCATCGTGATGAGACGTCGCTGGGTCATGGTGGTGACGAAGTCGTGTGCGGCTTGGACGTGTGCCGGTGTGGTCGGCTGCTGTGGTGTAAGTGGTTCCCGTCCGTAGCACAGGAAGAAAGGAGATTTCCCTGTGGCCGCATGTGACGCGTTGTTGTAAGCGAACTCTAGGGTCGGTAACTGTGTGTCCCAGTGGCTGACATTGTCTTTGCAAGCTGTGCGCAGTAACTGTTCAACCACCTGATTGAGTCGCTCTGTCTGTCCGTCAGTCTGGGGGTGGTATGCTGAAGACATTGCAAGCTTTGTCCCCAACAGTCCCATAAGCTCCTTCCAGAACTTACTGGGGAATTTTGGGTCTCTGTCTGAGATGAGTGTAGCGGGGATGCCGTGGATGGTGATGATGCGGTCGAAGAAGAGGCGAGCAGTTGCTTTAGCTGTAGCTGTGGCGTTGGTCGGTATGAAGTGACCCATTTTGGAGAACTTATCGATCACGACGAGGATGGAATCGTGTCCCCGTGAGGTCGAAGGAAGTCCTGTGATGAAGTCGAGGCTAACGACCTGCCATGGCTGCTCCGGTACGGGTAGAGGCTGAAGTAACCCTGCTTTTTTCTGCTTGCTACTCTTCATCCGCTGGCACGTGTCGCATGAGGTGACGAACTGCTGCACGTCTGCTGCCATCCCGGGCCAGTAGTAATACTTCGCTATCCCTGCTAACGTCTTGTTGCTCCCGAAATGTCCCGCGTACGGTACGTCGTGAAACTCCTCCAGTAGAATCTGTCTGAGCGGGGCATAGTTCGGTACCCAAATCTTTTCTGTGCCCTTCCTTACAGCTAAGTCTTTCTCCCACTGTAACAGCTTCTTAGTCTGTGCTGTAGCGATCTCTGCGTCCACGGAGTATCCATGTTGGAATAGACCCTTGAGCAGAGGGTTCATCCCGTCCAGCTGGATGCCTGCTACATGACCGGGGCGGCTCAACGCGTCTGCCTTGTTGTGTAGCCCGGGCTTGTAGACGATGTCGTAGTGGAAGTGAGTTTCCAGGAAGTCCACCCACCGCACCTGTCGTCGTGAGAGCGTCGGCTGCGACTTCAGGTATTTGAGACTGCAGTGGTCAGTATAGACTGTAGTCTTGGCTCCCTCTAGGTAACACCTCCACGCCTTGAAGGTTATGACTATCGCTAAGGCTTCCTTGTCATGGATGGGGTAGTTCAGTTCTGCTCCGTGTAGCTTCTTACTGAGGTAGGCGATGGGCTGCAAACCGCGTCCGTGATCCTGCATCAGTACTGCTCCAACTGCCTGGTCACTAGCGTCTGCTTCCACCACGTAGTCTTTGTCTGGGTCCGGTAGGATGAGTACTGGCGCTGTAGTCAGTGCTGTCTGTAATTGCTCCATGGCTTGCTGATGAGGAGTATCCCATTTGTAGGGTGTATCCTTTTTCAGTAGGTCGGTCAGTGGCGCTGCTATCTTAGCGTACTGCGGCACGAACCTGTTGTAGTAGTTGGCGAAGCCTAGGAACTGCTGCAACTCCTTCACGTGTCCGGTACTTTCCACTTCTTGACGGCTTCGATCTTCCGCGGGTCCACGTGTACGCCCTCGGCACTCACCATGTGCCCGAGGAACTGCACCTTCTTCAGGGCGAAGTCGCTCTTCGACAGCTTCACGTAGAATTTGTTTTTCCGCAGGATCTCGAACACCTTCCGTAGATGCTCCACGTGCTCCTTCATGTTCTTGGAGTAGATAAGAATGTCGTCCAGGTACACCACTACGCACTCGTCCAGCAGGGGTCGTAAGATGTGATTCATCTCCGCCTGAAACGTTGCTGGTGCGTTGCAGAGTCCGAACGGCATCACCAAGTATTCGTAGGAGCCGTATCTGGTACGGAACGCCGTCTTGTGGACCGAGTTGTCTGCCATCCTGATCTGCCAGTAACCCGACCGTAGGTCCAGCTTCGAAAAGACTGTTGCACCACGCAGTTGGTCTAGAAGATCGTCTATGCGCGGTATGGGGTATTTGTTTTTAACCGTCTGTTTGTTCAGTGCGCGGTAGTCGATGCACATCCGTAAACTGCCGTCTGGTTTTGGAGTGAAGAGAACTGGTGCACCGTAGGGAGAGGTGGATGGGCGGATCAGTTGTCTGTCCAGTAGATACTCTATCTGTTTCTTCATGTCTGTCAGTTCGGTTGGACTCAGTCGGTATGGTGCACGTGAGACGGGTTTCGCTCCTGGTTCCTCCACGATCTCGTGTTCGTGGGTGCGTGCTGGAGGTACGCCTGCAGGTAGGTCGTCGGGCATTATATCCTTGTACTGCTCCAAGACTTCCTTCACTGCTGCAGGTAGCTCTGCGTGCAGCTTCTCCTCCTCTGCTGTTGCCATAACCAGTGCTAAGTAACCCGTGTTGCTCTCGTTCACCGTCCGTTCGAACCGTGCCAGTGTCGTTTCAGGAACATTCCCTGTATCCGTCCAGCTTCGCAGCTCCACTCGTTTCCCGTTGTTGTAGATGCACGCCTTGCGGTTGACCCAGTCGATCTCGGGGTTGAACCGCTTCAGGAAATCTCGCCCCAAGATGAAATCTAAACCCTTGATGTTTGTGATCGGCAACGTCGGCTTCCACCTCAGCGCCCCTATGTGCAGCTGCAGTGATGCTTCGCCGTGGATGGGAAGTTTCGTACCGTCCACCATCGTTGTCGTGAACTTGGTCTCCTCCGAAGGTTCTCCAATTTTCTCCAACGTCCCGCAGTCGCACACCGAGTGAGACGCACCACTGTCCACCAGTGCCTGGAGGCGTCGCCCGTTGCAGATTACCTCGAGTAGTAGTGGTTGTTGCCGCTCCGAGTAACCGTAGATGGTCTCGCTTATAGGATCATGGGGTACGTCAAATATATCTCCCCTAGGTCCTGCGCTCGAAGCTGCTGACTCGATATCAGTTTTTAACTGGGTAGGGTTAGAAGGATTTATCCGAGGCCTATTCAGCTTCGTCTGGGCCTGGAACCTTCCTCTAAGCCTTTGCAGCTGTGTAGGCTTCACCTGTGGGCAATGGGGAGCATTAACACTATGCTGCGGGGAGAGAATATTAACTCCTCGGAACGCACGACCCTTTTCAACGCTCCGGAGTGATTTGCCCAACTTCTCTGGTACCTGAATAATGTCTAAAGGCATTTTTTTGGCCTTGAAATCTCCCCTGAATGTTTCAAAGGCTTGAAAACCTCGAGAGGAAATATTCTTACTCTCGGGGGTGTTCGGCTGGAGTTTCCCGGTCGGTGCAGAGCCTTGTTTCGCGGAGCCTCCATTTGTCTCGGCGATTTCCCCTGTTGCCGGCCGGTCGTGACGTTTTAATTTCGCGCCATCATGTCCTCCTTTTTTCGCCCACTCCGAAGTCGCCACGTCTTTTGACTTCGGGGGTGCCGCACTGTTGTTGCCATTCAGCTCCGCTCGTGCCTTCTTCATTTTCCAACACGCCAAGAGTCGATGTCCTGCTGCGCCGCAAAATTCACATTTCTCGTATTTTGCCGGCTGCTGCTTCGCGTCGATCTTGTCGATATCCATCAGGTCGGCGGTCGTGGGTAGTGCCGATCGCTTCGTGTCGAATGATCTGTTCGGCACGTGGCGTCGTGTCTCGGGTTGATCTCGCGTCAGCGCATCGAATCTCTCTGCTGCACACACCATGTCGCGGTAGTTGTTGTAGTTCGCGGCAATCACTTGTCGGCGGACTTCCATCTTTAGCCCCTCAGTATACGCTTGGATTTTTTCCCCTTCGGTCAGGTCGGTTATTCGGTTGAAGAGGCTCTCCATCTGCTGCGTGTACTGTGTTACACTGCCGAACTGTTTATGCCGATGAATCTGCTGCCGCGCCATGTAGCTGGAGTTGATTGGTTCGAAACGTTGAATTAAAGCTTCCCGAAACTGCGTCCATGACCCCTCGCCTCGGACTTCGTTGCTATTGTAAATCCACTCGAGCGCCGGGCCTCGTAACAGTGTCGCTGCGAGCCGAATCCGCATTGCATCGTGTGTCGGGGTCGTACAGCCAACGGCTTCGAAGTAAATTTCGAGGGTCGCAATGAATCGACGGACGTCGGTGTCTCTCGCATTCGGATTGAACTTTTCCGGTAGCCTCGGACGTGCCGCCTCAAGATTCACTGTAGCCGCTGCCGCTGCTGCTGGGTGAAGTGTCGGTGTCGCCGCTGCTGCTGCTGACGTCGCTGCTGCATTCGCCGCTGTGTTTGCTGCTGCCGTGGCGGCTGCCGACTGGTTCGCGAGAAGCTCCTCTATTCGCTGGAGTGCCGCTCGCGTCTGGTCCAGGCCGGTGTGTAACTCCGTAATTTTTCGTACGGAATTATCACCATTTTCCTCCATTTGGCGATTAACAAGAAGATTTGCGACGAAAGAAATTGATTTCTAGGCGCTGGTCCACTCACTGCGAGTCGAATCGACTGTAGAAATGACGAGCGCTGATTATGTAAGTCGCGTAATTCTCCCTTAGTCGAAATTCGCGTCCGATCTCGGCCGTTGAGAAGAAATTCGATCCGACGCTCCCAATTCCAACGTTTTTGGGCGAAATTCTCAGGGCCGTTGAGATTCAAATCGATCTGACGGTCAAAATTCCAACTTTTTCGCCAATGGACCTGAGGAGTGTTCGAAAACCGGTTCGAGGGGGACGTTAAAAAATAGCGCGGAACTGGTTTACGTACCCGAAATCGGCGCTTTCTGTCGTCGCCCCCCCGGTTTTAAAAACTAGGTTTTAGCGGTCGAAAAACTTCGCGTGTAAACGGGCTCTGGTTACCAAGTGTGAGGATCTAGGATCGAGCTCAGAAAAGTGGGTTTGAATTGAATGCTCCACCTGGGTACAATACGAGGCTATATATAGGCTCGACACAAGGCAGGTAACCCAGGTGTTACGCGAATGTTCTGAGGGTCGCGAAGCGTCCCGAACAGAACCTTCCCGAACTCAGTAGAAAGCAATTCGGTGGAAACCGAATAGGCTTGAGTTCGGTACACATAACCTGGTTCGGTGCTATAACTATAATAACATATAGGAATGCACCTAACCTAGGAAATCAAGCATATCTATGCATGATAAAATAAACCCAAGCTAGATATAGCATAATAAGCAAGCATAAGCCGTCGTACTCTCACACTAGGTGACTTGTTACTGAAGGCGCCGCCTGGGTGAGTTGTTACTGAAGGCGCCTGCCTAGATGAGTTGTTACTGAAGGCGCCTGCCTAGGTGAGTTGTTACTGAAGGCACCTGCCTATGTGAGTTGTTGCTGAAGGCGCCTACCTAGGTGAGTTGTTGCTGAAGGCGCCTGCCTGGGTGAGTTGTTACTCAAGGCGCCTGCCTGGGTGAGTTGTTACTGAAGGCGCCTGCCTAGGTGAGTTGTTACTGAAGGCGCCTGCCTAGGTGAGTTGTTACTGAAGGCGCCTGCCTAGGGGAGTTGTTACTGAAGGCGCCTGCCTAGGTGGGTTGTTACTGAAGGCGCCTGCCTAGGTGAGTTGTTACTGAAGGCGCCTACCTAGGTGAGTTGTTACTGAAGGCGCCTGCCTAGGTGAGTTGTTACTGAAGGCGCCTCCCTATGTGAGTTGTTACTGAAGGCGCCTGCCTAGGTGAGTTGTTACTGAAGGCGCTTGCCTAGGTGAGTTGTTACTGAAGGCGCCTGCCTAGGTGAGTTGTTACTAAAGGCGCCTGCCTAGGTGAGTTGTTACTGAAGGCGCCTGCCTAGGTGAGTTGTTACTGAAGGCGCCTGCCTATGTGAGTTGTTATTGAAGGCGCCTGCCTAGGTGAGTTGTTATTGAAGGCGCCTGCCTAGGTGAGTTGTTACTGAAGGCGCCTGCGTAGGTGAGTTGTTACTGAAGGCGCCTGCCTAGGTGAGTTGTTACTGATGGCGCCTGCCTAGGTGAGTTGTTACTGAAGGCGCCTACCTAGGTGAGTTGTTACTCAAGGCGCCTGCCTAGGTGAGTTGTTACTGAAGGCGCCTGCCTAGGTGAGTTGTTACTGAAGGCGCCTGCCTAGGTGAGTTGTTACTGAAGGCGCCTGCCTAGGTGAGTTGTTACTGAAGGCGCCTGCCTAGGTGAGTTGTTATTGAAGGCGCCTGCCTAGGTGAGTTGTTACTGAAGGCGCCTGCCTAGGTGAGTTGTTACTGAAGGCCGCCTCCCTAGGTGAGTTGTTACTGAAGGCGCCTGCTGGGTGAGTTGTTACTGAAGGCGCCTGCCTGGGTGAGTTGTTGCTGAAGGCGCCTGCCTAGGGTGAGTTGTTACTGAAGGCGCCTGCCTGGGTGAGTTGTTACTGACGGCGCCTGCCTGGGTGAGTTGTTACTGAAGGCGCCTGCCTGGGTGAGTTGTTACTGAAGGCGCCTGCCTGGGTGAGTTGTTACTGAAGGCGCCTACCTGGGTGAGTTGTTACTGAAGGCGCCTGCCTGGGTGAGTTGTTACTGAAGGCGCCTGCCTGGGTGAGTTGTTACTGAAGGCGCCTGCCTGGGTGAGTTGTTACTGAAGGCGCCTGCCTGGGTGAGTTGTTACTGAAGGCGCCTGCCTGGGTGAGTTGTTACTGAAGGCGCCTGCCTAGGTAAGTTGTCACTGAAGGCGCCTGCCTAGGTGAGTTGTTACTGAAGGCGCCTGCCTAGGTGAGTTGTTACTGAAGGCGCCTGCCTAGGAGAGTTGTTCCTGAAGGCGCCTGCCTGGTGAGTTGTTACTGAAGGCGCCTCCCTAGGTGAGTTGTTACTGAAGGCGCCTGCCTAGGTGAGTTGTTACTGAAGGCGCCTGCCTAGGGTGAGTTGTTACTGAAGGCGCCTGCCTGGGTGAGTTGTTACTGAAGGCGCCTGCCTGGGTGAGTTGTTACTGAATGCGCCTGCCTGGATGAGTTGTTACTGAAGGCGGCTGCCTGGGTGAGTTGTTACTGAAGGGGCCTGCCTTGGTGAGTTGTTACTGAAGGCGCCTGCTTGGGTGAGTTGTTACTGAAGGCGCCTGCCTGGGTGAGTTGTTACTGAAGGCGCCTGCCTGGGTGAGTTGTTACTGAAGGCGCCTGCCTGGGTGAGTTGTTACTGAAGGCGCCTGCCTGGGTGAGTTGTTACTGAAGGCGCCTGCCTGGGTGAGTTGTTACTGAAGGCGCCTGCCTAGGTGAGTTGTTACTGAAGGCGCCTGCCTAGGTGAGTTGTTACTGAAGGCGCCTGCGTAGGTGAGTTGTTCCTGAAGGCGCCTGCCTAGGTGAGTTGTTCCTGAAGGCGCCTGCCTAGGTGAGTTGTTACTGAAGGCGCCTGCGTAGGTGAGTTGTTACTGAAGGCGCCTGCCTAGGTGAGTTGTTACTGAAGGCGCCTGCCTAGGTGAGTTGTTACTGAAGGCGCCTGCCTAGGTGAGTTGTTACTGAAGGCGCCTGCCCAGGTGAGTTGTTATTGAAGGCGCCTGCCTAGGTGAGTTGTTACTGAAGGCGCCTGCGTAGGTGAGTTGTCACTGAAGGCGCCTGCCTAGGTGAGTTGTTAGTGAAGGCGCCTGCCTAGGTGAGTTGTTCCTGAAGGCGCCTGCCTAGGTGAGTTGTTCCTGAAGGCGCCTGCCTAGGTGAGTTGTTACTGAAGGCGCCTGCCTAGGTGAGTTGTTATTGAAGGCGCCTGCATAGGTGAGTTGTTATTGAAGGCGCCTGCCTAGGTGCCTGCCTAGGTGAGTTGTTACTGAAGGCGCCTGCCTAGGTGAGTTGTTACTGAAGGCGCCTGCCTAGGTGAGTTGTTACTGAAGGCGTTTGCCTAGGTGAGTTTGTTACTGAAGGCGCCTGCCTAGGTGAGTTGTTACTGAAGGCACATGCCTAGGTGAGTTGTTACTGAAGGCGCCTGCCTAGGTGAGTTGTTATTGAAGGCGCCTGCCCATGTGAGTTGTTATTGAAGGCCCCTGCCTAGGTGAGTTGTTACTGAAGGCGCCTGCGCAGGTGAGTTGTCACTGAAGGCGCCTGCCTAGGTGAGTTGTTAGTGAAGGCGCCTGCCTAGGTGAGTTGTTCCTGAAGGCGCCTGCCTAGGTGAGTTGTTCCTGAAGGCGCCTGCCTAGGTGAGTGTTACTGAAGGCGCCTGCCTAGGTGAGTTGTTACTGAAGGCGCCTGCCTAGGTGAGTTGTTATTGAAGGCGCCTGCCTAGGTGAGTTGTTATTGAAGGCGCCTGCCTGGGTGAGTTGTTACTGAAGGCGCCTGCCTGGGTGAGTTGTTTACTGACGGCGCCTGCCTGGGTGAGTTGTTACTGAAGGCGCCTGCCTGGGTGAGTTGTTACTGAAGGCGCCTGCCTGGGTGAGTTGTTACTGAGGCGCCTGCCTAGGTGAGTTGTTACTGAAGGCGCCTGCCTGGGTGAGTTGTTACTGAAGGCGCCTGCCTGGGTGAGTTGTTACTGAAGGCGCCTGCCTGGGTGAGTTGTTACTGAAGGCGCCTGCCTGGGTGAGTTGTTACTGAAGGCGCCTGCCTGGGTGAGTTGTTACTGAAGGCGCCTGCCTAGGTAAGTTGTCACTGAAGGCGCCTGCCTATGTGAGTTGTTACTGAAGGCGCCTGCCTAGGTGAGTTGTTACTGAAGGCGCCTGCCTAGGAGAGTTGTTCCTGAAGGCGCCTGCCTGGTGAGTTGTTACTGAAGGCGCCTCCCTAGGTGAGTTGTTACTGAAGGCGCCTGCCTAAGTGAGTTGTTACTGAAGGCGCCTGCCTGGGTGAGTTTTTGCTAAAGGCGCCTGCCTAGGTGAGTTGTTACTGAAGGCGCCTACCTAGGTGAGTTGTTACTGACGGCGCCTGCCTGGGTGAGTTGTTACTGAAGGCGCCTGCCTGGGTGAGTTGTTACTGAAGGCGCCTGCCTGGGTGAGTTGTTACTGAAGGCGGCTGCCTGGGTGAGTTGTTACTGAAGGCGCCTGCCTGGGTGAGTTGTTACTGAAGGCGCCTGCCTGGGTGAGTTGTTACTGAAGGCGCTTGCCTGGGTGAGTTGTTACTGAAGGCGCCTGCCTGGGTGAGTTGTTACTGAAGGCGCCTGCCTGGGTGAGTTGTTACTGAAGGCGCCTGCCTGGGTGAGTTGTTACTGAAGGCGCCTGCCTGGGTGAGTTGTTACTGAAGGCGCCTGCGTAGGTGAGTTGTTACTGAAGGCGCCTGCCTAGGTGAGTTGTTACTGAAGGCGCCTGCCTGGGTGATGTAATGAGAGGCCCTGCCTAGGTGAGTTGTTCCTGAAGGCGCCTGCCTAGATGAGTTGTTACTGAAGGCGCCTGCCTAGGTGAGTTGTTACAGAAGGCGCCTGCCTAGGTGAGTTGTTATTGAAGGCGCCTGCCCAGGTGAGTTGTTATTGAAGGCGCCTGCCTAGGTGAGTTGTTACTGAAGGCGCCTGCGCAGGTGAGTTGTCACTGAAGGCGCCTGCCTAGGTGAGTTGTTAGTGAAAGGCGCCTGCCTAGGTGAGTTGTTCCTGAAGGCGCCTGCCTAGGTGAGTTGTTATTGAAGGCGCCTGCCTAGGTGAGTTGTTACTGAAGGCGCCTGCGCAGGTGAGTTGTCACTGAAGGCGCCTGCCTAGGTGAGTTGTTAGTGAGGGCGCCTGCCTAGGTGAGTTGTTACTGAAGGCGCCTGCCTAGGTGAGTTGTTCCTGAAGGCGCCTGCCTAGGTGAGTTGTTACTGAAGGCGCCTGCCTAGGTTGAGTTGTTACTGAAGGCGCCTGCCTAGGTGAGTTGTTATTGAAGGCGCCTGCATAGGTGAGTGTTATTGAAGGCGCCTGCCTAGGTGAGTTGTTACTGAAGGCGCCTGCCTAGGTGAGTTGTTACTTGAAGGCGCCTGCCTAGGTGAGTTGTTACTGAAGGCGCATGCCTAGGTGAGTTGTTACTGAAGGCGCCTCCCTATGTGAGTTGTTACTGACGGCGCCTGCCTGCGTGAGTTGTTACTGACGGCGCCTGCCCTGGGTGAGTTGTTACTGAAGGCGGCCTACCTGGGTGAGTTGTTACTGACGGCGCCTGCCTGGGTGAGTTGTTACTGAAGGCGCCTGCCTGGGTGAGTTGTTACTGAAGGCGCCTGCCTGGGTGAGTAGTTACTGAAGGCGCCTGCCTGGGTGAGTTGTTACTGAAGGCGCCTGCCTGGGTGAGTTGTTACTGAAGGCGCCTGCCTGGGTGAGTTGTTACTGAAGGCGCCTGCCTGGGTGAGTTGTTACTGAAGGCTGAGTTGTTCCTGAAGGCGCCTGCCTAGGTGAGTTGTTACTGAAGGCGCCTGCCTGGGTGAGTTGTTACTGAAGGCGCCTGCCTGGGTGAGTTGTTACTGAAGGCGCCTGCCTGGGTGAGTTGTTACTGAAGGCGCCTGCCTGGTGAGTTGTTACTGAAGGCGCCTGCCTAGGTGAGTTGTTACTGAAGGCGCCTGCCTAGGTGAGTTGTTCTGAAGGCGCCTGCCTAGGTGAGTTGTTACTGAAGGCGCCTGCCTAGGTGAGTTGTTACTGAAGGCGCCTGCCTAGGTGAGTTGTTACTGAAGGCGCCTGCCTAGGTGAGTTGTTACTGAAGGCGCCTGCCTAGGTGAGTTGTTACTGAAGGCGCCTGCCTAGGTGAGTTGTTACTGAAGGCGCCTGCCTAGGTGAGTTGTTACTGAAGGCGCCTGCCTAGGTGAGTTGTTACTGAAGGCGCCTGCCTAGGTGAGTTGTTACTGAAGGCGCCTGCCTAGGTGAGTTGTTACTGAAGGCGCCTGCCTAGGTGAGTTGTTACTGAAGGCGCCTGCCTAGGTGAGTTGTTACTGAAGGCGCCTGCCTAGGTGAGTTGTTACTGAAGGCGCCTGCCTAGGTGAGTTGTTACTGAAGGCGCTGCCTAGGTGAGTTGTTACTGAAGGCGCCTGCCTAGGTGAGTTGTTACTGAAGGCGCCTGCCTAGGTGAGTTGTTACTGAAGGCGCCTGCCTAGGTGAGTTGTTACTGAAGGCGCCTGCCTAGGTGAGTTGTTACTGAAGGCGCCTGCCTGGGTGAGTTGTTACTGAAGGCGCCTGCCTAGGTGAGTTGTTACTGAAGGCGCCTGCCTAGGTGAGTTGTTACTGAAGGCGCCTGCCTAGGTGAGTTGTTACTGAAGGCGCCTGCCTGGTGAGTTGTTACTGAAGGCGCCTGCCTGGGTGAGTTGTTACTGAAGGCGCCTGCCTAGGTGAGTTGTTACTGAAGGCGCCTGCCTAGGTGAGTTGTTACTGAAGGCGCCTGCCTAGGTGAGTTGTTACTGAAGGCGCCTGCCTAGGTGAGTTGTTACTGAAGGCGCCTGCCTAGGTGAGTTGTTACTGAAGGCGCCTGCCTAGGTGAGTTGTTACTGAAGGCGCCTGCCTAGGTGAGTTGTTACTGAAGGCGCCTGCCTAGGTGAGTTGTTACTGAAGGCGCCTGCCTAGGTGAGTTGTTACTGAAGGCGCCTGCCTAGGTGAGTTGTTACTGAAGGCGCCTGCCTAGGTGAGTTGTTACTGAAGGCGCCTGCCTAGGTGAGTTGTTACTGAAGGCGCCTGCCTAGGTGAGTTGTTACTGAAGGCGCCTGCCTAGGTGAGTTGTTACTGAAGGCGCCTGCCTAGGTGAGTTGTTACTGAAGGCGCCTGCCTAGGTGAGTTGTTACTGAAGGCGCCTGCCTAGGTGAGTTGTTACTGAAGGCGCCTGCCTAGGTGAGTTGTTACTGAAGGCGCCTGCCTAGGTGAGTTGTTACTGAAGGCGCCTGCCTAGGTGAGTTGTTACTGAAGGCGCCTGCCTAGGTGAGTTGTTACTGAAGGGCGCCTGCCTAGGTGAGTTGTTACTGAAGGCGCCTGCCTAGGTGAGTTGTTACTGAAGGCGCCTGCCTAGGTGAGTTGTTACTGAAGGCGCCTGCCTAGGTGAGTTGTTACTGAAGGCGCCTGCCTAGGTGAGTTGTTACTGAAGGCGCCTGCCCTAGGTGAGTTGTTACTGAAGGCGCCTGCCTAGGTGAGTTGTTACTGAAGGCGCCTGCCTAGGGTGAGTTGTTACTGAAGGCGCCTGCCTAGGTGAGTTGTTACTGAAGGCGCCTGCCTGGGTGAGTTGTTACTGAGGCGCCTGCCTGGGTGAGTTGTTACTGAAGGCGCCTGCCTAGGTGAGTTGTTACTGAAGGCGCCTGCCTAGGGTGAGTTGTTACTGAAGGCGCCTGCCTGGGTGAGTTGTTACTGAAGGCGCCCTGCCTAGGTGAGTTGTTACTGAAGGCGCCTGCCTGGGTGAGTTGTTACTGAAGGCGCCTGCCTGGGTGAGTTGTTACTGAAGGCGCCTGCCTGGGTGAGTTTGTTACTGAAGGCGCCATGCCTAGGTGAGTTGTTACTGAAGGCGCCTGCCTAGGGTGAGTTGTTACTGAAGGCGCCTGCCTAGGTGAGTTGTTACTGAAGGCGCCTGCCTAGGTGAGTTGTTACTGAATGCGCCTGCCTAGGTGAGTTGTTACTGAAGGCGCCTGCCTAGGTGAGTTGTTACTGAAGGCGCCTGCCTAGGGTGAGTTGTTACTTGAAGGCGCCTGCCTAGGTGAGTTGTTACTGAAGGCGCATGCCTAAGGTGAGTTGTTACTGAAGGCGCCTGCCTATGTGAGTTGTTACTGAAGGCGCTCTGCCTAGGTGAGTTGTTTCTGAAGGCGCCCTGCCTAGGTGAGTTGTTACTGAATGGCGCCTGCCCTAGGTGAGTTGTTACTGAAGGCGCCTGCCTAGGTGAGTTGTTACTGAAGGCCGCCTGCCTAGGTGAGTTGTTACTGAAGGCGCCTGCCTAGGTGAGCTTGTTACTGAAGGCGCCTGCCTAGGTGAGTTGTTACTGAAGGCGCCTGCCTAGGTGAGTTGTACTGAAGGCGCCTGCCTAGGTGAGTGTTACTGAAGGCGTCTGCCTAGGTGAGTTGTTACTGAAGGCGCCTGCCTAGGTGAGTTTTGTTACTGAAGTGCGTGAGTTGTTACTGAAGGCGCCTGCCTAGGGTGAGTTGTTACTGAAGTGCGCCTGCCTAGGTGAGTTGTTACTGAAGGCGCCTGCCTAGGTGAGTTGTTACTGAAGGCGCCTGCCTAGGTGAGTTGTTACTGAAGGCGCCTGCCTAGGTGAGTTGTTACTGAAGGCGCCTGCCTAGGTGAGTTGTTACTGAAGGCGCCTGCCTAGGTGAGTTGTTACTGAAGGCGCCTGCCTAGGTGAGTTGTTACTGAAGGCGCCTGCCTAGGTGAGTTGTTACTGAAGGCGCCTGCCTAGGTGAGTTGTTACTGAAGGCGCCTGCCTAGGTGAGTTGTTACTGAAGGCGCCTGCCTAGGTGAGTTGTTACTGAAGGCGCCTGCCTAGGTGAGTTGTTACTGAAGGCGCCTGCCTAGGTGAGTTGTTACTGAAGGCGCCTGCCTAGGTGAGTTGTTACTTGAAGGCGCCTGCCTAGGTGAGTTGTTACTGAAGGCGCCTGCCTAGGTGAGTTGTTACTGAAGGCGCCTGCCTAGGTGAGTTGTTACTGAAGGCGCCTGCCTAGGTGAGTTGTTACTGAAGGCGCCTGCCTAGGTGAGTTGTTACTGAAGGCGCCTGCCTAGGTGAGTTGTTACTGAAGGCGCCTGCCTAGGTGAGTTGTTACTGAAGGCGCCTGCCTAGTGAGTTGTTACTGAAGGCGCCTGCCTAGGTGAGTTGTTTACTGAAGGCGCCTGCCTAGGTGAGGTTGTTGCCTGAAGGCGCTCTGCCTAGGTGAGTTGTTACTGAAGGCGCCTGCCTAGGTGAGTTGTTACTGAAGGCGCCTGCCTAGGTGAGTTGTTACTGAAGGCGCCTGCCTAGGTGAGTGTTGCGAAGGCCTCCTAGGTGAGTTGTTACTGAAGGCGCCTGCCTAGGTGAGTTGTTACTGAAGGCGCCTGCCTAGGTGAGTTGTTACTGAAGGCGCCTGCCTAGGTGAGTTGTTACTGAAGGCGCCTGCCTAGGTGAGTTGTTACTGAAGGCGCCTGCCTAGGTGAGTTGTTACTGAAGGCGCCTGCCTAGGTGAGTTGTTACTGAAGGCGCCTGCCTAGGTGAGTTGTTACTGAAGGCGCCTGCCCTAGGTGAGTTGTTACTGAAGGCGCCTGCCCTAGGTGAGTTGTTACTGAAGGCGCCTGCCTAGGTGAGTTGTTACTGAAGGCGCCTGCCTAGGGTGAGTTGTTACTGAAGGCGCCTGCCTGGGTGAGTTGTTACTGAAGGCGCCTGCCTTGGTGAGTTGTTACTGAAGGCGCCTGCCTGGTGAGTTTGTGAATGAAGGCAGCCTGCCTGGTGAGTTGTTACTGAAGGCGCCTGCCTGGGTGAGTTGTTACTGAAGGCGCTGCCTGGGTGAGTTGTTACTGAAGGCGCCTGCCTGGTGAGTTGTTACTGAAGGCGCCTGCTTGGGTGAGTGTTACTGAAGGCGCCTGCCTGGTGAGTTGTTACTGAAGGCGCCTGCCTAGGTGAGTTGTTACTGAAGGCGCCTGCCTGGTGAGTTGTTACTGAAGGCGCCTGCCTAGGTGAGTTTGTTACTGAAGGCGCCTGCCTGGTGGAGTTGTGTACTGAAGGCGCCTGCCTAGGTGATTGTTACTGAAGGCGCCTGCCTTGGTGAGTTGTTACTGAAGGGCCTGCCTAGGTGAGTTGTTACTGGAAGGCGCTTGCCTAGGTGAGTTGTTACTGAAGGCGCCTGCCTAGGTGAGTTGTTACTGAAGGCGCCTGCCTAGGTGAGTTGTTACCTGAAGGCGCCTGCCTAGGTGAGTTGTTACTGAAGGCGCCTGCATAGGTGAGTTGTTACTGAAGGCGCCTGCCTATGTGAGTTTGTTACTGAAGGCGCCTGCCTAGGTGAGTTGTTACTGAAGGCGCCTGCCTAGGTGAGTTGTTACTGAAGGCGCCTGCCTAGGTGAGTTGTTACTGAAGGCGCCTGCCTAGGTGAGTTGTTACTGAAGGCGCCTGCCTAGGTGAGTTGTTACTGAAGGCGCCTGCCTAGGTGAGTTGTTACTGAAGGCGCCTGCCTAGGTGAGTTGTTACTGAAGGCGCCTGCCTAGGTGAGTTGTTACTGAAGGCGCCTGCCTAGGTGAGTTGTTACTGAAGGCGCCTGCCTAGGTGAGTTGTTACTGAAGGCGCCTGCCTAGGTGAGTTGTTACTGAAGGCGCCTGCCTAGGTGAGTTGTTACTGAAGGCGCCTGCCTAGGTGAGTTGTTACTGAAGGCGCCTGCCTAGGTGAGTTGTTACTGAAGGCGCCTGCCTAGGTGAGTTGTTACTGAAGGCGCCTGCCTAGGTGAGTTGTTACTGAAGGCGCCTGCCTAGGTGAGTTGTTACTGAAGGCGCCTGCCTAGGTGAGTTGTTACTGAAGGCGCCTGCCTAGGCTGGTTGTTAGTTACGGAAGGCGCCTGCCTAGGTGAGTTGTTACTGAAGGCGCCTGCCTAGGTGAGTTGTTACTGAAGGCGCTTGCCTAGGTGAGTTGTTACTGAAGGCGCCTGCCTAGGTGAGTTGTTACTGAAGGCGCCTGCCTAGGTGAGTTGTTACTGAAGGCGCCTGCCTAGGTGAGTTGTTACTGAAGGCGCCTGCCTAGGTGAGTTGTTACTGAAGGCGCCTGCCTAGGTGAGTTGTTACTGAAGGCGCCTGCCTAGGTGAGTTGTTACTGAAGGCGCCTGCCTAGGTGAGTTGTTACTGAAGGCGCCTGCCTAGGTGAGTTGTTACTGAAGGCGCCTGCCTAGGTGAGTTGTTACTGAAGGCGCCTGCCTAGGTGAGTTGTTACTGAAGGCGCCTGCCTAGGTGAGTTGTTACTGAAGGCGCCTGCCTAGGTGAGTTGTTACTGAAGGCGCCTGCCTAGGTGAGTTGTTACTGAAGGCGCCTGCCTATGGTGAGTTGTTACTGAAGGCTGCCTGCCTAGGTGAGTTGTTACTGAAGGCGCCTGCCTAGGTGAGTTGTTACTGAAGGCGCCTGCCTGGTGAGTTGTTGCTGAAGGCGCCTGCCTAGGTGAGTTGTTGTACTGAAGGCGCCTGCCTGGGTGAGTTGTTTACTGAAGGCGCCTGCCTGGGTGAGTTGTTACTGAAGGCGCCTGCCTGGGTGAGTTGTTACTGAAGGCGCCTGCCTGGGTGAGTTGTTACTGAAGGCGCCTGCATGGGTGAGTTTGTTACTGAAGGCGCCTGCCTGGGTGAGTTGTTACTGAAGGCGCCTGCCTGGGTGAGTTGTTACTGAAGGCGCCTGCCTGGGTGAGTTGTTTCTGAAGGCGCCTGCCTAGGTGAGTTGTTACTGAAGGCGCCTGCCTAGGTGAGTTGTTACTGAAGGCGCCTGCCTAGGTGAGTTGTTACTGAAGGCGCCTGCCTAGGTGAGTTGTTACTGAAGGCGCCTGCCTAGGTGAGTTGTTACTGAAGGCGCCTGCCTAGGTGAGTTGTTATTGAAGGCGCCTGCCTAGGTGAGTTGTTACTGAAGGCGCCTGCCTAGGTGAGTTGTTACTGAAGGCGCCTGCCTAGGTGAGTTGTTACTGAAGGCGCCTGCCTAGGTGAGTTGTTACTGAAGGCGCCTGCCTAGGTGAGTTGTTACTGAAGGCGCCTGCCTAGGTGAGTTGTTACTGAAGGCGGCCTGCCTAGGTGAGTGGTTACTGAAGGCGCATGCCTAGGTGAGTTGTTACTGAAGGCGCCTGCCTAGGTGAGTTGTTACTGAAGGCGCCTGCCTAGGTGAGTTGTTACTGAAGGCGCCTGCCTAGGTGAGTTGTTACTGAAGGCGCCTGCCTAGGTGAGTTGTTATGAAGGGGCCTGCCTAGGTGATTGTTACTGAAGGCGCCTGCCTGGGTGAGTTGTTACTGAAGGCGCCTGCCTGGGTGAGTTGTTACTGAAGGCGCCTGCCTGGGTGAGTGTTGTTACTGAAGGCGCCTGCCTGGGTGAGTTGTTACTGAAGGCGCCTGCCTAGGGTGAGTTGTTACTGAAGGCGCCTGCCTGGGTGAGTTGTTACTGAAGGCGCCTGCCTGGGTGAGTTGTTACTGAAGGCGCCTGCCTGGGTGAGTTGTTACTGAAGGCGCCTGCCTGGGTGAGTTGTTACTGAAGGCGCCTGCCTAGGTGAGTTGTTACTGAAGGCGCCTGCCTGGGTGAGTTGTTACTGAAGGCGCCTGCCTAGGTGAGTTGTTACTGAAGGCGCCTGCCTAGTGGGTGAGTTGTTACTGAAGGCGCCTGCCTGGGTGAGTTGTTACTGAAGGCGCCTGCCTAGGTGAGTTGTTACTGAAGGCGCCTGCCTAGGTGAGTTGTTACTGAAGGCGCCTGCCTGGTGAGTTGTTACTGAAGGCGCCTGCCTAGGTGAGTTGTTACTGAAGGCGCCTGCCTAGGTGAGTTGTTACTGAAGGCGCCTGCCTAGGTGAGTTGTTACTGAAGGCGCCTGCCTAGGTGAGTTGTTACTGAAGGCGCCTGCCTAGGTGAGTTGTTACTGAAGGCGCCTGCCTAGGTGAGTTGTTACTGAAGGCGCCTGCCTAGGTGAGTTGTTACTGAAGGCGCCTGCCTAGGTGAGTTGTTACTGAAGGCGCCTGCCTAGGTGAGTTGTTACTGAAGGCGCCTGCCTAGGTGAGTTGTTACTGAAGGCGCCTGCCTAGGTGAGTTGTTACTGAAGGCGCCTGCCTAGGTGAGTTGTTACTGAAGGCGCCTGCCTAGGTGAGTTGTTACTGAAGGCGCCTGCCTAGGTGAGTTGTTACTGAAGGCGCCTGCCTAGGTGAGTTGTTACTGAAGGCGCCTGCCTAGGTGAGTTGTTACTGAAGGCGCCTGCCTAGGTGAGTTGTTACTGAAGGCGCCTGCCTAGGTGAGTTGTTACTGAAGGCGCCTGCCTAGTGAGTTGTTACTGAAGGCGCCTGCCTAGGTGAGTTGTTACTGAAGGCGCCTGCCTAGGTGAGTTGTTACTGAAGGCGCCTGCCTAGGTGAGTTGTTACTGAAGGCGCCTGCCTAGGTGAGTTGTTACTGAAGGCGCCTGCCTAGGTGAGTTGTTACTGAAGGCGCCTGCCTAGGTGAGTTGTTACTGAAGGCGCCTGCCTAGGTGAGTTGTTACTGAAGGCGCCTGCCTAGGTGAGTTGTTACTGAAGGCGCCTGCCTAGGTGAGTTGTTACTGAAGGCGCCTGCCTAGGTGAGTTGTTACTGAAGGCGCCTGCCTAGGTGAGTTGTTACTGAAGGCGCCTGCCTAGGTGAGTTGTTACTGAAGGCGCCTGCCTAGGTGAGTTGTACTACTGAAGGCGCCTGCCTAGGTGAGTTGTTACTGAAGGCGCCTGCCTAGGTGAGTTGTTACTGAAGGCGCCTGCCTAGGTGAGTTGTTACTGAAGGCGCCTCCTAGGTGAGTTGTTACTGAAGGCGCCTGCCTAGGTGAGTTGTTACTGAAGGCGCCTGCCTAGGTGAGTTGTTACTGAAGGCGCCTGCCTAGGTGAGTTGTTGTTACTGAAGGCGCCTGCCTGGGTGAGTTGTTACTGAAGGCGCCTGCCTGGGTGAGTTGTTACTGAAGGCGCCTGCCTGGGTGAGTTGTTACTGAAGGCGCCTGCCTAGGTGAGTTGTTACTGAAGGCGCCTGCCTAGGTGAGTTGTTACTGAAGGCGCCTGCCTGGGTGAGTTGTTACTGAAGGCGCCTGCCTGGGTGAGTTGTTACTGAAGGCGCCTGCCTGGGTGAGTTGTTACTGAAGGCGCCTGCCTAGGTGAGTTGTTACTGAAGGCGCCTGCCTAGGTGAGTTGTTACTGAAGGCGCCTGCCTAGGTGAGTTGTTACTGAAGGCGCCTGCCTAGGTGAGTTGTTACTGAAGGCGCCTGCCTAGGTGAGTTGTTACTGAAGGCGCCTGCCTAGGTGAGTTGTTACTGAAGGCGCCTGCCTAGGTGAGTTGTTACTGAAGGCGCCTGCCTAGGTGAGTTGTTACTGAAGGCGCCTGCCTAGGTGAGTTGTTACTGAAGGCGCCTGCCTAGGTGAGTTGTTACTGAAGGCGCCTGCCTAGGTGAGTTGTTACTGAAGGCGCCTGCCTAGGTGAGTTGTTACTGAAGGCGCCTGCCTAGGTGAGTTGTTACTGAAGGCGCCTGCCTAGGTGAGTTGTTACTGAAGGCGCCTGCCTAGGTGAGTTGTTACTGAAGGCGCCTGCCTAGGTGAGTTGTTACTGAAGGCGCCTGCCTAGGTGAGTTGTTACTGAAGGCGCCTGCCTAGGTGAGTTGTTACTGAAGGCGCCTGCCTAGGTGAGTTGTTACTGAAGGCGCCTGCCTAGGTGAGTTGTTACTGAAGGCGCCTGCCTGGTGAGTTGTTACTGAAGGCGCCTGCCTAGGTGAGTTGTTACTGAAGGCGCCTGCCTAGGGTGAGTTGTTACTGAAGGCGCCTGCCTAGGTGAGTTGTTACTGAAGGCGCCTGCCTAGGTGAGTTGTTACTGAAGGCGCCTGCCTAGGTGAGTTGTTACTGAAGGCGCCTGCCTAGGTGAGTTGTTACTGAAGGCGCCTGCCTGGGTGAGTTGTTACTGAAGGCGCCTGCCTAGGTGAGTTGTTACTGAAGGCGCCTGCCTAGGTGAGTTGTTACTGAAGGCGCCTGCCTAGGTGAGGTGTTGTTACTGAAGGCGCCTGCCTAGGTGAGTTGTTACTGAAGGCGCCTGCCTAGGTGAGTTGTTACTGAAGGCGCCTGCCTAGGTGAGTTGTTACTGAAGGCGCCTGCCTAGGTGAGTTGTTACTGAAGGCGCCTGCCTAGGTGAGTTGTTACTGAAGGCGCCTGCCTAGGTGAGTTGTTACTGAAGGCGCCTGCCTAGGTGAGTTGTTACTGAAGGCGCCTGCCTAGGTGAGTTGTTACTGAAGGCGCCTGCCTAGGTGAGTTGTTACTGAAGGCGCCTGCCTAGGTGAGTTGTTACTGAAGGCGCCTGCCTAGGTGAGTTGTTACTGAAGGCGCCTGCCTAGGTGAGTTGTTACTGAAGGCGCCTGCCTAGGTGAGTTGTTACTGAAGGCGCCTGCCTGGGTGAGTTGTTACTGAAGGCGCCTGCCTAGGTGAGTTGTTACTGAAGGCGCCTGCCTAGGTGAGTTGTTACTGAAGGCGCCTGCCTAGGTGAGTTGTTACTGAAGGCGCCTGCCTAGGTGAGTTGTTACTGAAGGCGCCTGCCTAGGTGAGTTGTTACTGAAGGCGCCTGCCTAGGTGAGTTGTTACTGAAGGCGCCTGCCTAGGTGAGTTGTTACTGAAGGCGCCTGCCTAGGTGAGTTGTTACTGAAGGCGCCTGCCTAGGTGAGTTGTTACTGAAGGCGCCTGCCTAGGTGAGTTGTTACTGAAGGCGCCTGCCTAGGTGAGTTGTTACTGAAGGCGCCTGCCTAGGTGAGTTGTTACTGAAGGCGCCTGCCTAGGTGAGTTGTTACTGAAGGCGCCTGCCTAGGTGAGTTGTTACTGAAGGCGCCTGCCTAGGTGAGTTGTTACTGAAGGCGCCTGCCAGGGTGAGTTGTTACTGAAGGCGCCTGCCTAGGTGAGTTGTTACTGAAGGCGCCTGCCTAGGTGAGTTGTTACTGAAGGCGCCTGCCTAGGTGAGTTGTTACTGAAGGCGCCTGCCTAGGTGAGTTGTTACTGAAGGCGCCTGCCTAGGTGAGTTGTTACTGAAGGCGCCTGCCTAGGTGAGTTGTTACTGAAGGCGCCTGCCTAGGTGAGTTGTTACTGAAGGCGCCTGCCTAGGTGAGTTGTTACTGAAGGCGCCTGCCTAGGTGAGTTGTTACTGAAGGCGCCTGCCTAGGTGAGTTGTTACTGAAGGCGCCTGCCTAGGTGAGTTGTTACTGAAGGCGCCTGCCTGGTGAGTTGTTACTGAAGGCGCCTGCCTAGGTGAGTTGTTACTGAAGGCGCCTGCCTAGGTGAGTTGTTACTGAAGGCGCCTGCCTAGGTGAGTTGTTACTGAAGGCGCCTGCCTAGGTGAGTTGTTACTGAAGGCGCCTGCCTAGGTGAGTTGTTACTGAAGGCGCCTGCTAGGTGAGTTGTTACTGAAGGGCCTGCCTAGGTGAGTTGTTACTGAAGGCGCCTGCCTAGGTGAGTTGTTACTGAAGGCGCCTGCCTAGGTGAGTTGTTACTGAAGGCGCCTGCCTAGGTGAGTTGTTACTGAAGGCGCCTGCCTAGGTGAGTTGTTACTGAAGGCGCCTGCCTAGGTGAGTTGTTACTGAAGGCGCCTGCCTAGGTGAGTTGTTACTGAAGGCGCCTGCCTAGGTGAGTTGTTACTGAAGGCGCCTGCCTAGGTGAGTTGTTACTGAAGGCGCCTGCCTAGGTGAGTTGTTACTGAAGGCGCCTGCCTAGGTGAGTTGTTACTGAAGGCGCCTGCCTAGGTGAGTTGTTACTGAAGGCGCCTGCCTAGGTGAGTTGTTACTGAAGGCGCCTGCCTAGGTGAGTTGTTACTGAAGGCGCCTGCCTAGGTGAGTTGTTACTGAAGGCGCCTGCCTGGTGAGTTGTTACTGAAGGCGCCTGCCTAGGTGAGTTGTTACTGAAGGCGCCTGCCTAGGTGAGTTGTTACTGAAGGCGCCTGCCTAGGTGAGTTGTTACTGAAGGCGCCTGCCTAGGTGAGTTGTTACTGAAGGCGCCTGCCTAGGTGAGTTGTTACTGAAGGCGCCTGCCTAGGTGAGTTGTTACTGAAGGCGCCTGCCTAGGTGAGTTGTTACTGAAGGCGCCTGCCTGGGTGAGTTGTTACTGAAGGCGCCTGCCTGGGTGAGTTGTTACTGAAGGCGCCTGCCTGGGTGAGTTGTTACTGAAGGCGCCTGCCTGGTGAGTTGTTACTGAAGGCGCCTGCCTGGGTGAGTTGTTACTGAAGGCGCCTGCCTGGGTGAGTTGTTACTGAAGGCGCCTGCCTAGGGTGAGTTGTTACTGAAGGCGCCTGCCTAGGTGAGTTGTTACTGAAGGCGCCTGCCTAGGTGAGTTGTTACTGAAGGCGCCTGCCTAGGTGAGTTGTTACTGAAGGCGCCTGCCTAGGTGAGTTGTTACTGAAGGCGCCTGCCTAGGTGAGTTGTTACTGAAGGCGCCTGCCTAGGTGAGTTGTTACTGAAGGCGCCTGCCTAGGTGAGTTGTTACTGAAGGCGCCTGCCTAGGTGAGTTGTTACTGAAGGCGCCTGCCTAGGTGAGTTGTTACTGAAGGCGCCTGCCTAGGTGAGTTGTTACTGAAGGCGCCTGCCTAGGTGAGTTGTTACTGAAGGCGCCTGCCTAGGTGAGTTGTTACTGAAGGCGCCTGCCGTGAGTTGTTACTGAAGGCGCCTGCCTAGGTGAGTTGTTACTGAAGGCGCCTGCCTAGGTGAGTTGTTACTGAAGGCGCCTGCCTAGGTGAGTTGTTACTGAAGGCGCCTGCCTAGGTGAGTTGTTACTGAAGGCGCCTGCCTAGGTGAGTTGTTACTGAAGGCGCCTGCCTAGGTGAGTTGTTACTGAAGGCGCCTGCCTAGGTGAGTTGTTACTGAAGGCGCCTGCCTAGGTGAGTTGTTACTGAAGGCGCCTGCCTGGGTGAGTTGTTACTGAAGGCGCCTGCCTAGGTGAGTTGTTACTGAAGGCGCCTGCCTAGGGTGAGTTGTTACTGAAGGCGCCTGCCTAGGTGAGTTGTTACTGAAGGCGCCCTGCCTGGGTGAGTTGTTACTGAAGGCGCCTGCCTAGGTGAGTTGTTACTGAAGGCGCCTGCCTGGGTGAGTTGTTACTGAAGGCGCCTGCCTGAGTGAGTTGTTACTGAAGGCGCCTGCCTAGGTGAGTTGTTACTGAAGGCGCCTGCCTAGGTGAGTTGTTACTGAAGGCGCCTGCCTAGGTGAGTTGTTACTGAAGGCGCCTGCCTAGGTGAGTTGTTACTGAAGGCGCCTGCCTAGGTGAGTTGTTACTGAAGGCGCCTGCCTAGGTGAGTTGTTACTGAAGGCGCCTGCCTAGGTGAGTTGTTACTGAAGGCGCCTGCCTAGGTGAGTTGTTACTGAAGGCGCCTGCCTAGGTGAGTTGTTACTGAAGGCGCCTGCCTAGGTGAGTTGTTACTGAAGGCGCCTGCCTAGGTGAGTTGTTACTGAAGGCGCCTGCCTAGGTGAGTTGTTACTGAAGGCGCCTGCCTAGGTGAGTTGTTACTGAAGGCGCCTGCCTAGGTGAGTTGTTACTGAAGGCGCCTGCCTAGGTGAGTTGTTACTGAAGGCGCCTGCCTAGGTGAGTTGTTACTGAAGGCGCCTGCCTAGGTGAGTTGTTACTGAAGCGCCTGCCTAGGTGAGTTGTTACTGAAGGCGCCTGCCTAGGTGAGTTGTTACTGAAGGCGCCTGCCTAGGTGAGTTGTTACTGAAGGCGCCTGCCTAGGTGAGTTGTTACTGAAGGCGCCTGCCTAGGTGAGTTGTTACTGAAGGCGCCTGCCTAGGTGAGTTGTTACTGAAGGCGCCTGCCTAGGTGAGTTGTTACTGAAGGCGCCTGCCTAGGTGAGTTGTTACTGAAGGCGCCTGCCTAGGTGAGTTGTTACTGAAGGCGCCTGCCTAGGTGAGTTGTTACTGAAGGCGCCTGCCTAGGTGAGTTGTTACTGAAGGCGCCTGCCTAGGTGAGTTGTTACTGAAGGCGCCTGCCTAGGTGAGTTGTTACTGAAGGCGCCTGCCTAGGTGAGTTGTTACTGAAGGCGCCTGCCTAGGTGAGTTGTTACTGAAGGCGCCTGCCTAGGTGAGTTGTTACTGAAGGCGCCTGCCTAGGTGAGTTGTTACTGAAGGCGCCTGCCTAGGTGAGTTGTTACTGAAGGCGCCTGCCTAGGTGAGTTGTTACTGAAGGCGCCTGCCTAGGTGAGTTGTTACTGAAGGCGCCTGCCTAGGTGAGTTGTTACTGAAGGCGCCTGCCTAGGTGAGTTGTTACTGAAGGCGCCTGCCTAGGTGTTGTTACTGAAGGCGCCTGCCTAGGTGAGTTGTTACTGAAGGCGCCTGCCTGGGTGAGTTGTTACTGAAGGCGCCTGCCTAGGTGAGTTGTTACTGAAGGCGCCTGCCTAGGTGAGTTGTTACTGAAGGCGCCTGCCTAGGTGAGTTGTTACTGAAGGCGCCTGCCTAGGTGAGTTGTTACTGAAGGCGCCTGCCTAGGTGAGTTGTTACTGAAGGCGCCTGCCTAGGTGAGTTGTACTGAAGGCGCCTGCCTAGGTGAGTTGTTACTGAAGGCGCCTGCCTAGGTGAGTTGTTACTGAAGGCGCCTGCCTAGGTGAGTTGTTACTGAAGGCGCCTGCCTAGGTGAGTTGTTACTGAAGGCGCCTGCCTAGGTGAGTTGTTACTGAAGGCGCCTGCCTAGGTGAGTTGTTACTGAAGGCGCCTGCCTAGGTGAGTTGTTACTGAAGGCGCCTGCCTAGGTGAGTTGTTACTGAAGGCGCCTGCCTAGGTGAGTTGTTACTGAAGGCGCCTGCCTAGGTGAGTTGTTACTGAAGGCGCCTGCCTAGGTGAGTTGTTACTGAAGGCGCCTGCCTAGGTGAGTTGTTACTGAAGGCGCCTGCCTAGGTGAGTTGTTACTGAAGGCGCCTGCCTAGGTGAGTTGTTACTGAAGGCGCCTGCCTAGGGTGAGTTGTTACTGAAGGCGCCTGCCTGGGTGAGTTGTTACTGAAGGCGCCTGCCTAGGTGAGTTGTTACTGAAGGCGCCTGCCTAGGTGAGTTGTTACTGAAGGCGCCTGCCTAGGTGAGTTGTTACTGAAGGCGCCTGCCTAGGTGAGTTGTTACTGAAGGCGCCTGCCTAGGTGAGTTGTTACTGAAGGCGCCTGCCTAGGTGAGTTGTTACTGAAGGCGCCTGCCTAGGTGAGTTGTTACTGAAGGCGCCTGCCTAGGTGAGTTGTTACTGAAGGCGCCTGCCTAGGTGAGTTGTTACTGAAGGCGCCTGCCTAGGTGAGTTGTTACTGAAGGCGCCTGCCTAGGTGAGTTGTTACTGAAGGCGCCTGCCTAGGTGAGTTGTTACTGAAGGCGCCTGCCTAGGTGAGTTGTTACTGAAGGCGCCTGCCTAGGTGAGTTGTTACTGAAGGCGCCTGCCTAGGTGAGTTGTTACTGAAGGCGCCTGCCTAGTTTGTTACTGAAGGCGCCTGCCTAGGTGAGTTGTTACTGAAGGCGCCTGCCTAGGTGAGTTGTTACTGAAGGCGCCTGCCTAGGTGAGTTGTTACTGAAGGCGCCTGCCTAGGTGAGTTGTTACTGAAGGCGCCTGCCTAGGTGAGTTGTTACTGAAGGCGCCTGCCTAGGTGAGTTGTTACTGAAGGCGCCTGCCTGGTGAGTTGTTACTGAAGGCGCCTGCCTAGGTGAGTTGTTACTGAAGGCGCCTGCCTAGGTGAGTTGTTACTGAAGGCGCCTGCCTAGGTGAGTTGTTACTGAAGGCGCCTGCCTAGGTGAGTTGTTACTGAAGGCGCCTGCCTAGGTGAGTTGTTACTGAAGGCGCCTGCCTGGGTGAGTTGTTACTGAAGGCGCCTGCCTAGGTGAGTTGTTACTGAAGGCGCCTGCCTAGGTGAGTTGTTACTGAAGGCGCCTGCCTCAGTGAGTTGTTACTGAAGGCGCCTGCCTAGGTGAGTTGTTACTGAAGGCGCCTGCCTAGGTGAGTTGTTACTGAAGGCGCCTGCCTAGGTGAGTTGTTACTGAAGGCGCCTGCCTAGGTGAGTTGTTACTGAAGGCGCCTGCCTAGGTGAGTTGTTACTGAAGGCGCCTGCCTAGGTGAGTTGTTACTGAAGGCGCCTGCCTAGGTGAGTTGTTACTGAAGGCGCCTGCCTAGGTGAGTTGTTACTGAAGGCGCCTGCCTAGGTGAGTTGTTACTGAAGGCGCCTGCCTAGGTGAGTTGTTACTGAAGGCGCCTGCCTAGGTGAGTTGTTACTGAAGGCGCCTGCCTAGGTGAGTTGTTACTGAAGGCGCCTGCCTAGGTGAGTTGTTACTGAAGGCGCCTGCCTAGGTGAGTTGTTACTGAAGGCGCCTGCCTAGGTGAGTTGTTACTGAAGGCGCCTGCCTAGGTGAGTTGTTACTGAAGGCGCCTGCCTAGGTGAGTTGTTACTGAAGGCGCCTGCCTAGGTGAGTTGTTACTGAAGGCGCCTGCCTAGGTGAGTTGTTACTGAAGGCGCCTGCCTAGGTGAGTTGTTACTGAAGGCGCCTGCCTAGGTGAGTTGTTACTGAAGGCGCCTGCCTAGGTGAGTTGTTACTGAAGGCGCCTGCCTAGGTGAGTTGTTACTGAAGGCGCCTGCCTAGGTGAGTTGTTACTGAAGGCGCCTGCCTAGGTGAGTTGTTACTGAAGGCGCCTGCCTAGGTGAGTTGTTACTGAAGGCGCCTGCCTAGGTGAGTTGTTACTGAAGGCGCCTGCCTAGGTGAGTTGTTACTGAAGGCGCCTGCCTAGGTGAGTTGTTACTGAAGGCGCCTGCCTAGGTGAGTTGTTACTGAAGGCGCCTGCCTAGGTGAGTTGTTACTGAAGGCGCCTGCCTAGGTGAGTTGTTACTGAAGGCGCCTGCCTAGGTGAGTTGTTACTGAAGGCGCCTGCCTAGGTGAGTTGTTACTGAAGGCGCCTGCCTAGGTGAGTTGTTACTGAAGGCGCCTGCCTAGGTGAGTTGTTACTGAAGGCGCCTGCCTAGGTGAGTTGTTACTGAAGGCGCCTGCCTAGGTGAGTTGTTACTGAAGGCGCCTGCCTAGGTGAGTTGTTACTGAAGGCGCCTGCCTAGGTGAGTTGTTACTGAAGGCGCCTGCCTAGGTGAGTTGTTACTGAAGGCGCCTGCCTAGGTGAGTTGTTACTGAAGGCGCCTGCCTAGGTGAGTTGTTACTGAAGGCGCCTGCCTAGGTGAGTTGTTACTGAAGGCGCCTGCCTAGGTGAGTTGTTACTGAAGGCGCCTGCCTAGGTGAGTTGTTACTGAAGGCGCCTGCCTAGGTGAGTTGTTACTGAAGGCGCCTGCCTAGGTGAGTTGTTACTGAAGGCGCCTGCCTAGGTGAGTTGTTACTGAAGGCGCCTGCCTAGGTGAGTTGTTACTGAAGGCGCCTGCCTAGGTGAGTTGTTACTGAAGGCGCCTGCCTAGGTGAGTTGTTACTGAAGGCGCCTGCCTAGGTGAGTTGTTACTGAAGGCGCCTGCCTAGGTGAGTTGTTACTGAAGGCGCCTGCCTAGGTGAGTTGTTACTGAAGGCGCCTGCCTAGGTGAGTTGTTACTGAAGGCGCCTGCCTAGGTGAGTTGTTACTGAAGGCGCCTGCCTAGGTGAGTTGTTACTGAAGGCGCCTGCCTAGGTGAGTTGTTACTGAAGGCGCCTGCCTAGGTGAGTTGTTACTGAAGGCGCCTGCCTAGGTGAGTTGTTACTGAAGGCGCCTGCCTAGGTGAGTTGTTACTGAAGGCGCCTGCCTGGGTGAGTTGTTACTGAAGGCGCCTGCCTAGGTGAGTTGTTACTGAAGGCGCCTGCCTAGGTGAGTTGTTACTGAAGGCGCCTGCCTAGGTGAGTTGTTACTGAAGGCGCCTGCCTAGGTGAGTTGTTACTGAAGGCGCCTGCCTAGGTGAGTTGTTACTGAAGGCGCCTGCCTAGGTGAGTTGTTACTGAAGGCGCCTGCCTAGGTGAGTTGTTACTGAAGGCGCCTGCCTAGGTGAGTTGTTACTGAAGGCGCCTGCCTAGGTGAGTTGTTACTGAAGGCGCCTGCCTAGGTGAGTTGTTACTGAAGAAGCGCCTGCCTAGGTGAGTTGTTACTGAAGGCGCCTGCCTAGGTGAGTTGTTACTGAAGGCGCCTGCCTAGGTGAGTTGTTACTGAAGGCGCCTGCCTAGGTGAGTTGTTACTGAAGGCGCCTGCCTAGGTGAGTTGTTACTGAAGGCGCCTGCCTAGGTGAGTTGTTACTGAAGGCGCCTGCCTAGGTGAGTTGTTACTGAAGGCGCCTGCCTAGGTGAGTTGTTACTGAAGGCGCCTGCCTAGGTGAGTTGTTA
Source organism: Closterium sp. Naga37s-1 (assembly GCA_947471745.1). NCBI lineage: Eukaryota > Viridiplantae > Streptophyta > Zygnematophyceae > Desmidiales > Closteriaceae > Closterium > Closterium sp. Naga37s-1. Next base: position 95,890 of record CANJKZ010000994.1, read on the forward strand.
CTGAAGGCGCCTGCCTAGGTGAGTTGTTACTGAAGGCGCCTGCCTAGTGAGTTGTTACTGAAGGCGCCTGCCTAGGTGAGTTGTTACTGAAGGCGCCTGCCTAGGTGAGTTGTTACTGAAGGCGCCTGCCTAGGTGAGTTGTTACTGAAGGCGCCTGCCTAGGTGAGTTGTTACTGAAGGCGCCTGCCTAGGTGAGTTGTTACTGAAGGCGCCTGCCTAGGTGAGTTGTTACTGAAGGCGCCTGCCTAGGTGAGTTGTTACTGAAGGCGCCTGCCTAGGTGAGTTGTTACTGAAGGCGCCTGCCTAGGTGAGTTGTTACTGAAGGCGCCTGCCTAGGTGAGTTGTTACTGAAGGCGCCTGCCTAGGTGAGTTGTTACTGAAGGCGCCTGCCTAGGTGAGTTGTTACTGAAGGCGCCTGCCTAGGTGAGTTGTTACTGAAGGCGCCTGCCTAGGTGAGTTGTTACTGAAGGCGCCTGCCTAGGTGAGTTGTTACTGAAGGCGCCTGCCTAGGTGAGTTGTTACTGAAGGCGCCTGCCTAGGTGAGTTGTTACTGAAGGCGCCTGCCTAGGTGAGTTGTTACTGAAGGCGCCTGCCTAGGTGAGTTGTTACTGAAGGCGCCTGCCTAGGTGAGTTGTTACTGAAGGCGCCTGCCTAGGTGAGTTGTTACTGAAGGCGCCTGCCTAGGTGAGTTGTTACTGAAGGCGCCTGCCTAGGTGAGTTGTTACTGAAGGCGCCTGCCTAGGTGAGTTGTTACTGAAGGCGCCTGCCTAGGTGAGTTGTTACTGAAGGCGCCTGCCTAGGTGAGTTGTTACTGAAGGCGCCTGCCTAGGTGAGTTGTTACTGAAGGCGCCTGCCTAGGTGAGTTGTTACTGAAGGCGCCTGCCTAGGTGAGTTGTTACTGAAGGCGCCTGCCTAGGTGAGTTGTTACTGAAGGCGCCTGCCTAGGTGAGTTGTTACTGAAGGCGCCTGCCTAGGTGAGTTGTTACTGAAGGCGCCTGCCTAGGTGAGTTGTTACTGAAGGCGCCTGCCTAGGTGAGTTGTTACTGAAGGCGCCTGCCTAGGTGAGTTGTTACTGAAGGCGCCTGCCTAGGTGAGTTGTTACTGAAGGCGCCTGCCTAGGTGAGTTGTTACTGAAGGCGCCTGCCTAGGTGAGTTGTTACTGAAGGCGCCTGCCTAGGTGAGTTGTTACTGAAGGCGCCTGCCTAGGTGAGTTGTTACTGAAGGCGCCTGCCTAGGTGAGTTGTTACTGAAGGCGCCTGCCTAGGTGAGTTGTTACTGAAGGCGCCTGCCTAGGTGAGTTGTTACTGAAGGCGCCTGCCTAGGTGAGTTGTTACTGAAGGCGCCTGCCTAGGTGAGTTGTTACTGAAGGCGCCTGCCTAGGTGAGTTGTTACTGAAGGCGCCTGCCTAGGTGAGTTGTTACTGAAGGCGCCTGCCTAGGTGAGTTGTTACTGAAGGCGCCTGCCTAGGTGAGTTGTTACTGAAGGCGCCTGCCTAGGTGAGTTGTTACTGAAGGCGCCTGCCTAGGTGAGTTGTTACTGAAGGCGCCTGCCTAGGTGAGTTGTTACTGAAGGCGCCTGCCTAGGTGAGTTGTTACTGAAGGCGCCTGCCTAGGTGAGTTGTTACTGAAGGCGCCTGCCTAGGTGAGTTGTTACTGAAGGCGCCTGCCTAGGTGAGTTGTTACTGAAGGCGCCTGCCTAGGTGAGTTGTTACTGAAGGCGCCTGCCTAGGTGAGTTGTTACTGAAGGCGCCTGCCTAGGTGAGTTGTTACTGAAGGCGCCTGCCTAGGTGAGTTGTTACTGAAGGCGCCTGCCTAGGTGAGTTGTTACTGAAGGCGCCTGCCTAGGTGAGTTGTTACTGAAGGCGCCTGCCTAGGTGAGTTGTTACTGAAGGCGCCTGCCTAGGTGAGTTGTTACTGAAGGCGCCTGCCTAGGTGAGTTGTTACTGAAGGCGCCTGCCTAGGTGAGTTGTTACTGAAGGCGCCTGCCTAGGTGAGTTGTTACTGAAGGCGCCTGCCTAGGTGAGTTGTTACTGAAGGCGCCTGCCTAGGTGAGTTGTTACTGAAGGCGCCTGCCTAGGTGAGTTGTTACTGAAGGCGCCTGCCTAGGTGAGTTGTTACTGAAGGCGCCTGCCTAGGTGAGTTGTTACTGAAGGCGCCTGCCTAGGTGAGTTGTTACTGAAGGCGCCTGCCTAGGTGAGTTGTTACTGAAGGCGCCTGCCTAGGTGAGTTGTTACTGAAGGCGCCTGCCTAGGTGAGTTGTTACTGAAGGCGCCTGCCTAGGTGAGTTGTTACTGAAGGCGCCTGCCTAGGTGAGTTGTTACTGAAGGCGCCTGCCTAGGTGAGTTGTTACTGAAGGCGCCTGCCTAGGTGAGTTGTTACTGAAGGCGCCTGCCTAGGTGAGTTGTTACTGAAGGCGCCTGCCTAGGTGAGTTGTTACTGAAGGCGCCTGCCTAGGTGAGTTGTTACTGAAGGCGCCTGCCTAGGTGAGTTGTTACTGAAGGCGCCTGCCTAGGTGAGTTGTTACTGAAGGCGCCTGCCTAGGTGAGTTGTTACTGAAGGCGCCTGCCTAGGTGAGTTGTTACTGAAGGCGCCTGCCTAGGTGAGTTGTTACTGAAGGCGCCTGCCTAGGTGAGTTGTTACTGAAGGCGCCTGCCTAGGTGAGTTGTTACTGAAGGCGCCTGCCTAGGTGAGTTGTTACTGAAGGCGCCTGCCTAGGTGAGTTGTTACTGAAGGCGCCTGCCTAGGTGAGTTGTTACTGAAGGCGCCTGCCTAGGTGAGTTGTTACTGAAGGCGCCTGCCTAGGTGAGTTGTTACTGAAGGCGCCTGCCTAGGTGAGTTGTTACTGAAGGCGCCTGCCTAGGTGAGTTGTTACTGAAGGCGCCTGCCTAGGTGAGTTGTTACTGAAGGCGCCTGCCTAGGTGAGTTGTTACTGAAGGCGCCTGCCTAGGTGAGTTGTTACTGAAGGCGCCTGCCTAGGTGAGTTGTTACTGAAGGCGCCTGCCTAGGTGAGTTGTTACTGAAGGCGCCTGCCTAGGTGAGTTGTTACTGAAGGCGCCTGCCTAGGTGAGTTGTTACTGAAGGCGCCTGCCTAGGTGAGTTTTTACTGAAGGCGCCTGCCTAGGTGAGTTGTTACTGAAGGCGCTGCCTAGGTGAGTTGTTACTGAAGGCGCCTGCCTAGGTGAGTTGTTACTGAAGGCGCCTGCCTAGGTGAGTTGTTACTGAAGGCGCCTGCCTAGGTGAGTTGTTACTGAAGGCGCCTGCCTAGGTGAGTTGTTACTGAAGGCGGGGCCTAGCGGGCCTTGAGGCTGAGCCTGTGAGTTGTTACTGAAGCGCCTGCCTAGGTGAGTTGTTACTGAAGGCGCCTGCCTAGGTGAGTTGTTACTGAAGGCGCCTGCCTAGGTGAGTTGTTACTGAAGGCGCCTGCCTAGGGAGTTGTTACTGAAGGCGCCTGCCTAGGTGAGTTGTTACTGAAGGCGCCTGCCTAGGTGAGTTGTTACTGAAGGCGCCTGCCTAGGTGAGTTGTTACTGAAGGTGCCTGCCTAGGTGAGTTGTTACTGAAGGCGCCTGCCTAGGTGAGTTGTTACTGAAGGCGCCTGCCTAGGTGAGTTGTTACTGAAGGCGCCTGCCTAGGTGAGTTGTTACTGAAGGCGCCTGCCTAGGTGAGTTGTTACTGAAGGCGCCTGCCTAGGTGAGTTGTTACTGAAGGCGCCTGCCTAGGTGAGTTGTTACTGAAGGCGCCTGCCTGGGTGAGTTGTTACTACTGAAGGCGCCTGCCTAGGTGAGTTGTTACTGAAGGCGCCTGCCTAGGTGAGTTGTTACTGAAGGCGCCTGCCTAGGTGAGTTGTTACTGAAGGCGCCTGCCTAGGTGAGTTGTTACTGAAGGCGCCTGCCTAGGTGAGTTGTTACTGAAGGCGCCTGCCTAGGTGAGTTGTTACTGAAGGCGCCTGCCTAGGTGAGTTGTTACTGAAGGCGCCTGCCTAGGTGAGTTGTTACTGAAGGCGCCTGCCTAGGTGAGTTGTTACTGAAGGCGCCTGCCTAGGTGAGTTGTTACTGAAGGCGCCTGCCTAGGTGAGTTGTTACTGAAGGCGCCTGCCTAGGTGAGTTGTTACTGAAGGCGCCTGCCTAGGTGAGTTGTTACTGAAGGCGCCTGCCTAGGTGAGTTGTTACTGAAGGCGCCTGCCTAGGTGAGTTGTTACTGAAGGCGCCTGCCTAGGTGAGTTGTTACTGAAGGCGCCTGCCTAGGTGAGTTGTTACTGAAGGCGCCTGCCTAGGTGAGTTGTTACTGAAGGCGCCTGCCTAGGTGAGTTGTTACTGAAGGCGCCTGCCTAGGTGAGTTGTTACTGAAGGCGCCTGCCTAGGTGAGTTGTTACTGAAGGCGCCTGCCTAGGTGAGTTGTTACTGAAGGCGCCTGCCTAGGGTGAGTTGTTACTGAAGGCGCCTGCCTAGGTGAGTTGTTACTGAAGGCGCCTGCCTAGGTGAGTTGTTACTGAAGGCGCCTGCCTAGGTGAGTTGTTACTGAAGGCGCCTGCCTAGGTGAGTTGTTACTGAAGGCGCCTGCCTAGGTGAGTTGTTACTGAAGGCGCCTGCCTAGGTGAGTTGTTACTGAAGGCGCCTGCCTAGGTGAGTTGTTACTGAAGGCGCCTGCCTAGGTGAGTTGTTACTGAAGGCGCCTGCCTAGGTGAGTTGTTACTGAAGGCGCCTGCCTAGGTGAGTTGTTACTGAAGGCGCCTGCCTAGGTGAGTTGTTACTGAAGGCGCCTGCCTAGGTGAGTTGTTACTGAAGGCGCCTGCCTAGGTGAGTTGTTACTGAAGGCGCCTGCCTAGGTGAGTTGTTACTGAAGGCGCCTGCCGTGAGTTGTTACTGAAGGCGCCTGCGGTGAGTTGTTACTGAAGGCGCCTGCCTAGTGAGTTGTTACTGAAGGCGCCTGCCTAGGTGAGTTGTTACTGAAGGCGCCTGCCTAGGTGAGTTGTTACTGAAGGCGCCTGCCTAGGTGAGTTGTTACTGAAGGCGCCTGCCTAGGTGAGTTGTTACTGAAGGCGCCTGCCTAGGTGAGTTGTTACTGAAGGCGCCTGCCTAGGTGAGTTGTTACTGAAGGCGCCTGCCTAGGTGAGTTGTTACTGAAGGCGCCTGCCTGGTGAGTTGTTACTGAAGGCGCCTGCCTAGGGTGAGTTGTTACTGAAGGCGCCTGCCTAGGTGAGTTGTTACTGAAGGCGCCTGCCTAGGTGAGTTGTTACTGAAGGCGCCTGCCTAGGTGAGTTGTTACTGAAGGCGCCTGCCTAGGTGAGTTGTTACTGAAGGCGCCTGCCTAGGTGAGTTGTTACTGAAGGCGCCTGCCTAGGTGAGTTGTTACTGAAGGCGCCTGCCTAGGTGAGTTGTTACTGAAGGCGCCTGCCTAGGTGAGTTGTTACTGAAGGCGCCTGCCTGGTGAGTTGTTACTGAAGGCGCCTGCCTAGGTGAGTTGTTACTGAAGGCGCCTGCCTAGGGTGAGTTGTTACTGAAGGCGCCTGCCTAGGTGAGTTGTTACTGAAGGCGCCTGCCTAGGTGAGTTGTTACTGAAGGCGCCTGCCTAGGTGAGTTTTGTACTGAAGGCGCCTGCCTAGGTGAGTTGTTACTGAAGGCGCCTGCCTAGGTGAGTTGTTACTGAAGGCGCCTGCCTAGGTGAGTTGTTACTGAAGGCGCCTGCCTAGGTGAGTTGTTACTGAAGGT